>LOEQ01000541.1:86616-97784 GCA_001685075.1 Bramus lutescens | reverse complement strand
GGCGGGGATGAGGGAGGTTTGCCTGCTGGCATGGAGCCCAGAGGAGGTCTCAGTGTCCACAGCATGAAGAACTCCACTGCTGTCTTCTCTGAGAGTTTGGAGAGCTTTCTCTTGGGGGATGAATGAGACGAATCCCACATCACGGAGAGTGATCAAGAGACCCTGAGAAACAGTCCCAGTGGGCAAACTCTATTTTGTACGATTTTCTGCAAAATTCCACCAAGTCCCCAACCTTTCCTGGCTTCAGTGAGGATAGTGGTCACAAGCCTACCCTTATAGAATTGTGATCACTGAAGGAGATAAAGTATAGAAAACACTTAGCAAGTGCCTGGCATGTGATGACACGTAGAACATTCTAGATGCTATTGGTGTTACAAATTTCTTCCCAATGCAACATTTCCAAGTCCTTTTTCTTATCTGTCTCTTTTCTCTCCCTCCTGCTTCTTTTGGCTCAGTCTCATTTTTTCCCAGTATGTCCTCCATCCTCATCAAGTCCCTCCATGGAGGCCTCCTCTTCAGCATCAAGGGCCAGAGTCCCATGCAGTTCCTTTAGTCTTCTAGTAGAATTAGGGCTTGCTACAGTTCCTCATAACAAATGACTCATCCTTGTCACCCGTTTCAGGTGTGTGGAGAGATGGGGAGGAGGCCTCCTCCATCCTTTAGTTAATGAGGTTCTTATACTGTCGTCAGACGTTTGTTCAGTAAACCTTCCTTAAACCTAGCAGAGCTACCTACCGCTGCTGTAACTCTCGATGATTATTGATGCTAGTTGTAAACACTGCAAAGCTGCTTAGTACTGTAACTTTTATTGATTTCTTGGTAGAAAGAAGAGTCTCAAAGAAAAGAGACCTGAAAGTACAGCAAGGTCCGAATGTGCCCTAGAGTCAGAACAACAGGGTCCTGTGCAGACCCTTCTGTTGTTACCCTAAGAAATGAGAAAGTCCGAGATGCTAGGATTGAAAGGATCTAGATAAAAGACGTCACTGCAGGAAGGCTTGAGGGGGAAGCTCAGGTTCCAGCCTGAGATAGGGCTGAATTGGCAAGAGAGATCTCTGAAAATATGGAGGCAGCAGTGTTATGTGAGGGGGCCAAGTATGGTGGCATGCACCTGTAATCCCAGGGGCAGGAGAACAGCCATTAAGTCCAGTACCAGCTGGATCTACATCGTGATTAAGTCAACCAGAGCTACTCAGCTCCCTGTCACAGAAGAGGTGGCTCGGTGGTACAAGTGCTCATCACCCCTGACCATCTGAGCTTGATTCCCTGGAACTCACATGGAGGAAAGAGGGAACAGACTCCTGCAAGTTGTCCTCTGATTTACAGGCACACATGCACCCGCACATACACACACACACACACACACACACACACACACACAGAGAGAGAAATGAATAAATATAAAACAAGTAATGAATCCATCTGTCAATCAATATCTAAAGCCATTTAAGATAGCTAGATGATATATAGGTGTGTTGAAGATAGATCAATGACCACAGCACAGAGCTCCACATTTGATACCTGACTTATCCATTCTTTGAAAATTTTTAGCTGAGCCCCATCCCCAGAGAACTTTTCTCTCTGGAGATTTGTATCCCTGTACCACCAGTATCTCAAAATTCACCACAGTATGGACTATAGACACAGCTTCCCTTCTTCCCTACCTGGATTTTCTCACCTCTGTCTCCTTGCCATGCACGCCATTTTCCTAGTAACCCATCCAACAGGGGATACTTTGACCTTCCTCAATAGGGTTGCCCGTAGAACCCAGAAACAGAAGGTCTTATTCTGAGTTTGCATTTTTTAGAGGGACCTTACAACACACACACACACACACACACACACACACACACACACACGCACGGCTATAGGGGCATAGCAGCAGTGGGAGATGTCTACAGGTCTTTTAGAATAATTAGAAAGAAATGGGGGAAAAAAACTCCACAACATTGAATAGTAAGAATTTCAGAAGATCTGGGTTATTCTGTGTCCTGGTCATAGGGATGGGTCACAGCACTACACATTGCCAATAAAGTTCTATCAAGGAGGGTTGCATTTTGATGTCTTTCAGTGTATAAACCACTGGGATGTGTAGGTGCTTTTGGATGCTTGGGATCCAGCTGTCAGTGCCAGCTAAGAATGACTTGTAACTCTGTCTAGCTTTGTGACACACACCTTCCAGGCCAGGGAAGCTTTTTTCCTTCTCTCGTTTTGTGTCCTTAGAACAAACGGGACAGAGTCCGAATTCTGAGAGGGAGGTGGGTAGGCTGTCTTCCACTGACTTTGGAGGCAGACACCACTTTGGAGGATGGGAAGGGTTTGAGCTATGGAGGTGCCTCAGCAAAAGACAACTGTTTCTCCCTCAAGTCTGGGTACCAAGATGGAATGCAGAACCTGACAGTGCTGGTTGTTTTAGTAATTCTGCCTAGCAGTTCTGGAATGCCCTATAATGAGTCTAGAATTCCAACAAATATATCATATACATACATATATACATAGGTTCGTTTCTTGAGATAAATCTTGATGATGTAGCCCAGGCTAGCCCTGAACTTCTGACCCTCTTGCCTCAGTCTCCCAAATGCTGCTGTTATATGCATGCACACAATGCCTACCATCATAATATTCTTTTTTGATGTGGTTTTATTTATTTTAATTTTTATGTACATGTGTGTTTCTGTGCATGTGTGCATAATGCCATATGGGGGGGGCTGCAGTGGTCAGAAGAGGATGTCAGATGCCCTGGAGCTAGAATTATAGGTGGCTGTGAACCACCAGGAGTGGATGCTGGGAACTGAACTCAGCTCCTCCAGAAAGCAGTAAATGCACTTAAGCCCCAAGCCACCTACCTGTCCACACGCTTCTTTTGACACGTTGGTTTGCTATGTACTCCAGTAGCCTTGAACACTCAGTCATCCAGCCCAGCCTCCCAAGGGTAGGATTATAGGCATGCACCAAGACGCCCAGCCTCGTTTTTTTTTTAATGAATGCACACTCATAAGCATATTTCTCTGTGTTAGTGCACATATGTACATGTGCATATAGAGACCAGAGAACAGCCTCCAGTGCCATCCTCGGGAACACCATGTTTCCTTGACAACAGGTCCTCTCAGCAGCATGGAGCCCTGGGTATCCTCCTGACTCTTCCTTAGGGCTGTGATTACAAAGGTGTTGCATCATACCTGGAATTTTATGTGGTTCTGCTGATGAATTCAGGTCCTTATTATTTTGAAGTAAGTACTTTATTGACTGGCCCATCTCCCCGGCCCATCCTCATAATCTTTAATCAGTAGGTCTAGGTGTAATAAGCGGAACCTGTAGTGACCTTTCTTTGACTACTAGACTTGTAAACTATTTGTTTACTTGTTTGTTTGTTTTGGCTTGGGTTTTGTCATTGTTGTTTGTTTTGTTTTGCTTTGTTTGAAACAAGGCCTCTCTTTTTAGCCCAACTTTTCTGGAACTCACTCTGTAGACCAGGTTGTTCTCAAACTCAGAGATCTACCTGACTCTGCCACCCAAGTGCAGGGATTAAAGGCGTGTGCTACTTAAAGGCTGTTAAGTCATTTAATTTTTATGATAGTATTTTATGCATTAACATTTTCAAAAAACTTGAGTTAAGATTTTTAGGTTCATTTAAATCATTTTGGTCAACCACACTATCCAATGGCTACTCCATTTTGTTCATGGAAACTATCTTAGAAGAAAGAGTTCTTCTGAGGGCCAGTGAGAGGGCTCGGTGAATAAAGGTGCTCGCTCAAGTGCTAGCCTGGCGGCCTGAGTTTGATCCCCAGAACCCACGTAAAGCTGGAAAGAGAGGGCAAATTACGCAAGGTTGTTCTCTGACTTCCTCATGTGCATCTGGCACTCGTACACACACACACACACACACACACACACAGCATGCAACACAATAATAAAATAAATGTAAGATTCTCAAAAGAACACTTTTGAAAATACATAGCAAGCCAGATGTGGTGATGCTTGCCTCTAATCCCAGCACTCAGGAGGCAGAGTCAGGTGGATCTGAGTTCGAGGTTAGATCTACAGAGCAAGTTCTAGAACAGGGCTATATAAAGAAACCCTTTCTCAAAAAGAAAAGAAAAGAAAAAAGCAAAGAAGAATAAGAAAGGAAAGGAACTAGATGGTGAAATAATCTTACTTCTCTATTGTTTTTATTCACTAGTATTTTGATAAAGATGTGTTCACATGTTTTCCACATGGAATTCAGTGGATCATTTTACTTCAGATCCATTAGAACAGTGTTGTTCAAGAGAAACATACTGCAAGTCATGTTTCGCATTTTTCATTTTTTAGGAGCCACATTAAAACTAGTTAAAAAGAAACAGGTGAAATTAATTTGTATATTTCATTTAACAGAATATATTCCAGATATTATTATTTCAACATGTAATCAGAATGAAAATTTGTTAGAGCAGTTATTTGGTGTCATAGTAAGTCTTTGATGTATATTTTAAAAGTCTGAGTATTACAGCCCATCTCAATTTAGAGCAGTTTCAAGAACTCAGCAGCCCCCCTGGGCTGCTCTAGATCCCGAGACTAGAACACAACAGCCCAGTGACAGGAGCTTAGGCTGCAGCTTTTATTTGTCCCTCTGCCTCCGCAAGAAGGCTCTTATCACATAGCGACAGCCTTCCCTTCCGCCCAAGTCCTGTTAACCCCAGGTCCGAAAGCCCAGTGTGGCGTGCTTCTGGAAGTCCTTGTGGGCTGCCTGGGAGTTGTGGCAGCTGGCCAGCACTTTGTCTCTGTAGCGCGGTCACTCTTGACTTTGATGGGTGAGCTTTGTGAGGACATGTATGGAGAGCAGGCCTAAGGACCGTGTTTCTCTAAAATGGATACCACTGTTTATCACGGTGGCTGTCAAAACACTGGGAAAGCCTGCTGTGAGCTTTCTGTTGAGGGGGTGCCCAGGTCCTGGCTCTATACAGGGGCCTTTCTAAACTATCCCTCCAAAGGGACCAGTGCCTTTCGAGCCCCTCTTCAGCCTGTCAGTGAGCTCAAGCAAATCAGTCAATTGTGTCTCCATTAGCACCTGTCTTCATGCCAGGGCTTGTTTATTTTACAGATAGACGGCTGTCCTCCTTCACTGCCTGTTAGTGCCACAGTGACACCGATGAAGCTTGACGGGGAGCTTGCTTGTGTGGCACAGACTGGAGGGCACGGGAGTAAAGGGCATGTGCTCTCCAAACACAAGGAAATGGTTCAACTCCTGTCTCTGCCACTTAGCTCTAAGCTGCTCTGGGTGCCCTGACTGCAAGCCATCCCCTCATCTGTAGCTTGGAAATAATAATGGGAGGTATTTGTAGTGGATTAAATGACATAGTTTAGCCATTGCTATTCTTTCTGTCCCCTCTTTAGAGTCTCGGTAATTGCCTTAGCTCATTGGACAGATGAAGAAATCTCCACTAAAAATTAGCAGTCCATTGGGGCTGGACTCCACCTGGGGATGCAGCTGACATTCCCACATGTGAAGGTCCCAGCCTGTGTCCAGTCCCTGCTCCAGCATGCTGTAAAACAGGATGTCAAGTTCTGCCTCAGGTGAACTCACTGTCCAGAAATGGCCCCTCTATGAGTGAGGGCTGCCCAGAGGAGCCAGAAGACTCTTAGGAACATTTTTGGAAGACACCAACTTTGATACCAAAAGAAGACTAGATGAAACTGTCATATAATATGCTGATTGCCCTTGAGCCCTGTAGGACAAAGCGAACACCTGTCTCAGAGACAGTGGTACTATTCCCAACTGCCATGGAGATTTTGGCTCTGGGATAAGAATTAGCCAACCCATAATAGTTGAGCTGTGTCTGGAACCTTGAATCCATCCCAGTCAGATCTCAGGTGCTTTGGGCTGAAATGCAGCTCGGCAGCCAAGTCTTTACCTGGCATGTTGTAAGGCCGGAGTTCTAGCTGCAATATCACATAGACAAAAACAAATAAACAAATATTTGCCTCGGAAGGGGAATAACAGGATGGCCTAAAGCTAATTCTTAGGAAGAAATAGATGTCTATACAGCATGCAATGAATCTTGTTTTGGTCAGAAATCAACAAGAAGCAGAATTCATCAGAGAAGGGTAAACTGAGCCAGTAAGTGGATTGCACAGGGCAGACAGTCTTAAAAGGACAAATGAGATGCTGAAATGCTGAGGAACCAACAGATGCGCAAAGTCATGTGACACAAATGAGGCTGTTGTCCCAGAAAATGAAGGCCGCCTTTTCAGAGATGGCAGAGCAAAAAGGTGGACAGGAACCTGAGCCCCTGCATGAGTTCATGGAACCTTGCCTCCTCACCTGTCTGGGCTGCCCATCTACTTCTGTTCTATGATGTCAGAGAGAAATAGGCAACTGCTTAGACGGCGCTCTAGAGTTTCTGCGGCAGCAGTCACCGTACCATAACATGTTCACAGGCCAGCTCAGCTGATGGATGGAATAGAGCAGGTGAGGGCTGTAACCGTAGGCCTTTGTAGGCCATGGGAAGGAGTTGGCATTTTATTCTAAGGAGGATGCTTGCATGACCTAAATTGAATTTTGTTTGTTTGAGGCAAGGTCTCACTGTGTAACCCTGGCTGGTCTGGACCAGCCAGGCCTCTGAGAGCCATCTACCTCTGTCATGAGTATGCACCACGTCCAGCTGATCTACACTTTTAAAAGAGCAGCTTTGTGGGTGCAGAATGGAAGACGGCAAATTTAAAGCCAGGCCCAAGAGACCAGTGAGGACAATGTTCTAAATGTCCAGGTGAGAAGCACTGTCACTTTCGTCAAGGGTGATAGCAGCTAGGGTCAGAGGGCAGAAATGGGCCGGAGCTGGACATGACTGTGATGGTAGCTTATAAAGAATCATTCGATGAGTTTGACTTTGCAGGGTTCTTGGATAAGTGAAAAATACAAAGTACTCCCAGGCTCACCAGTATCACCCCTGATTCTGATGGTGCGTCTAACCGGCCATCAAAAGCCTGTGCCCTGGAGGAGGGAAACAGCTTGCTACTTTGATAGCTCTTTACCTGTTCTCAAATTGTCCCTAAGGCTAGTCCTCAGGAGGGAGGGGTGTCAGCAAGCCTGGCCTATGACCCGGAGAGCCCCACACTGCTGCTACCCAATAGGTGGGAGTGTTCTGCTTGTCCCTGCACAGCAAGTAATGGCTGAGTGCTATATACAAGTTACAAAATATGGTAGAAATGGAGGGAGAATGGCAGAAAGGTATAGTGTGTCACTGTCCACGTGTTCTGCTGTTCTCTGTTCTGAGACGTACAAAAAAATCTAGTCATCAGTGTTTTCCCCTTTGGTTTTTCAAGACAGTGTTTCTTTGTGCAAGGGGCCTGGCTGTCCTGAAACTCACTTTGTAGACCAGGCTGATCTCAAACTCAGAGATCCACCTGCCTCTGCCTCCTGAGTCCTGGGATTAAAGGCGTGGGCCACCATGCCTCACTTAGTCAGCAATTTTTATTACTTAGCCTTTCTCAAAGGCCCTGCTTCACCCTACTAAAATTGAGGACACATAATTAATAAGTGGGAACACCACAGTCCCTTTTTGGTTAAAAAAAAAAAAAGATTAAGTTTCCAAAACACCCTGTTCTTGCCCAGGATAGATATTGGTATACCTTAGTGCTGATTGCAATTGATCAGTTGGAGAGAGGCCTTGATGCCACGGAGTCCTTGAGCCTGGATGCAGCTCACCTATGTTGGCTGCATAATCACCTCCTCCAGAAACCTAAACAGGTAAAGAACAAAGCCTCCCATCCTCCCCTCCAGTCTATATCTGTATATCCAGTCTTATACCTGTATCTGGGACATTGTCTCAGAGAAGAGTGGGCACCACTCATGAGCCTCTTTACTGGATGCCCTCTCCCATAGCTCAGCATGCTTCAACCATTGGCTGTTAAAGGGCCATGTGTTGAAATATTGTTCTCCTGTCTGTGGAACTGTTTGTCAGCACAGCCTGTGGTACTGTTGGCAGGCACAGCCTGTGGTACTGTCTCATGTAGCTGAGGCTGGCCTTCAATTCCTAATATTCCTGTGTTGAGATTACAGGCAAATGCTATGATAGCTGGATGGGAATTAAGGTTTTTACATACCTTGTCCCATGCAATATTTGGGGCAAATTTGTGTTTTAAAATACTTGTTTCTGAAATTGAAATACAGCTGAATGCCCTATATTTTATTTCCAGTAGTAATATCAAGAAATGTGCTTGTGGAGGATGCAAATGAAAAAACCATTTAGTAATAATTTCTAAATATTGTGCTGAACATAGGGCCTCCCAGTTCCTGACTGCAGGGCCTCCTGGGTCTTGACTGCAGAGGCCTGGGCTCCAGAACAAGGGAGGCTGCCTATACTTGCTCCCTGGTGGACACTAATTCTGTCTTCTCCTTCCTCTCTGAGTCCATCCTGTGAAGGGAAAGGATAGCAGGAAAGGGGGAGGACGTAAAAGGAGCTGACTTTGTCCTTCTTCCTGAATCGCACCAAGTGCGCTCTCTCTTGAGTGTGGGCAACCTCATCCTGCCAGCAAACAATTCTTACCCAGGGCTTGTATGAGGGTTGTTTTTGGTTTGTTTGTTTGAGTTGTAATTGAAAAGGAAAAAAATCCCTCTTAGACATTTCAGGTTTTACTCATAAGTCTGCCTCAAGAGTGTGTGTGTGTGTGTGTGTGTGTCTGAGTGTCTGTCTGTGTGTCTTTATGTGTCTGTGTGTGTCTGTGTGTGAATACTCATATACTACTGCCAGACCATACCAAAAACATTAAGTTAGGGAAAACATTAAGAGATTTTGTAAAGGATATGAACTCTTCTTTGAATTAAAGGCCAGAATCAAGTTCAGCCATGTCTGCAGTGACTGTAAAACCCTTTGGATTAAATCAAATACTCTCTCATCTTCAGAGGACTGAGGGTTTCCAGGGGAGCCCTGCATTTGACATTACAGACTAGTATACTGATGTCATTTATAACCCTATTTAAGAAAACTCAAAGAGAATACAGTCAGCTTTGTAAGTAAAGCTTCTTGGCAAAAGTTATAAACCATATAAAAATAATTAAAAGACTATGACAATAAACCCGTGGTGCTGCAGGGATGGCTCAGTGACTAGGAAAACATTTTGTTCTCACAGAGAGGGTTGGAGTTCTGTTCCCAGCACCCATGACTCATGGACGCCAGCTCCAGGGGGTTGATAGCCACTTTGAGTCTCTTTGAGCACTATAAATGTTCATAGACCCACAGACACACAATACACAAAATTGAAAATAAAAATAATTGGGGTTGGAGGGCTAGCTCAGCAGCTGAGACACTAGCTCTTCTCCCAGAGAACTGGGGTTCGATTCCCAGCACCTACATGATGGGTCACAACTGTTTGTACTGCCATTTCTGGGAAATCTAACTCACTCTTCTGGCCTTTGGTGAGCACCAGGCAGGTATGTGATGCATAGACAGACAAGCAGGCAAAACATCCATACACATATTTTTAAAATAATAATAAAATAAAATCTTTTTTAATTAAAAAATTTAAGTTAGGCATGGTGGCCTATGTCTTTAATCCTAATACTTGGGAGGCAGATGCAGGTGGAGCTCTGAGTTCAAGGTCAGCCTGGTCTATAGAGTGAGTTTCAGGACAGCCAGGGCTACACAAAGAAATCCTGTCTTGAAAAACAAAAATCAAAAAACAAAAACAACAAAAATTTCTCAATTTCTTAAAAAGAAATCCAGGAAGGGACTTTCAGAAACAGGCTGACCTCAATCACCCCGCTGTGCTCTGTTCTGAGAACTGCCAGGACAAGGCTGAGTTCTGCATGGCTAGCCCTTGCTTCCCCACTCAGGGAAGATGGACACACAGTGTTTCTTCCAAGCCCCGATTGTCTCAGAAGGGGGAAATTTAAGCTTGAATTTAGCACCTACTATGCTCCCTCTTGGCACCTGCAGGTACTGCACAATTGTTGGCCAGACATGCATGCAGGCAAAATACACACATTAATAGATGTAAGGGAAACAGAGCCGTGGATCTGAGGAAGAGAGGAGGTGGGACGGGTACCAAGAGCAGTGGATGGAGGGGAAATTTCTGTTCAGATATAATGTATGAGAGAAGAATAAAAAAAAGATACATGTTTCTTTCTCTTTCATGTAAAGGAAATGTGGAGGCAGAGGCTGTCCTGTACTGCCCCACAATTCCACTCACAACTCCATATAGCTCTAGAGAGGTGGGAACCAAATGTTTTCGTGTTTCTGTGCATGTGCGCATGTTTGTGTGTGTGTGCGCATGTGCTTGTGTGTGCAGTGTGTGTGATGTGCATGTGTGCGCATGTGTTTGTGCAGCATGTACACAGTGTGTGTGCAGTGTGTGAGTTTGTGCCGTGTGTGTGCATGTGTGTGCACGTGTGTGTGGGGGGGTCAGAAGTCAGTGTCAGGACCGCTCTCTGTTGCTCTCCCTCAGAGTCTCTCACTGGACCTGGAGTTTACTGTTTTAGGCAGGCTGGGTTGGCTAATGAGTCCCCAGGACTTGCCTGTCTGCTGCTCGGGTGCTGTGGTTACAGATGTGGTCCTGGCTTTTATGTGGGTGCCGGGGATATCAGCTCAAGTCCTCACGTCTTTGCACAAGTGCTTTAGCCACTGAGCCATCTGCCCTACCCCACAGCATTCCTTCTTTTTTCTTTTGAGACAAGAGCTCCTTATGTGTGCCTCACTGGCCTGGAACTCATGATGTAGACCAGGCTGATCCTAAACTCACAGAGATCTGCCTGCCTGCCTTCCAAGTGCTAGGATTAAAGGTGTGCACAGCCATGTCTGGCTAACACACCATTTCCTGTGAAAGAGACTTTTCAGGAGTGTATGCAATAATTCCACTTCTGTCTTAATTGGCTGAGGCGTAGTCACATGGTTATATGTTGTAGAATATTATTTTAAGCTGTGTTACATTTATTTATGGTGTGGAATATTTGTCTTAATGATGCAAAGATGTGTTGCATTCTTTTACGTTACATTTGTTTAACTCTTTGCCTTTCTAAAATACCTGATTGGTCTAATAAAGAGCTGAATGGCCAATAGCAAGTCATGAGAAAGAATAGGCAGGGCTAGCAGGCAGTGAGAAAAGAAGGAGCAAGAGAACAAGGAGAGGATGACCATCAGGGGCCAGCCAACCAACCACCCAACCACCCAGCCACCCAGCCACCCAGCCAACCAACC
>LOEQ01000541.1:65888-84090 GCA_001685075.1 Bramus lutescens | reverse complement strand
CAGACAGAATATTGTATACATAATAAATAAATAAATAAATAAATATTAAAAAAAACCACATGAGCCTATGTGGGCTGATCCCGTTCAAACACCTCACTGAGTTCTCTGACTCCTGGGCATACAGTGTGAGCAGCCTTACATTCCTGCTGCCACCAATTTTGTCAGAAATTGTGAACCATAATAATGATGTCTTTCTTTAAGTAGCTTCTATCAGGTATTTGACACGGAAATGTAGGAGTATCAGGGAGGCAAAAGGACAGAACCTGGAGAAATCTGCATACTCTTAGTTAGGGTCAGACAGAGAGAGCATGGGACAAACGGGAACAGCCAGAGACGAGGGGAAAAACCTATCATTTCACCCTCAAAACCAGCCCAGGGCTGTGCTGTTTACCAGTGAGGAACCCAAGGGGATCTTTCTGTCCTGTCTTCTTCCTTTTCTCATGTAGCCCAGGCTGGCCTCAAACTCACTATGTACTGGGGATGACCTTGAACTTCTGATATTTCTTCCAAGTGCTGGGATTACATGACTGAGATATGTACACACATGGTTTATGTCATACTGGATGTGATGATTTGAATGAAAATGGCCCCCATAAGTGCATAGGAAGTGACATTATTAGCTGGGGCCTTGTTGGAGTAGTTGTGACCTTAGAGGAAATGTGTCACTGGGGGCAGGCTTTGGGACTTCAAATGCTCAAGGCAGGCCCAGTGCCACTCTCTCTGCTGCCTGCCAGTCCCGATGAAGAACTCTAAGCCAGCTCCCCAGCACCATGTCTGCCTGCATGCCACCATGCTCCTTGCCATGACAACAATGGACTAAACCTCAGAAACTGTAATCCAGCCCCAGTTATATATTTTCCTTTAGAAGAGCCTCATGGTCATGATGTCTCTTTACCGCAATAGAAACCTTAATTAAGACACTGAGGACCAAACCTAGAGCCTGTACACACTAGGCAAGCACTTTCCTGAGCTACATTCCTAGCCCCTGGCCTGGAAGCTACTATGTCATCTAGGCTGGACTTGAATTCAAAAGGTTAGGGCATAAGCTTGCTGCTTTGTTGTTCATGGCGTCGTGGATCAAACCCGTTTACGTATGCCAGGCAAGTGCTGGCCACTGCACTGCACCCCCAGCACCAGCAGTGAGTTTTTAAGAGTGTTCGCTCATGTTCGTACATTTGTGTTTTGGAGGCAGTGCATTCATGTCACAGTAAGTAGGTAGAGGTGAGACGACAATTAGTGGGAGATGCTGGTCCCAGGGACTGAACTCAAGCCCTCAGCTTTGGTAGCACTGGACCTTAAGTCGCTTTATTTTGAAGTAAACTTCACTTGCTTTACTATATCTGCGTGTAGCATGCTGTGTTAGGGTGTGTATGTGCACCATGGCATGATTGCGGAGGTCAGAGGACACCATCATGGAGCCCATTCTCTCCTTCATAAGGTGGAGACTGAACTCAGGTTGTCAGGGCTCGCGCTACAGACACTTTTACTTGATGAGCCATCTTGCTGACCCCCAAAAGTGAATTTTGAACATGGCCCAGAAAGGATGTGACCCTTGGGACTTAGCCATGGGTGAGGGTACGAAAGGGACAGGATGAGGAAGAACTGCCCAGGCCCCAGTGCCGCCTCACCTTCCTCCTGAACCAGAACATTATCATTAGCTCATCCCCTCCTGCACTCTCTTCTCAGTGGGCCTTGTCACACCCTCAGGCTCCTCCCTCTGCCAGGCTGCTGAGTCAGAACCAGCAAGCCATCCTTAGGCTCCTGGCCTTCGTGACAATAAAGCCATTGTCTCACACACATCCTTTATTATGATGAACTTTTATTATAGAGACAGTTTGAATTTTCTTCGGCATAAAGAATTTCTGTATTAGGTCAGGGACTCCACCTGCTGAAAGTGCCACCCAGCCAGCCCTGCCTCTGTCTCAATGGAGCCCTGAGTAACATGTCAGGGTCTCTGGAAACAGCAGAAACTGTCATCCCCAGGGCCAGGCATGTCAGGTTGGACCACGCTGGATGGAGGGGTCAGGGCTTCAGGCGCCCTCTGAGTCAGAGCCACCCTGTTTCCCGCCTCAGCCTGTTGTCCAGAACCTGGAGTTGTCGGAGAAAGCCTGAATTGGGGCAGATATCTCGGTGGGCCTGCACCGTCTGGATGGCATCAACCAGTGTCATGTTCTCGCAGATCATGAGAAAGGCCAGGACAACTGTGGCCGAGCGGCTTACCCCCATGGCGCAATGGACCAGCACGCGGTCTGTAGGAAGACCCAACTAGCATTGGCCACCTGCATCCACCTCAACTTTGGGGAAAAGGGACAGCTCTAGTCATTCCTTCTGTCCACCTCTCCCAACACCATGGAAACTGGACACTGTCCTCATTGTCAAATGGGGCAAGGGAGGCTCAAGGTCACATAGCAATTTAGTGTAGGGCTAATGTGAGCTCCTGGGTCCCCTCTTTTGGCCCAGAGGGGCATTCTCTGATAGCCATTGCAACTCTGGGAGAGGGTCACCAAACTTCCAGAGTCCCTTGGATTTACATCACATCCCCTCAGTCTTCTCTCTCTCTCTCGAGAGAGAGAGAGAGAGAGAGAGAGAGAGAGAGAGAGCCATGAAGCCTTACCTACTTATGTTTCCTGAGTCTTTGCTAGGTGTTTTGATTTCTGCCTAATGGGATGGCCTCTTTCTAAAGGATATAGTTATACTAGTGACCACAATGAGCATGTGTGTGTGTGTTGATGTGGTGGTACACATGAGTGTATAGGTGTGTATGCATATGTGTACACATGCATATCAAGGCCAGAAGTCAACTGTGTTGGTTGTTCCTCAGGCTCTGTCTACCTTTGTTTTTTGAGACAGGGTCTCTTCCAGGCTAGGCTGCCCTGCCAGTGAACTTCACTCAGTTATCCTGATTTTCATCTCCCTAACGCTGGGATGACAAGCACACATTCACATGCCTGCCTTTTTCATGTAGGTTCCAGGGAATGACTACCGATCTTCATCATGCACAGCAAGCACTGTACACCTGAGCCATCTCTCCAGCCCCCGTGCTGAATTGTAGTCCTATCTGCAACTGTCAGGCTCCACGGTATGCTCATTAAATGGTGATAGGCACCTGCTCCTTAGAGTGGGACAGTCGCTGATGGAGTTGAAGCCACAGGCTCCCTACCCACCGGTGCTACTGGAGAAATGGATAGCACCTCATCCCACCCTGACCCCAACCTGCCAAATCCCGTCCCCAGCGGCTCACTTCGGGGAGTATTGAGGGCGTCTCTGACGTATCGAGCAACAGGCAGAAAGTAGACACTGAGGTCAAAGAAGGGATTATCATCAGCCTCAATGCCATAGTACTCCAGAGGTGTTCCACGATAAAACTTGGCACCGGTGTCCACTTGAAACTTGCCTGCAGCGACATTCACAACATGGGTGATGCCCAGTTGGATAAGATGATTCTTGTCTCGGGCAGCATACCTGGAGGAAGGGTACATGAGAAGTTAGGGGGTGTATCTCACGCCTCTGTTCTCCTCCAAGGGTAGAGACTGGACCGTGAACTTCTCTGATGAGAGCAATATCCTACAGCAACGCTTCTTAACCTGCCTACGGCTGCGACCCTTTAATACAATCCACAGTGACCTCCAACCAGAAAGTTATTTTGCTGCTACATCGCAACTGTAATTTTGCTACTGTTATGAAGCATAATGTAAACATCTGATATACAAAGTTATCTTCTATGCGACCCCTGTGAAGGGGTCATGGCCCACAGGTTGAGAAGCACTCCTCTTTTACCCTGGAAAACTTCCTGGAGGGACGTTTAGCTACACGCATCCAAAGCTTTAGAAATGTGTGTAGACTTTGTGTAAACACTTTCCTCTAGGAACAGACTAAAAGGAATAATTCATAATGTGCCAAAAAGAAAGCATAGAAGCTGAATTTAGTGGTATTGAAAACTGAAATATTAGGAAAGAGATTTTTTTTGAGACAGGGTTTTTCTGTATAGCCCTGGCTGTCCTGGAACTTGATCTGTAGACCAGGCTGGCCTGGACCTCACAGAGATCCTCCTGCCTCTGCCTCCTTAGAGCTGGGGTTAAAGGCATGCGCCACCAGTGCCCAGCTGAGCACTTATGTTTTTTGACAGAAAATGAACTTAATTATTTTAAGTTGTTAAGTATGGTACAGCAATCCTTTCATCTGTGGTTTTACAATGAATAGATTTTAAGTTTTGCACTGCCCTGCCATGTTGTGCCCAAGACTGCCATGGCTAGCAGTAGTTGTCAACTTTACCAATCTATATAGAGGAACTCAATTGAGGAACTACCACCCCGGCTGGCCTAGGAACATGTCTCTGGGGCATTTTTTAGTTGCTAATTGATATAAGAGGATGCAGCCTACCGTGAGTGGTGCAATCCCTAGCAAGTGGGCCTGGCTGTAGAAGAAAGGTAGCTGAGCAAGCCAGAGGGAGCAGGTCATAGGCAGTGTTCCTCCACGGTTTCTGCTTCAGCTCCTGCCTGGGTTTCTACTGACAGCCAACTGTATCTATAATCCAAAGAAACTCTTTCCTTCCCAAGTGGGCTTTGGTCAATGTTTTATGAAGCTAGAACAAGGACAAGACTTACCCTTTTGGCCAGTATATCTGCACTGCATATGCTACTTTAATTGTTTAGAAGCTTTCTCAGTTATAAGATTAACTGTCACGTTATCACAGGCCTATGTTCAATTAGCCCTTACTTAATATAGTAATTGCTATCTTGTTATTATCAGTGTTACTTTCTTAATCTAATTTACAAAATAAACTTTACAAAGGTATTTATCAGTAGTAAAAAAAGCCAGCATATATTGTGAGCATTTGACACTGTCTTCAGTTTTGGATACCCACTGGGGGATGTGGAACACACCCCTTGTGTGAAGC
Source organism: Bramus lutescens (assembly GCA_001685075.1). Lineage (NCBI taxonomy): Eukaryota > Metazoa > Chordata > Mammalia > Rodentia > Cricetidae > Bramus > Bramus lutescens. Next base: position 79,193 of record LOEQ01000541.1, on the reverse strand, counting down.
AAATTCCTGTGTGTATAAATCATGAAATGCCATGAATCACTAAAATATGGTAAATGCAGGTAAACAAGGGAAGATGTTTATGTTTTATCAAGAACCTGTGAAAATACAAGATATAAGACAGAATGCTCTAAGAATTTTTAACTATGTAGTAGGCGTCATGTAGAAAGCTCATCTCAAAACAGTATTGAAAGTGATGGCATTTTTACCCAAAATAGAACTGTGAAAAAGCACATATTTTTTAAAATTCTACAAGGATTTTTATCTCTGTAGAAACAGGAATATTGTTAACTAAATATTAATCCATGCTTTAATCCTAAAGATGTATTTGTGTGTGTATGCAGGTCTTTTCTGCATGTCCATCTGCACATAAGAAGAGAACATTGGATCCCATGGGTCAGCAGCTGTGAGCTGCCATGTGGGTGCTGGGAACTGAACTCAGGACCTCTGGAAGAGCAGCCAGTGCTCTCACCTGTTGAGGCAGCTCTCCAGCCCACTATATAGTTAAGAAAGCTCTTCAGGAAAAACAAAGCTCTTCTCTTTGTCTGTCTCTCCTTCTCTCTTGTAGAAACCTTGGAAAAGTCATGTTTTTCCAGGACACCTTTACTAAACAGCTCTTGGATCACTATAGTAGTTAAAAGTGAGGTCAGTACAAATGAAGAATTTATGGTAGTGGAATATTATATAATAATAGCTACATCTACACAGAATAACATTGTGTCACACAATTTTAAACAAATGACACTGTCCATGAATACACACACCACTATGGCCTGTTTGTCACACAGGTGTGAGGACCTGAAGTTCAAATCCCAAGTACCCACATAAAATCCAAATGCAGTAGTGTGGGTCTGTAATATACCATGTATCCTATGATGAGATGGATGGTGGAGACAGAAAAGTCCCCAGAAGCTCATGGGCTGGCTATCCTGGCATGTACAGCAATGGACAATAGACAGAAGATGTGTTCTCTGACCTCGACATATGCACTGTAGCAAGTATGCAAATGTGTTCACACATGGATACATACAGATATACACATGCATACACACAAAAAGTTCCTTTTAAATTTATATGCATGTGTGTGCTCCTGTGAGTTTATGTGCACCATGTCATGAGGGAGCCTGTGGAAGTCAGAAGAGGGCATCAGAACCCCTGGATCTGGAGTTATAGGCAGTTGTAATCTGCCATGTGGGCGCTGGGAACCAAACTCAGATCTTCTGAAAGAACAGTAAGTGCTCTTAACTGCTGAGCTATTTATTTAGCCTCACAAGATAAAAAAGAAAAGAAAAAAGAAAAAAAAACAATTTAAGAATCATTTCACTCTAACTTTAAAAGGCAGACAAAAGGAGCTGGGTGGTGGTGGCGCACACCTCTAATCCCAGCACTTGGGAGACAGAGGCAGGCGGATCTCTGTGAGTTTGAGACCAGCCTGGTCTACAAGAGCTAATTCCAGGACAAACTCCGAAGCTACAGAGAACCCCTGTCTTGGGGGTGGGAGGGGAGGCAGACAAAAGGCACATCTATGTTGTTTAGATGGTAAAGCTTGAAAGAAAAGAGTGCTTTCGAGATGGGTGTAGATGGAAGTTGTATTAAGTGAAATAATACACACAGACCCTGAGAGCATCCTATGTATTTGCTCAACTGTGGTTCCTAGGTTTTACATAGCTACTGAAAATCACTTATGCATTACATACATATGACACCAGAACAGAAGGAAGATTATCTGGTGGAAAGAACCAGACTAGTGGGAGTGAGAGAAAAGGGAGGGGATTCGGTGGGGCACAGTGGCACACGCCTTATAAATTCAAGGCTAGTACAGTCTACCTAGACAATTCCAGGTTAGCCAGTGAGACCCTATCTCAAACAAAAGCAAAAATGGGAGCAGGGCAGTGGTGGTACACGCCTTTAATCCCAGCACTCGGAAGGAAGAGGCAGGTAGACCTCTGTGAGTTCGAGGCCAGCCTGTTCTACAAGAGCTAGTTCCAGGACAGGCTCCTAAGCTACAGAGAAACCCTGTCTTGAAAACAACAACAACAAAACAAACAAACAAAAAAACAATGAGACTGGCAAGGTAGCATGTGACTTAATCCCAACATTTAAAAGGCAGAGGCAGGATGAACTTTATGAGTTTGAGGTCAGCCTGTTCTTCCTAGAGAGTTTTGGGACAGACAGGGCTACACAGTGAGATTTCGTGTCAATGATGATAATTATTTTAGACAGACTAGGCACACAGCTTAATTTGTGAAGTGCTTACTTCGCAAATACAACAATTTGCCTAGGTTTGATCTCTAGCATAAAACAGTCGTGGTGATGTACCCTTGCAATCCTAGTACTTTGGAGGAGAAGGCTAGAGGGTCAAAAGCTCAAGGTGTCCTCAAGTATATAGGGAGTTCAAGCCGACTTGGGGTACTTGATACCTTGTCAAAAAAAAATTGTCACTCAAAGTGTGGCTATGCACCGAGAAAGGGAACTTGCCTAAGTAACTCCTTGTTTCTGAAAGATGAAACTGTTGGTGTGTGTATTTTGTATCTTTTTCTTACCGGTGTTCTATTTCCATAATAAACATAAGAGGAAAGACAAATGGAGGTGATGCTGAGAAGCAGAGATGCCAACTGGAGGAGGCTTGTCCTGCCTCTCACCCTTCTGCCACCCCAGCTCCTCCGTGGGGCTCACTTACGCATCTCCCAAGAAAAGGTTGGGCCAGACTTCATTAATGTGGGTCAGTGTGGCAGTCCGACGGACCCACAGCAATCGCTGCAGTGAAGCCAGCGTGGGTGGTTGGTAGGGGGACACCTGGACCGCCCCATGAATCTTAGGCCTCCGAAGGTCCTGCTTCTGCGGTGAGTCCATCCTGGAAGAGAGTGGCCACAACATCAGGTGGAGCAGACTCCCCAAGGACGGATCCCGTGGATAGGGAGGGCTGTGATGCAGGAGCCCCTGGGATGCTGTGGGGCCACTCTCAGCTAGCTGAATGAGGCTAGAACCTAGAACCTGTTCCCTAGGAACAAGGAGAACTAGAATTCTCTTGTCAATGCCATGGCACTAAGTAGACCTTTCCTGAGGCAGTGGATGTTAGAAACTTTGGCCTTGGGAACCTTGGGGACCTCTGTAGGACAAATCAGTACAGACCTTACCCCTTAAGCCACTGGAACCCCCAGCTGGTTGAGGCTCTCAGAAAGCACCCAGGATGTCTATCCAAACCCAGGCAGCTCATCCCCCACCCCTGCTGTCTCTAAGTCTGGGCCTCAAACCCCCACTTTCAGGTGCTTGATCAGAGCATTATCCAGGATCAGAGTAGTCCAGCTACAGGCTGGCACTGGTGAGCTTTCTCCCACCAGGTGAGCTGGGGCCTCTCATATGCAGAATGTCTCACTTGTGCTATGTCCCTCGTTTTCCATGGAGGGACACTGGCGCTCAGAGTGTCAATTCAGTGACATTCAAAGACAAACGGCTGATGACAACCCTGAGGTTGAAGTCACTTCCTTCCCCAAACCTTCCGATTGTCAGGGGGTGGTCACCAACATATGTGTCTCCTGTAGGGAGCTCAATTACACATCTACCTACAGGCCCCAGGCTTTTCCTCCTTATCCCCCGTGACTCGGGCCAGTGCAGCTGTGCAGGCCTCACCCGGATGGGGTGGGCTGTGTCTGGAGTCAGCTGGCTCAGGCCATCCGGGACCCTGCAGAGCTGGGGTGTCAGAGGAACCTGAACCCGGGCCTGATGCCGTGGAGGGAAGGGGGACCTATCTTGGCCAACTTCCCTTGGTTCCCTCAAAGAGTAACTAGAAAAGGTACAGACTGGGTAAAGCATCTTTTCCTTCTGGTAGGCAGTGCCAAGACGGGAAAAAGAAACAGGCACCCAAGAGGCCACTGGCTTGGCCAAGCTCACCCAGGGGGTGGATGGTGAGCTGGGAGGAAGTGAGGACCGGGCTTTCTCCCTCATCCCCCACTGTGACCTCTCAGGGCAGGCTGAGTGGCCTGCCACTTACCTAGGGCATTGTCTGGGGCCAGGAATGGGGGACTGGGTGCAGGGGCGGGATTCTGCATGTGAGTGGAACAGTTCTAAGGCAGACTCCGTCCAGAACACAGATGCTGTGAAGCGGCTAGAATTCCAGGTTCATGCATTCAAGCCAATGGGGGCTGGGTGTGGGGGAGAGCAAGGCTGGGCTGCTTGGACTGAAGCAGTGGCCTTCTCCCTGGTGTCTCTGGGACTGAAGATATGCATCCCTAAAACCCTCCTGAAGATACGGGACCAGTTGAAGAGGTACCTAGAGAACAGACTTAAAACTTGGCCAGGATACATTCTGTGACCTAAGCAAGTTTTCATTACTGTCTTGACCTGAGCTCCTCATGTGAAAGATCGTTGGGGCTGCCTGACTTCCATGGTTCCTGACTTACAGTTGAGGGCTGTAAGAGACAGGAGTGATTCTACACAAAGTAAAGCCAGACCAAGGGGCATTGGGTTGGAGGGGACCCCCGGAGTCCAACAGTCACTCTGGTCTGGAGCCACCAGGTAGACTGCTCCAGCTCTGAGTGGAACCAGACAGGAATTTTGGAAAACCACAGGCCCCTCGTAGGCCTGCTAAATTTGGCATGGGGTAAGGCTGCCCCCTGGTGGCCAGTGCCTGCCAGGCAGCACAACTGTGCCCCAGGAACCATGTCAGAGGTTTAGAGGCAGTTTTTAGCCGTCTGTGTGTAACCTAGATCTGTAGGAAAGGTTATTCTTGGACTTAGGGTCTCATTGTCAGGTCATACTTAGGGCCTTACTTCTTGTGCTCAGGGTGTATGTAGACCAGCTAACTGCTCAGGTCCACTGAGGGGGTCCACCAGTCAAAGCTGGATCCACTCACTCAGTGACCCATCCCTTAAGATATACCCCTACCCCACCCCCAAAGGCAGTCCAGGGACACAGTTCCCTTGATTATTGCTGCCTCTTAGTTTACGGAGGCCCCCACTTGACACTGACTTGTACATCTCGGCCATGTCAAAATGAGACATGGCTGAATGTCCTGTAAGAACAGGCCTGTTCCTTCACACTCATGCTAGCTGCTCCCTGTCGATACCTAGCCTCTGCTTCCCTGTATCTTCAGCAAGCAGCTGCCTCTGTGGGCAAACACTGCCGCTGCTTACACACTTGTTTTCTGTTGGCCTTAGTATTGCTCATCTCTAGCTTGTTCTCTGCTGCCTTCTTCCACATTCTCCCAGGACCCACAGCCTTCTAGAATATCATCCCGCATGCCCACAGCTTCAGACCACCTGGGGACAGGGTTGTTGTTTGCTGTGACCCCAGGACATGTTTCTCCTAGTCTTCCCTGCTGTTCTCTCTCTGCCTCTCCTCTCCCCTAGGGAAGCATAGGCCAGGTGGGGATGATGGAGTTCTCACTATAGAATACTGAGGAGTCTGGGAAAGGGACCTTGCAGACCATGGCAGGCAGGGTGAGCCTGTGGTGGTCTCTCCCCAGCGTGTATCCCTGCACCCCTGGAGGAACATGGGCCAGAGTGAGAGTCTCTGAGCCTGAATCTTCACTAGGGGCTGCTGGAAAAAGACGCCCATGACATTATCAATGATATATGCCTTCTAGACTCCTTGCATCATGGGAGATGCCCCATGAATGGAGCATCATGTTATTTATATCATTGTAATCACTCTCATTCTTTCAGGACTCAGCAGAGCCTTGGAGTGGAGAGGTCGCTACAGTCAGCAGAGGTTTCACCTGGATCTCTGTGCTTCTTAAGGAAACACATTACAGACCAGACAGAGCCTAGAAGTCACATCTTCCTGAGTCCACAGAGTGCTCTCAGGAAGCAGGCAGTATTGATGTCCCCACTTTTCTGATGAGAAAACTGAGGCTCAGAGAGATAAAGTAGTAGGCCCAAGGTCACATAGTGGTGAGAGGCCAAGTTCTGAGCCTCTGACCCATTTGGACCCCCAACCCAATCCTCATAGTTGCCCAACACACATAACATAGGCAGAGGTGCTCTGGGCACCACTACCCAGCATTCTCAGGGGCCCCTGGGTTAGGGCCATTGCACCCACCTGTAAGAAGATCCTGCCCAGGCTGTAGTCTTCTCTGACAGGCAATGTGGACTGCCGGCTTCCAGTCGCCTCTCTCTGCACACTTGATGCTGTTTCTATTTTTTGATTGGAGTTTAATTATAAAGCATGCTGTCCTCTCCCTTCTGCTTCCCCTTGCCACTCCCTACTTGTCCACTGGTCCCAGGGCATGGTCAGTCCCAGGCCTCAGTCTTAGTATTAGGCACACAGGAAGCTCAGAGGGGTTGCCTGTGCTGTGTGGCATGAGATAGCCGGGTAGGGAGAAGGAAATATATCAAGCAAACCATCTTTAAAATTCCCTTTAGAACCAGAGAGTGGTGGTGCATGCCTTTAATCCTAGCACCACCTAGGTAGAGGCAGACAGATTTTTTTTGTGAGTTCAAGGACAGCCTGGTCTATACAGTGAGTTCTAGGAAAGCCACTGTGCAGCTAAAGTGGAGATCCTGTCTTAAAATACTTCACATAAAACAAAAAACTACCTCCCTTCAGGGCTTGGAGGTGTTTGTTTAGTGGTACAGGTAGTGGTTGAAGCTCTGAGTTCCATTCCAGCACTATCCAAAACAGACAGACAGACAGACAACCCCCCCCCAACTCCCTTGACTTTCAAAGGTTACCCAAAACAAAGGCAGAAGAGCTGAAAAGGTCTATGTTGAGGACAGAGATGAAACTCAAGGCACACACAGGTGGCATGGTGAACATCATCAGCACATAGGCCTAGAAGCCTCTATTTGGGGGTAACTACCCCAGGGCTAAGGTCTGGCAGACTCAGTGTGGGTAACACAGAGAGACAAAGGTGTAGGGACTATGGAGCAGGTTCGTGTGCTCAGAGCCTTTATCCGGGAGCAGCTCTTCCCTTCACGGCCCTCTCCCTCTCTCAAAGATAGGGATGCCAGGGGTATGCCTAGTGATAGCCCACTGCATTTGAGATTAAATCCCCTCCTTTTAATCCAGATGCCCTAGCCATACACCCGTATCATAATACTCCCCAGCCCTACCACACACACACACACACACATGCACGCACGCACGCATGCACACACACACGCACACTCCCTCAGCCTTCTATCCACTTAACTCCCAGGAGCTAAGACTCAACCACTGCTGGAAAGCTGGAGAAAACATTGAGAATCATCCTCCTTGGCCCACCAGGGACCCCTGTTCCAGAACCTCAGAGCTTGGCTGACAGCACACTCCCACCTGTGAAGACTGAAGTTGGCAGCTGAGAGGGTGTACAGAACGCTGGAGGAAGCCGGTTCGTGGCTGAGCCCCACCCTGGGCCCTTTCCATCCTTTGGGCATCCACCTGGGCTAAGGCTGCCAACAGGGCCAGGACCAGGACCAGAGCCAGAGTAGCAAAGTGGCAGAGCCTTGTGGCTGAGGATAATGACTGATTCTGAAGAAGAGAAAACCTTCACATTATAGGCGGGCAAACCAAGGCCTATACTGACTGGGGTGTGTCAGGACAGGGGCCAGAGCTATTACTTAACCTCCTTCACCCTGAGTTCTGTGTACAAGACCAAGTGGCTAGAGGTACCAGGAGAAATGATGGGGAGAGATGGCCTCTGTGCACAGGCCTCGGCTGCAGGGTTGCTGGGTACAGATGCACAGCACAGCCTGTGTCCGGCGAGTCTCTGGAGGCTCTCATGACAGAGGTGATTTTGTAGATGTCATTTCCACAAATTGGGCAATGGTGTAGCTCTGTTTAACCAACTTCCCCCAACTTGAGGTTGGAGGCCAGGGTGTCTGAGACTCCAGGCTAAAGAAGTAGAGTGACTAGGCATGCTGCAAAATCTGCCGCTCTGGTGCATTTCTCATGCCCTTCTGAAGGGGTGGGCACAGCAATGAACCTGCCATCGCGGGGGACACATCTCTTGGTGACTAACATCAGTGCACTGCCAAGGAAGTGTGGGGCCTGGACTGGCTCTGCTGCTGGCTGGGAATTTGGCAAGTCTTACAGGCTCATAGGAGGGGCTGGGTAGCCCTCAAAAGCATGTAGGGAGGCCTTCCCTACAGCACATAAGGCTTCTTAACCACAACCCTTCCTTCCGCATCTCTCTCTTTTATTCTCTCGCCCTCTGGCCATGCATGTACACTTGTTTGAATATTTGAGTACCACAGTGTAAGTGGAGGTCAGAGGACAACCTCAGGCACTGATGCTTTGCCATCTACCTTATTTGAAATAGGATATCTTGTTTTGTTGTTGTTGTTTATGTGTTTTTCCCTTCATATATCTGGTCCATTAAGTTCCGGGGTTCATTTGTCTGTCTCCTATCTTATGTGAGTTCTGGAGAGTCAGGCTCGGGTCCTCATGCTTGTGTGGCAAGGGCTGTTACCCGCTAAGCCATCTTCCACCTTTCTCTGTTCTCTGGAGAGCTAAAGAATTCAGGTGGGAGGACGGCCTGGCAGGCCCTGGACAGGCAAGGGGGCCTAGCAGCTTGAGAAAAGGAGTGGGTCCTCACCTCCAGCCTCAGGCGGCCCTGCCAACCAGCTTCCCGTCTGGGTCCTCAGCTGATTTCTCACTGCCAGCCACACTCAGCTTTGCCTCCTTACCCTTCCTTACCGGGTTCCTTAGCTCTGGCCAGCACCCCGCAGTTGCTGGTCCAGCTGGTGGAGCTGGCGGANTGGCGGAGGAAGCCACGGTTGGGGAAGATCCATCGGTGCTGCCTTACCGCGAGGACTGCCTGCCTCAAGGAGAGCTGCTGACACAGCATGAGGTAAGCCAGGACCAGTGTGGCGGAGCGGCTCACACCCACCACACAGTGCACGAGCACCTTAGCTGGAGAAGAAAAAGACTTCAGGTGATTGACTCCTTCCCACTAGCCAGCCCACCCAAGGGATGGTACCCAAGCACAAATTCCATTCCCCAAAACCTGTCTTGGGTGTATTATGGGACCCTATGCAAGTATCTCAGCCTTTCTAGGCCCCAGTTTCCTGATATTTCAAAAGAGTAGACTAACACCTGTCTTGAACTACAGTCCAAACCCTCGGTGTGACTTACAGAAGCCTTGGAGGCCAGGTGGTGGTGGCATGCAGAGGTGTATTCAGGAGGCAGAGCCAGGCAGATCTCTGAGATCAAGGTCAGCCTGTTCCACAGAACTGGTTTCAGGACAGCTAGGGCTACTTAGAGAGAAAAACACGGAGGTCTCAAAAATGAAAACAAACCAAAACAAAAGCCCCTGAGAACTAGCCATTCTGAACCCACCTTGAACCTCAGCTCTATGAGTACAGGAAGACTTTTGGTGCCTTGGAGCTGTCGCGGCCTTTGACCTTTCCTCTGATCTTGGTCTGACTAGCCTTTACTCATCCATCAAGCCACATCTCAGACATGGCTTCCCCATCAGCTTTCCTCACCACTCAACAGAGCAGAGACCAATGCCCGATGCATGGTCCTCTGCACCGGGTGTCTGCATAACTCTCACGTAACATCTGCCCTCTCACGTCAGCAATGCTCAGAGCACATCACGGTTTGATTAGCAGGTTCTACAAGAGCAGGTCTGGCTTCCTAGAATTTAGTGCTTCCCCTGACGTGAAGTGAATAACAACTAGGTGATGGATGAGCAGATGAAGAGAGGATGTCACAGTGCTCTGGCTATTCCAAAGCAACATGACCCTGACCAAATCCCTCATCACAGAACAATGAGGAAGCGAAACCCCAGAGGACACTGACTTGTCCAGGGTTACAGAGCAAGGGCCATGGCTCTTTCCCCAGATGAATATACAGTAAGGGCTCTGAGGCCTTTCAAGGCCTGTTGTATCCTGGGTGTTTTGTTTTGTTCATTTGGGGGTACTTTGGGGCAGACCTCTGGGTACCATGTGGTGCTTTCCCAGGGCTGCCTGTTGTGGAGTAAGAACTGTTCAGGTGATTACGAGATCTAGCTTCCAGCTGTGTGGCTGCTCCTAATTTATTATGCCTTGGGATTTGGGCTTTCTCCATCTGGTTTTTGGTTTTGTTTTTTTTTTTTTTGTATGGGTTCTCTGTGTTGCCCTGGCTATCAGGAATACAATCTGTAGACTGAACTGGTCTCGAACTCACAGATATGTACCTCTGTCTCCCAAGTGCCGGGATTAAAAATGTGCACCACCACTGCCCAGCTAACTTTCTCTATCTGTGAAGCAATGTCATTAGCTAAGATGCTGAGGCATAGAGCAGAAGATTGTTAAAACAACAACAAAAAAGAGAAACAAACAAAACAAAGCAAAAACCAGGGATGGGAGGATGATGAGGATGGAGGGAAACTGGCTATACAAGTGAGCAGAATCGAATGTAGTCGGTATCACGTACCGCCAGGTGTGTTGAGGGCACGGTGGATGAAGTCAGCTGCTGAGGAGAAGTAGGTGCTGATATTGAAATCAGGGAGGTCGTGTGCTGGTACCCCCAGGTAGCTCACATTGCTGCCATAGAAGTCAGGGCCTCCCTGACAGTAGAGTCCCCCATGGGCAGCGTTCAGCACATGGGTGATCCCCAATTTCCACAGCTCAAAGCGGTTATTTGCTGTCACCCTGAGAAGGGCAGAAAGGAGATTGGATGTGGGTTGAGCCTCTGGCTCAATTTGGGGAGCGTATAAGGGTAGAAAGGTAGCTAGAATTCATCCGTACTGAGCTGGGCGTGCAACTCTCCATTCCAGAACTTTCTGTTGGTAGAGTTGGTGGTGCCAAGGGTATGTTTAAATCTCTTTTGCTGTCTTAGGCAGCTTGCCCCCACCGAAGCCAGGAAGAGATTGCTTCAGCCCCCGAGAACTAGCTGCCCCTCCCTTCTTGCCACATGTCCTCTGACTCATGTACATGATCTAGAGTCACTTGGTCACCACGTCATACCTGCTACTAATCTACAAATATTTAGAAGTGATACCTTTCCTGATTCATCCTAGGTCAGGCTGCTCCACCCACTTAGTGTCTACAAGAGGCAAGCTGGGACCAGAACTATGATCTGTGGCTACTCCATTTCATATTCCAAACGTTATTGCTTCCCAGCCTGGCCAGTTGTCTAGGATGTGCCTGAAGACCCCAGGGGTCTCCCAGCCACCAACTCCCTCAGACCTTCCCAAGAAACAAACCGAAAACACTCAAGCTCCCTCTGCTGTTAGAAACTGGTCATTGAATAGCTCCTGGCACTTAGGGAGAAAATTCCTGGCCTGGGGTAGACTAGAAGCAACTAGTTCTTGTTCCCTCTCTCTCACCTCCGCTGGTAAAGAGTTCTAGGATTGTTTCTTCTTGACTTACTCCTACAACCCTGCCAGCAGCCACTCACGCATCTCCTATGAAAAGGTTGGGCCAGACTTCGTCCACGCGGCTGCAAGAGGCTCTCCCGCCCCTCANNNNCAGCTGCTGGACACTAGGGCAAGGTGTGGCTTCTGCTTCTTCCCTCAGCTTTGGGATGGAGGCTTCAGCCATGGGCCAGCCTGCCTTCCCCTCTGCCTCTGCCGTCAGCTCCTTCTTCTCTGCCCCTGGTGTCATGTCTCCTTCCCAAAGATTGGCAGTAACAGGTGAGACAAAGTGACTCAGCAAGTCCCAGGGGCCTCCAAAGAGGACAAGACCTATTTCTCTTGCATCAGCTCCCATCCCAAAGTCTCCGAGAATGTGGTATTAGACCCCAACAAGTCACTATCTTTCTCCACCTCCACCAGTTTCTTCTATAAAGTTAAGTATACACTTGCCCTGAAGGTGTATTGTTTCAAGGGTGAAGCAAAAGGTTCACTGTGTCTAGCATACAGTAGGTTTTTCAAAATAGTTTAATTCATAGGTTTAGAGCCCTAGCATAAGTTATTAGGTTCTGGGGACAGAGTTAAAGCACCGAGTGATGAATGTTAGAAAAGAGCTTTGCAGGTCCAAGTGGGCTACAAACTTTGTGGGACCCAATGTCACAGGATTGGAGCCTAAGACTGTGGAAATCGGGGGAAATGTCTAAGCTGTGGGGCTAGAAAAACTTAGGGAGACATAGAGGAAAGCTTCTGAAGTGTGCCCAGAAAATGCACATGAAAGATCTGAATGATGATTCTATAACAAAGATAGCTAATTTCTTAAAAGAAAAAGCTGGTGGGCCCTTGTATGTCAAAGAGTGGTGAGCAAAAAGTTGCCCTAGGTTCTGAGAGTCAAAAGACCTGGCATCAGAGACATTTTTAAAGAGATTTATTATTTATTTACTATTAATTATAAATTATTTTATTTTCCCTGGGACAGGATTTATTTATATAAAAGCCCTGGCTGTCCTGGAACTCACTTCGTAGACCAGGCTGGCCTGGAACTCCCAGAGATCCACCTTCCTCTGCCTCCTGAGTGCTGGGATTAAGGCATGCACCACCACATCTGGCAAAAGATTTATTTTTATAATTAAAAATATTTTATTGGTACTGGAGAGATTGCTCAGTGGTTAGAAGTACAGATATACATGCAGGCAAACACTTAGACATATAAAATAAGTTTAAACATGATTTTGTTTGAGTGCCTGCATCTGTGTGTGCATCATACGCACTCAGTGCCAGCCGTGGCTAGAAGACAGTGTTGAATCCTCTGGAATCAGAGTTCTAGGTGGTTGTGAGGTGTCATGTGGAGGCAGGGGATTGAACCTGGGTCTCCTGTAAGAGCAGCAAGTGCTCTAACCACTGAACTACATGTCTACCCCCATCAGAAACATTTTGGGGATGGGAGAGTTCTCTGCCTACAAGGGATGTCTTACCGTCTCATGTGGCTTCATGGAGGCCCTGAAGGGTATGAGGGAACTAGATTCCTGGCTACCCCTGCTCTTGGAGTCTAGCTTGAAGTTGGAAAGGCCACACCAAGGCACCCTTGTCTACCCTTCTATCACCTCAGAACCTGCCCCCAATCCCTTTAGAAACACCAAAGCTGGTCCTGCATTGTTCAAGGAAGTAGAGCCAAAGACGACCTAAAATTCAAGTTGTAGATGGCTTTAGACATGGCTTCTGCCAGCCTTAGGCTTGGCTTAGAAGGGAGCATTCTGTCAGGTAGAGTAGTGGCGGAAAAGAACACAGGTTCTGATGACAATTGGGGGTTAGAATACCATCTTGGTAACATATTAACTGTGCTGTGTCAGGCTACAGTGTTTCTTGACCTTTCTGTGTGTGAGATCTGCTTTGCAGAGTTGAAACAATGATTGCGATTACAGTCAGATTGCATAGACACAGCCAGAATAAAGGAGCAATAATAGCGTTACGTGGAGACTGGATGAAGAGGAGCTAGCCCCTTCAAAGAACTCAGAATAGACTCTTACTAGGCCTTACCCCAGTAAGCAACCCCC
>LOEQ01000541.1:25223-40158 GCA_001685075.1 Bramus lutescens | reverse complement strand
TTTTTTGAGGGAGGGTGTCTTACAGTTACCACTACTGTGATGAAACACCATACACCTTGGAGGGGTGTTAATTGGCTTACATTTCTATATCACTGTTCATCATTGAAGGAAGTCAGCACAGGGTAGGAACCTGGAGGCAGGAGATGATGCCTGGCAGAGTGCTGTTTCCTGGCTTGCTCATCATGGCTGCTCAGCCTGCTTTCTTAATAGAACCCAGGACCAGCCCAGGGAGGGATGACTCCACCCACAATGGCCTGGGCCCTCCACCATCAATCACTAATTAAGAAAATGCTGTACAGGCTTCCTACAGCTCAGTCTTATGGAGCATTTTCTCAATTGGAGTTCTCTCCTCTCAGATGGCTCTAGCCTGTGTCAAGTTAGATAAAATTAGACAGCACAGAGGGTCTCACTACATAGTCCCTGATAAATTCTGTGTAGTATGCACTGGTCTTGAATTTGCTATTGCCTTGGCTTGGCCTTCAGAGGGCTGAGGCTGCAGGTAAGTACCAGTACAGCTGAGAGCATTATGGGATTTTTACCAGCATCCCTGGTGTCTACTTCCTACAAGCTAGTAACCCCCCCCCCTCACCTAGTGGTGACAATGAAGCATTCATACACATACGGCTGACTTTCCCTGGAATGTGAGGGGAGTTAGCCTTAGCTGAGAACTGTGGTTTTAGATTTGATTTTGCCCCACTGATAATGGTGTGTGTTCTTCTGAAGCCCCGTGAATTGTGAACTGTTGGTTAGTCTGATTGGAATTGGCTTTTGTGTTTGTTCATATTGGGAATGCTTTTGGATGGTTTCTTCTCTATTTTGACACATGCATGTTCTGATGAGTATTCAAGGGAGACCCTCTCTGTTTCTCTGCAGTTCTCCATCTGAGTGTTTCTGTGGTATTCAGCCCTACAAATACAGCCATTTTGATCAGCTCAGCTCAGCATGTCTTCCAGGCTTCAACTCACCAGGGTTTCTTGTCTTATGCCTCTCCTGGTCTAAAAGCTTTCAGGGTATTAAGCTGAAGTAATATGAGCCACCTCATTTGCTTATTGTCTCTCTGGAATTTAGCTTATAGCCATCATTTGAATATTTTTCATGTTTTTTTTTAAGATTTTTTTAAAAAAAATTATGTGTACAGTGCTCTGTCTGCGTTTATGCCTGCAGGCCAGAAGAGAGCACCAGATCTTGTCACAGATGGTTGTGAGTCACCATGTGGTGGCTGGAAATTGAACCCAGGACCTCTGGAAGAGCAGGCAGTGCTCTTAACCATTGAGCCATCTCTCCAGCCTCTTTTTCATGCATTTTTATTTATTATTTGGTTACTTCAAATTAGAGGGTAAATTTTTTTCTATTTTTATAACTTGGCCAGAAGCAGCAGTCCTATTGATAATTGATGTGAATCAATTATTAGTTAAAATGGAAAAGCATCCTTGAACATTTACTGACCAAAATTCATTTTATTGATTTGTATAAAACCAATGTCCATCATATTCTTTGTTCACAGTTTTCGTTCCCTGGAATTCCTGTGGTGCAACATGACTATTAAATGGATGCTGAAGCTTGTTATCATTTCTAATATTCCTCTTTACTACGCATTCTCACAGTTGGGGCTAAGTACTGGTTACTGTGACCCTGTAACTATTATGTAGTAGCACACAATTAAAGGACATGGACTAACCTGATGAGGTAGAGCAGTGAAATGTGTCATGCTTTTAAGGCTTTCCCACAACAAGCTCAAAGGCTTCCAGGAGACTTCTATGTTCTAACTTGTATTTTCTAATGACTGAAGCTTGGGCATCAAAGCCAGTTAGCTTGATTAAAGTTGAAAGAACTGGTGAGTTAATATGGGGGAGAAATGTGAAAGAAGAGAAGAGTCATTTTGCTCAGAGTATGAGATGAAACTGTACCAAAGAATAATGCTGCAAGGATGGGAGTGACTTGGAACCCGTTGGTGGTGAGCCATTGGAGAGGAGGGAAAGTAGAAGAATTGAGATAAAGCAGAGAATTTTACTTGTGGATGAGGTTTGCTACTTGGTAACTGCTGCTGAGTTTATAGCATGTCTTGTTAGGTATCCAAGTTTGATGATTTAGTCAGAGCATACCTGGGGGAAAGGAAGATACAAATGTAGCAGAAAGGGCAAAACCATAGTTCAATGGAATTTTACATATGCTATATATAACTGCAGCAGACTTAAAATACAAACCCTTTGTAGATACATTGTTAATTTTTTAAGATTGGAAAAAATGTGGATTGATAGTGAAATACAACTTTAAAGCTTTGTGAAAATTAGGATTACTTTTTTGGTATCAAGACAAAATATTTAATAATGGACTTTTTCATCTTTGGGTGAATTTTATCAAGGGTGTCTCTTATTTCCTGAATACTTTTGGTGATATGGGTGAGCTCATTGGTTAAAATATCTGTTTTTGCTCAGTGATATTAAGTCTTTAACAAGTGTTTGTGGGGGAAGGGAAGGCTGTGTATCATCACCTGCCTTTTGCTTTCCTTAACCTAAGGAAGCTGAGAAGTTTTTCTTACTCTACAATGTGCGCTGTAAAGTCATGATAAACGCTTAAATCAGGAGATCAGAGCATCATCTGGTCGGGAGGTGAAAAAGACTGTCTCATACATTCTGGAGAACTTTGTCCTGGAGGATATTCATTTGTACTAATGTTTTGTTTTGCTTTTTAAAGCAAGTTCTTTTTCAAATTGTATAATGAACTTTCACAAAAGAAACTTATAACTATATCTTCTCAGAACACTTTACTGCAACTGTTTTTTTTAAGATATTTATTGTATCACTGTGGATTTAAAAAAATARCTCCTGTTTTTAAACATTATTCAGAAGAGAATGTAGTGAGCTATTAAAAATTCAGAAAACCCACAGGCTTTAAAAGTCAAAGAAGTAGGCACATGAGAAGTAGTTTTGGTTATCTTTTTTTCTGTATTGGCCTTTGCTTCCTATGTATCTGATAGACTTTATAAACTTTAAATAGACCCAGGTTTCACAAAAGAAAAAGAACATAAATAGCTGAGCAGGATCAAAGTAGCAAAACTTATCAGTACTTTTAAAAACAGTGCATTAAGTAGCCTTTTATAACTATAATCTGAATTTATAGCTGTATAACTTTTATAATTATAATCTGAATTTTGCTTCATATTTTTGAGTATATTGAAATGACAGTTCTCTTTTAAAACTTTGACCCCTATCTCCCAGAAGTGCCTTTTTAGTTCTGCAGTGGGACTTTCAAGAACTCAAAGGAACTTAGTTCAAATTCATAGCTATTTTAAAATCTTTTTATCTGTTGGCTAAATTATTTTATATATAGTAGATAGACATGTACAAATCTAAAATTTCCTGGAACGATTCTTTTCCACCTCAAGTGGGGAAAATTTTTCCCATGAACATGATAATTTCAGAGATTTAATTTTTCCCATATGTCTTTTATAGACTTCATTTTATAAAAAATATTAAAATGAGATCTTCCTCTTTCCGTTGTTCTCCATGGTAATCTTTTGAAGTAACTGTTGAAATGCTGTGGAAACTCCACCTGTAAAACACCTTTCTCCTAAAGTATTAAAACTGCTGGTGTAGCTCAGGGCAGATCACTTGCTGTGTCCTGTGTAAGCCCTGAGTCAACAACTGCCCTTCATAAAACAAAAATACCTGCCATCAACCTCTTAAAATGATTAAAATGTTAATCTGAAGTCATTCATTACTCGTGGAGACCCAAAAATGTGAGCCTATTTTCACCTCGTCTAAAGGTCAGAGAGTTGAAACTTCTGTTCCTTCAAGATTATTGTATTTCTACCTCAAACAAAGGCCCCACCTTGATTTAGATCAGAGAGTTCTGATCTCTCAAGGTTATTGTCAACAGGTATGGCTAATATTTAGACCTTGTATTTCAGATATTGAGAAGTAGATATATTTCTACCTCAAACAAAAGTCTAAGGATCCAATTAAGTTCTGCTCCCTTAGGGAGATGATAAACCCATTGAGTGGTTTGCCTACAGAATGTTTTGGTCTAGGATGTGAGCGTGACTCATCTTGCCCTGCAATCTTCAACTGGTCTGTTCATTTCCTTGTATCATGTTAATGAAATTTTTATCTTACTCCTAGTTTTAGGGGTTGGGTATTTTAAGCAGTTAGAAATTGAGGCAGGTGATTTTCAGCACTCTGGAACTCCCTCCCAGTACCATCCTGTCTCCGTTTTATTTCACTGGCGTCTCTGTTCTGTTATCTTTCTGATCCCCATACCCCTACCTTGGTAAGTGGTATTTTTGTCGAAGCTGGTCTCTGACAATTACTGAATAACTTTTGTTTCCTTGGCTGTGGAAGCCAGTGAGGGCAGTATAGGTACTTTATTGTTTCTGGTATGTGTATTTGCATTTGGTCTTTAACGGAGATGTTGGACTTCTGTAAAAACTTTATTAAAGTTTTTGTTTTGTTTTCCTGTTTTCTCTTGCCAGGAAGTGGAGGAAGAAATGGCAGGCCCTAGTCAACTCTGCATTCGCCGCTGGACTACCAAGCATGTAGCGGTGTGGCTGAAGGATGAAGGTTTCTTTGAATATGTGGACATTTTATGCAATAAGCACCGTCTTGATGGAATTACATTACTCACACTGACTGAATATGATCTTCGATCTCCTCCTCTGGAAATCAAAGTCCTAGGAGACATTAAAAGGTTAATGCTCTCAGTCAGAAAATTACAGAAAATCCATATTGATGTTTTGGAGGAGATGGGATACAACAGTGATAGTCCTATGAGTCCCATGACTCCATTCATCAGTGCTCTTCAGAGCGCAGACTGGCTCTGCAACGGAGAGCCCACACACGACTGTGATGGACCCGTCACTGACTTGAATTCTGAGCAGTACCAGTACATGAATGGCAAAATCAAACATTCTGTTCGAAGACTGGACCCAGAGTACTGGAAGACCATACTGAGTTGTGTATACGTTTTTATAGTATTCGGGTTTACATCTTTCATTATGGTTATTGTTCATGAGCGAGTTCCTGACATGCAGACCTATCCACCACTCCCGGATATATTCTTAGACAGGTAGGTTTTGTTTGTAGAGTCACAGCAGTAGTAATGTGGATAATTACATTGTAATTGTAGCTGACATTGCCTTGTCTGGTGCCATCAAAGGACATGCTTTGCCAAGCATGATGGCACATACTTGTACTCTGGGATCTGAAGTAGGTGGACCACAGGCTCAAGCTCTGGGCAGTTTCTAAAGGATATTAGGTTAGGGGGGTGTTTGTAATGGACTCAGCTGCCTTTCTTTTCCAGTAGTACAAAATAATTCAGGGATTGATTTTGTTTTTATTACACACTGAATAAAACTAAGCAAGTATATATTAAATAAAAAAGAAATAGTTGAGGGCTGAAGAGAGGTCTCATCATTTAAGCGCACTGGCTGTTCTTTCAGAGGACCTGGGTTTGATTTCCAGCACTCACAGCTGTGTATAAGTACAGTTCTAGGGGACCCAACACCCTCACACAGACATGCATGCAAGTAAAACATCAATTTAAATTTTTAAAAAATTAAATAAAAATAAATGTTAAGAAAAGAGCTGGTGGTGTTGCATGTCTTTAATCCCAGTGCTTGTGAAGCAGAAGCAGGCAGATCTCTGTGAGTTCAAGGCTAGCCTGGTCTATAAAGCAAGTTCCAGGACAGCCAGGGCTACAAAGGGAAGCCCTATCTTGAAAAACCAAAAATAAATATTCTATGGTTATAAAAAACAAGAAAAGAGCAATGAGTAACAACTATTTTTACTTAAGTGATTTTTAAAAATTAGCAGTATCTCCTTGTTTTTCATTGCTGGTGATTGAGCCCAGAGCCAATTCCATGTTGAGTCAGTGCTCTCACCAAGCTATAGCTGTAAGTATCTTGAGGGGACACCACCTGTTATAGGTAATAGTATTCTGGTTACTACTCAATCTGCTCACCTCCTACAGTATACCAATAAACTATTTTTGTTTATTTTAAAAAAAGAAAAAGGAATGGTAGTAATGGATTTTAAAACATTGAAGAAAATATTCTATGACTGTAGGAAACAGACAAATAGTGGGTGTGAAGGGAAGCTATCTGCATCCTTCAGTGTGCATTTGATTCAGGAAAGTTATGAGTGGATGCTAAGACGCATTTGATGGAAAGCCGCTGAGCAGCAGCCTGTTTGTATTATTGAGGCTTCATCTTCACATTACTCAATTGCAGAGGAAACAGGTGCTTTACAGTGCTGGGACCTGACAAAGGTCATCTTAACCATAGGTCAGATCCAGCACCACGGTGGAGTAGACAGACTTCACCTTGATAATAGTCTTGCCCCTCAGGAAATTTTAACCTAAGTTTGATAATGAGGAAACAGTCAGACACACAAAAAGGAGCATTTCACACGATAGCTCACTGGGGTCTCCAGAGAAGTCAGGGTCGTAGTCAACAAAACCCAGGGGATTGTGAGGGAAATTGAAGGGACACACCAAGGTCAATACATGGTCATTGGATTCTAATCAAGAAAATTTAGTTGCAAAGACACGTTGAGGGTAATTAGAACGTGTGGATATGGGTTGCATAGTAAACGAGGATGCTGACTCGTGCTGCAGTTCTCAGGGTGCAGCAGTCTGAAGGTCTAGCCTTATTCTCTGAGATACATGTAGTTAGGAAAGAGATGTATCTGTAACTTACTTTGCAGGACTCTAAAATGTGTGAAATGAAACAAATATGGCAAAAACATTAAAAAAGATAACTGAAAGATGTAAGTGAAGAGTATTAAGTACTTGTTTTTGTAAGCTTTTTAGAAGGATCACGATTTTTTCAAATAAATTAGTGATGATGGGAGGAAATGGGGATTGGAGACAATCAGATCTTTGCTGTAAGGTCAATTAAGGATTACAAAGAAGTGGACATAGGGCTTGATCGCAGGGCTTTGGTTTGTTTGGATGGGGCTATACTGTAGGATGTTGTACTGGTAGGGATGACCTGGGGTAGGTTTGTGTTTGGGTTCTTACATATATTTTTATGTATTATACCTAAAGCATAGGATTCTTGAAATTGAGGGTGTGAAGAGAAATATTAGTAATGACAAGGTTCAGATTATAACAGCCAGTGTTGGTTGCTGTGGTAGGGCAAAGGGCAAGATAATAGGAGAAAAGATAAAAACAGAAGGGAGCAAGAATGCCATTATATACCAGTATACCAGGAGGAGTAATGGGGGAGGGAGGGAGGAAGGAGCATCAGTAAGTACCTGGAAACTTTTATAGAAGAGGTTTTTATTAACTCTAGAAAATTAGAAGTTTTGCAGGAAGGAGTGTCATCATAATTTTTGTATGGCTATAAGCTTACATTGAGTAAAAGCTAAAACAGCTGTTAATAGTGAATGGGAGACTCATACAGAGAAAGGTGTGTGTGTATATGTGTGTATTACTAAAAGGTTTAATGTGGGATGAAATAGAGTAAAACTGGGGAGCAGTACTTCAGTACTTAGCTTTACTTTTGGGAAGAAGTGGATTTACCTTTGTATGTGTAGATGTATTTCTTGCTGGGAGCAGGGTCTCACTGTTTCCCTGGATGTCCTTGAACTCTTTATGTAGACCAGGCTGGTCTGAAACTTGGAAATCCATCTGCTTTTGCTTCCTCGCTACTGGGAACAAAGGTGTTTGCTACCATACTTGGCTTATATGTATATTATTTTTAAAGTTTGGTTTGATTTGGTTTGATTTTTTTTTTTGAGACAGGGTTTCTCTGTGTAACAGCCCTAGCTGTCTTTTAAAAATTTTTAAGGGTGTCGTGTGGCACATGCCTTTGGTTCTAGTAAATCTTAATTTGTTGATAATATAGCATAAATTTATTTTTAGATAATTCTTTTGACATGTATATAATTTTACTGTTATTAAGGTCGACAGCAAATGTATATAATAATAAAATATTCTTGTTTATTTTTACATAAAAAATTAAATCTTGGCTAAATAATACAACATCTGTGTTTTTCAGAGTTAATCAATACTTTTTTTATAGTCCTCAATTTTGAAAATACCACTTCACATAAATTCATAATACAAAATTACAGCTGTTTAGGGCCATTTAGAAATTGTTGGAAATGTTATTCTAATACTGAGACAAAATTCATATAACAATTTGTTTGTTTGTTTGTTTTCAAGACATGGTTTCTTTGTGTGCTGAGTCTGTCCTGGAACTCGATCTGTAATCCAGACTGGCCTCAATCTCACAGATCTGCCTACCTCTGCCTCCCAAGTGCTGGGATTATAGGCGTGTGCCACCACCACCTGGCCTTGTTTGTTTCTTTTGAGACAGAGCTTTTCTGTGTAACTCTGGTTGTCCTGGAACTCACTCTGTAGACCAGGCTGGCCTCGAACTCAGAGATCCACCTGCCTCTGCTTCCTGAGAGCTAGAATTAAAGGTGTTTGCCACCATGCCGCTCGTTTTGTTTTATTTTATTTTTCGAGGCAGGGTTTCTCTGTGAAGCCCTGGCTGTCCTGAAACTCACTCTGTAGAGCAGGCTGGCCTCAAACTCAGAAATCCTCCTGCCTCTCTCTCCTGAGAATTGGGGTTAAAGGTGTGTGCCACTGCCCAACCACAGCATTTTTTTAAAGTCAGCCATCATCACACAAGACAACTTGTTACTTACATGCTGAGGAGTAGCAAATAGGAAAATTGATTATTACATCTGTTTTTTATAATTAAAGCATTGTTTTTTCTCAGATCAGAAGACTTTGTATGGTAAAGACACCGCGCTTCATACCACAGAACAGTGTTTGACTCTGAGCTGAGGTGTTACAAACCACATTCATTGGCGATGTATGGAATGATGGCATGCTGCATGAAGTGCAGGTTTTGTGTTCAGAACCAAGACTGCAGTAAAGTTGTACAGTGTGGTGTGGGTGGGGAGGGCACTGCCAGAAACACCTCGGACTTATTACGTGTTAGATGATGAATTGGTTTTTGTTTGTTCCAAGTTCACAAACCTTTTACTGTAGCCATTTTTCTTATTTATTTACTTAATTTTGTGCAGACTCCTTTCCTCATTCAGTCCTATAACCCACAGTTTGAAAAATTGGGTACTGGGCTAGAGAGATGACTCAGAGGCTGCAGAGTGTTTACTGCTCTTGCAGAAGACCAACGCCGCCCATGCCATCCAGCTCACCGTTGCTGTAACTCAGATTCCAAGGGCTCTGATGCCCTCTTCTGGCGTCCTTCACCACCTATATCCACACATGCACATGCGCGCATATGCGCACACACGTAAAAATAAAATCTAATTTAAGAAAAAGGAATTTAATGCTGTAGTCTGGGAGAGATGGCATGTTATTCTTTACATAGAAGCATTACTGGAATTCAGTGATAGCTAGTAGATTCAGATGAGTGCGATAGTTTATGAAGCTGATTTTTAACTCCCCAGGCTTTTCAAATATCTCCCAAGAAAGGTAAAGTTCTACAGAGCAGTTCTGAGGTTGAAGCATTGTATGAAAACGGGTGCACCTGCTTGTCTTCAGTTCCAGAAAGAACTGTTTTCTTTTGCAGTGTTCCCAGGATCCCGTGGGCCTTCTCCATGACTGAAGTGTGTGGCATGATTCTGTGCTACATTTGGATCCTGGTTCTTCTTCTTCACAAGCACAGGTATTCCCAATTTCTAAGGACTGAAAACGTCTGACTCTCATTTCGGGTTGTCAAGCCTGCTTCTTCCCTCTGCATTGTCCTGGAAGATTTCCCTCTGCTCAGTGTGACATAGCTTTTTACAAAAGAAAATTGGGGCTTTGGTTAAGGAAAGTTCTAAGACCAATATATTATTTAATAATATTGTGAATGTATTTTATAGGGAAAGGGGTAGTCAGCCTTGGGCCAGTCCTTGCTAGTCTAGCCTTCTCCTACTCTTACCTTCTGTTCTTCTCTTTCTTCTCTTCCTCTCAACTTTCTCCTTTCTTCTTCAAAAACAAACTAGAAATACCACTTCTTTAGAGAGGTAGAAAAGCTTCCAAGGACTGTGTTAGGTTAGGTGTTTGATTGGAGGAGGGAAGCCCATGAAGCAGCTGTTTGCCTGTTCTGCACATCTGAGATGGTGAGGTTGCTCAGTGGGGTGAGTGCTTCTTGGTGCTTTCACCATGAAATGCAAAGGGAAGACTTTTCTCTTTTTTTTAATCACAACTAAAAACAGCAGTCAGGTGGTGGTGGCTCACGCCTTTAATCCCAGTACTCAGGAGGCGGAGGCAGGTGGATCTCTGTGAGTTCAAAGCCAGCCTGGTCTATGAGAGTGAGTTCCAGGCAGCCAGAGCTCTTACAACAGAGAAACTTTGAAAAACCAAAAAATAAATAAGTAAATATGCAAGTAAGTAAATAAATAAATACTGCAAAGAAGGCACAAAAGTAAGAAGACCTTTTTTTCTACTTCATTAATGAGTCTTGCTTGATGTCAAAAAAAATAGGAAAGAAAATCAGGCTTAGTGATGAAGAAAATTATTGAAAAACACTCTGGTTAAGCTGCTGTCCATAGATTTTAGAAACTTGGAGAGGAATGACTGGGTGTTGTTTTGCAATTGAGGAAGTTCTGTGGTCACCACGTACATTCTGAGCTTAGTTATTTTAGTTCTTTGAAGGTGAAAACAAAGGTTGATGACTGCTATTTTTGTCACATTTTGAGGACATTTTACCACATTTCTCATTCTGTCTTGTGTGTGCTCCTATTTTAAGATGAAATGGTTTAAAAGCATGTATATCACTGCTTTGTGGTTAACTTTGGCTCCACTCTTGAAAATAAGAACAAATTTAACCTTAGAAGAAAATTTATTAGACGCCATGAAGCTTAGTAGTGACCAGGTAAATCCACATAGTGGTGTTTACTTAAAGTGGACAAATCCCAGGAGGCAGTGTTTACTTAGATACTTCTCAGATGTCCTCATCGTATGACATTGATGGGGTCCTCTGAAAGGTTGTTGAAGGAGGATTTCCCAAGCTCTATCTAGATGTGTACACTAAAGATTAAAACATTCCTTGCCTTTTTGAACACAACAAGCTTTTGAGAAGAAGTCCCCCAAACACTTAGTATGCTTACTTAGATTTAGGGCATTTACAGAAATAATGGTACAAATGATATCACAATTTATGATTACTCAACTTATGCTTACTCAAAGTTTCTGTTTTAGGTATACTTTATAAAATTTATTATTACTTTCATATCTTAAATTTAAGTTAGGGACAACTTAGAATAACTTCATATAGCCACTCTTTTCAACCATTTTAGTGCTGTTAATGGGCAAAAGTAGATTTTTGAGTAAGTAACTTTACTCTCCTATAAACAACTTAAGGGGCAGGCCAGGTGACTCTGGTAAAAAGCACTTGCTGCTGTTCACAGCACTGGAGTTCAGTTCCCAGTGGCCACACTGAATGGCTCTCAGCTGCCGGTAACTCCAGTTCCAGGGAATCCTGCACCTTTAGCCTCCAAGGATGCCTCCACATCCCCGCACACACTCACAGGCAAATACACATACCTACACGTAATTAAAAAGTAAGAAAAATAAATCTTAATAAACCTTTTTGAATAGTACTAATCCCAAGGTCCCCAGTATGACTTCTGTCTCTTCATTATTGATTCCAATCCCAGCCCTGGCCCCATGCAAACACTGACCCATTTGTCTCTGTGGTTCCTTTTAATACAGAACTCCTAAGAGGGAGTAAGACTTCTGTCCTTCATAAAGACTGGTGGTTTCCCCTTGCTTTCTCTCTAGGAGAGTTTGGAGTATTCTCTGATTTCTGTTCTAATCACTCTGTTCACAGGTCAATCCTTTTGCGAAGGCTCTGTAGTCTGATGGGCACTGTATTTTTGCTTCGCTGCTTTACCATGTTTGTGACGTCGCTCTCCGTGCCGGGACAGCACCTGCAGTGCACTGGAAAGGTAGCCTGCTGCCTTCTATATGCTCGTTATTGTTCTTTTGGATTAATGACACAATAGGTGGAGGAGGGCAAAGATTGTGCTTTTCATGTTAAAATGTGCTTTAATGTGTTTGCAATATCAGTAGTGAACTTGACAGAAATGGCTGGGTTAAGTGACCTTAAGCTAGACTTGTCTCCCTGTGATTCCATCATGGATATTAGTTCCATGTTATGGGGCTATGGGAAAAAAAATATTTTGGCAATATTTTTCTGCTACATTTTCCCTTCCTCACTACACTCAGCATCTTATTTACAATTTTTTATTAGTATGCATTAATTATGTACCATAGTGGGTTTCATTATCACATTGTCATACATATTCACAATGCATTTGGATCACATCCACCCTTGATATACTTTAGATCTTCATATGGTATGCTCTGGTCCCTTATTGCTTCCATTGCTCCTTATTTTTAAGATTTATATTTATTATGTATAGTGTTCTGCCTCCATGTATACCTGCATGCCACTAGAGGGCACCAGATCTCATCACGGAAGGTTGTGAGCCACCATATGGATGCTGGGAATTGAACTCAAGACCCCTGGAAGAGCAGCCACTGAGCCATCCCNCCAGCCCCCATCACTCCTTTTCTTTAAACAGTTTAAGCATTTTCCAGCTAAAACTAACCTGGTACTCTGTAAACTGTCTAGGATATATGAAATATTGATCTCTTTTTTCTCTTTGGTTTTGGTGTGTGCTTTATAATTTCCTGTTTTATTACATTGTTGATGTATCCTTTTCTGGTTAAATAGAGGACAAATTATGCTGATAGGGAACAAAAAATTTTATAGCTGGGCAGTGGTGGCACACGTCTTTAATCCCAGCACTTGGGAGGCAGAGGCANCCAGCCCCCATCACTCCTTTTCTTTAAACAGTTTAAGCATTTTCCAGCTAAAACTAACCTGGTACTCTGTAAACTGTCTAGGATATATGAAATATTGATCTCTTTTTTCTCTTTGGTTTTGGTGTGTGCTTTATAATTTCCTGTTTTATTACATTGTTGATGTATCCTTTTCTGGTTAAATAGAGGACAAATTATGCTGATAGGGAACAAAAAATTTTATAGCTGGGCAGTGGTGGCACACGTCTTTAATCCCAGCACTTGGGAGGCAGAGGCAGGCGGATCTTTGTGAATTTGAGACCAGCCTGATCTACAAAGTGAGTTTCAGGACAGCTAGGGCTTTTAGACAGTGAAACCCTGTTTTGAAGAACCAAAAATAAAATAAAATAAGAATAAAAATAAAAAAATAAATTAAAGCTCAGTGACAGGGTGAGTGTGTAATGTGCACAGGATTCTGAGGTTCAGTCCCTGTCCCCAGCATCACCCACCCCCTCACCCCCACACACACTCTTAATTAATTTTTAAAAATCAATAAAGTAATTTTAAATATTGAGGATCTCAGCTAGGCGTAGTTACACATACCTTTAATCTCAGCACTTGGGTGGCAGAGGCTGGCGGATCTCTGTTCAAGCTGAGCTCCAGGACTGTG
The DNA here is from genome assembly GCA_001685075.1 of Bramus lutescens. Taxonomy (NCBI): domain Eukaryota; kingdom Metazoa; phylum Chordata; class Mammalia; order Rodentia; family Cricetidae; genus Bramus; species Bramus lutescens. Next base: position 26,717 of record LOEQ01000541.1, on the reverse strand, counting down.
AGACTTAGGGTTATGTAAAAAGATCCTGTTTAAAAGAAACAAGACCAAAACTTGATGGTATCATATGTCCTTGGTACACAAAATTGTGACTGGTTAGATTTAGGCAAAAAAAAACTATTAGTCTACTAATAATTCTAATAAGTCAGACAGGGGACTTAATGGGCATTAACACCTTTGTTGTTATTTCAATGTTTGTAAAACAAAATTAGGTGCCGTTGACTGTACTGCAGTAGTAGAAATAGCTGGCAGGCCAATTAGGGAAGGAAGATTAAGCACCCGTAAGATAAGAGCTAAAAATACTGCCCTTAATGTGAAGGGCAGCAAAGTTCTCCAGGCATTAGGCATGTGAGGCTGCTTACTGAGAAGGACTGAAAGCAAATACTTTAAAGGTTAAAAACTGTTGGGGAGTTTTGTGTTTCTCAATATAGAAAAAGCATTTCTTTTTTCGGTTTTTTTCCTCTTCCTTTTTCTTTTTGGAAACAGGATTCTCTGTGTAGCCCTGATTGTCCTGGAACTTGCTCTATAGACCAGGCTAGCCTCGAATTCACAGATCTGCCGGCCTCTCCTCTGGAGTGCAGGGATTAAAGGCATGTGCCACCACCATCTGGCAGAAAAACATCTTTTTATTACAAAGTTGTACGTGTTTCTTGTAAGCAATCAAATTATATATAAATGTATGTTAAAAAAGCAAAAGCTCACAGAACCCTATTTGTCCCAACCTATAAGTCAAACTGTAAATAGTTCTGCCTACTTGCACAGATCTGGCTTGGAGTTTCTTCTTTTCTCCCTCCCTTGGAGGCAGAATCTCACTATGCAACTCTGGATAGCCTAGAACTCAGGCTCGCCTGGAACTCACAGAGATTCTCCTGTCTCTGCCTCACAACTGCTAGGATTAAAAGTGTTGGGTACCTCCAGCAGCACAAATCATTTTTATATAGAGTTTGTATTTACTCCAATAAATTGACATTGATGGACATCCTTCAACTGAAGGATGAATTGGAAAGGTGGGTCTGTAATTTAGGGTTAAGTTACTGCTATATTATTCTTTATCTTGTATGTCTGGGTAAGGCCTGAGGTTAGTGTCAGGTTCTTTTCTTGATCAATCTCCACCATATATACTGAGGCATCTCAGTATGCATGTGGAGCCACCAGTTCAGCTAACATGCCAGCCGCTCTGGGGAATACTTGTCTCCTCCTCTTCATACTAGGATTACCAATGGGCCATTATATCCAATTAGCCTTTTACGTTTTGTCTTGGCATGGGTTCTAGGGATCTGAACTCAAGGCATATTTGCATCGAAGCACTTTACCCATCTCCCCAGTCTCCTTAGTTACGTTTTGTGTAAAGAGCACATAGTAACTTTGTAACCTTTTCTTAAAATTGATATTTATTGAGCTCTACATTTTTCTCTGCTCCCCTCCCTGCCTTTCCCCTCCCCTCTTCAACCCTCCCTCAAGGTCCCCATGCTCCCAATTTACTCAGGAGATCTTGTC
>LOEQ01000540.1:439768-451033 GCA_001685075.1 Bramus lutescens | reverse complement strand
GAAGAAGAAGAAGAAGAAGAAGAAGAAGAAGAAGAAGAAGAAGAAGAAGAAGAAGAAAAAGAAGAAGAAGAGATTTTTCAGCATAATTTTTATTGATTCTTTGAGAATTTTACATCATGGACCCAATCTCACTCATTTTACAGTCCTTCAATGCCCACCCTCTACCCTTGTGGCCCCACCAACCAAAAATAAAAATACGTGTATCTTACAGATCCCTCTGTGCAGTGAGTGACCTGCTCCTCTATCACCCTTGGCTTCTCTCATTGTATCACAGTTTTCGAGTCTCCAGTTCTGCTGTGCAGGTACCACTCCTCTCCTCACTTCCTTGCATCTCCATCACATATTCATTAGTTGTAGTGGCCCTGGAAGCTGTGCTGTGTCAAGCAGTATACCCTTTTGCCCAAATAGCTTCACTTGCAGATGTTCATTGCTTTTGTTTTGTGTTTTTTTTAATAATTGTTTATTTATTTATGGATTTTCAAGACAGGATTTCTCTGTGTCTTTGGAGCCTGTCCTGGAACTAGCTCTTGTAGACTAGGCTGGCCTCGAACTCACAGAGATCCGCCTGCCTGTGCTTCCCAAGTACTGAGATTAAAGGTGTGTGCCACCGCCACCCAGCTTGTAAATGTTTATCGTCATAAATCATTAGTCTGACTCAAGGCCTCTTGCCTCTGCTTCACTGTCAATGCTGGATCCTCGTGGAGACTTCTCTTGGGTATACTGCTGTTGCCCACAGTCAGGCAGACCCTGCTCTTAGATGGGATGGATTGGGTTGGGTCAGCTCAAAGCCCTGGATCTGGGCCTAGGTGACAGCTGAAGGTGACCCCTTCCTCTTCTGTGAAGAGTAGAGCCATTTCTTCCTTGTCTACACCATTGCAGGGCTGCACCACCTCACTGGTGAAGTTCAGGGTCTAAAATTATCATTTACTTATGTTTGTTTTCTACTGAAATCTCAGGAAGAGTATGCATCTGTGCATACTCCTGCTAGTAATTAACAGAATGCCTGTAGGATCATTAGGTACTCATTAAACAAAGAAATGCACCTTTCATAAATGATATTTTTAAATTATTTTCATTACCCTTTGAATGGTAAATGGCTAGTCACACATTTTAGATAAGAACTGGAAACATCAAAGAATGTGTATATTGTGTCAGTGACTGATTGAGATCCAAACTTATGTGTCATGTCTTCTGGGTCCATTTTTGTCACTAAAATGCCAGGAATCAGTTTCCTTATGGGAGTTATCACTATTTGCATTCCAATTGATGATCAGTTCTGAAGAATGAGGAAGATTGTTTCTATCATTAATAAGCATACGTAGAATAGAATACAATGAATGAAAATGCAAAGCTCCCTTTCCTAATTCTTTGATGTCAGTGAGCACTGTGGTATACGGAGGGAATGAACAGAACATAAGGAGTTAGTTCAGTGAATCTTTAACATTTGTAAGCCGTATTTCTCAATCTTACAATGAGTATGATCTTATTAAATCTACTTTACAGATTTTCAGGGTAGGTTACAGGTAAGAAAGTCCTTGGTGAGATGTGTGGTGCAAAGTAAATGTCTAAGCAGGGCCTGATTCCTAGAAGTTATCCTACAAGCAATGACCTCCTCGCCTCCAACTCTCAAATATGTGTCTGCATCATCCCACTGACATCATAGGCACAAAGGAATAGTGCGAGCTCCAAGTACATTGTATTTGTATAAGGTGTACTGCGGAATTTTCTGCCTTTACAACTTTAATGCACAATGGATAACATAACAAACATTGGAGTATAGCATTCGTGTATAAGTCAGAAAGGAAATTTATAGGTCATTTTTCAGTGTTTCTAAAATTAGCATAGCTATTCAAAATTCTGCAACTTCCCAAAAATGCTCCATAGTGGTTGAAATCTAAGCTATCCAACTTGCTGTCTGGTCACCCCTAGTCTTTTTTTTCTGAGAATAATAAACTGTTTTGAATTTGTTGTGAGTTTCATATGTTAAGCTGAGACATAAAAGTTTCTCAGGAGACAGTAGCTTTTTCTTTCATATGTATGGTTAACTTCAGTTGTTTAAGGCTTAAGAAAATAATACCTTTAGATGTCACCTGGGAAAACTGTGCATATAATGGGAGATGCATACTACCAGATGCTAAGATCCACAAGGAGCGTGCACCCTTTCATGTACTCATTTATCCCTCAAGAAATGATATAAGGTCCATATTATTATTTCAATTTATCTGAACCACACAAAGAAAGTTAATAGACTATACTATAGTGGCAGTACAGTGGATTTGAAATGAAAGTCTTGTTTGAGGAAACTATCTGCTTCATTGGCTTCCATTGGCTAACAGAGGTACAGGCCTGGAGAGTAACAAGACAAATTTTGTGCCTTGTATTACTGTATTTGACAATGTGTTTCAACTGAAACTTTACATTTCACCAAATCAGCCTTTCTATTCATGTTGGGTTCATGCAGTAATAATTTGGGGGGCTATTTCAGTCCATTCACTGGGTTAGATGCTGGGCTACAGACAGCTGAAGGGGATTTCAGAGGAAGACTTAAGTAGAGGAGGACCACACACGCCTTCCAACATTCCATCCATGTCTTCACATAACGAAAGTTAGGAACACACTCTTAGTAGGCGCTGTAGGCCGGTGGTCCTAGAGCTTTGATGCTGATAGAATTTATGATGAAACAGGCTTGCATGCTTACAAACTTACTGTGCTTGAAGTCAAGATAGATACCAGAGCAGCACAGCATCCTAGGTTCTTCCGTTTCTCTTATCCCCATTGCTCATCTTTGCCGGCAGTGGTAACATCAACTATTTACTACAACGTTCATTTTCCTTCCTATCCCCTTTTCTCCCACTATTAAATCAAATGGGAAGTGGAAAACTTAGTCCTTCTTACATCAGGGCTTCATCTGAATTGAAGGTGTCCTCAGTGGGAAAAAGCGATTCTATTTTTCTCGATGCCTGTGAATTATTTGAGTTGTCACTTTATTTGCTATATCTCTGGGGTTGGGCTTAAACTGGGATAATAACAGTGGGGTATAGAGAAGCAGGCAGATACATGTGTCAAACTACTACATTGTACTCCATAAATTTGTATAATTATTATGCACCAAATATGAAACCTAACAAAATAAAGCCTGTAGAAACTATGCCGACTGGGGTGGCAGAAATGTCTAGATGTTCTCCAAGTTCAACTAGCACTGTAACCTGTCTTACATGGGGGAGCAGGTCAGCCACATAAATATTTGGTAAGTTTCAGTAGCACTAACTAATATGTATTCAAGGGAATGTAATGTGAGATTACTGGGGGAGTGGATTAATGAAACCTGAACTAATTGGTTTCTCCATCTACCCTGTCTTCTTACCTTTTACTTCTTTGAACCTACAGTACAGTAGTGAGGGTGGCAGACAAGCAGCCACTTAATGCTAAAGGGAGAGGATGGGGCTGTAAGAAAAATGGTAGAAAAGGAAGGATGCTGGATCCCAGATGACCCCGATATAACAGTATCAGGCTTTCTATGCCCCATTCCTAAAGATTTTGTTATATTGTAGGGCTTGTTCATTAAAGTACAAAGAACTTCAGTAAAATAATTAAAAATGATAAGGGCCAGAGATGGCAGTGAACTACACAATTCCATGGGACGACATTGTCATTTTATTTGTAGAAATACCTGCCTTGACATCGAACAGTTACACCCTCTAGGACTGTATGCAGTGATGCTGTTTGGGAGCTGATTGTTACCAAGAGATTAGGGATTATACTTTTCATTCTCTCCTTTCTTTGTGCGTGTGCATGTGTGCGTGTGTGTGTGCATGTTCATATACATACAGTTGAATGTGCATGCGTTTATGCCTGGTGGTAGAGGCCATCCTTAGGTGTTATTCCTGGGGCACCATCTATTTGGTTTTCAGAGACAGCTTACCCATCAGGCTAGGTTGAGCCCAAGAGATTTACCTGACTCCACCTCCCAGGCACCAGGATCCCAAGAGTGTGGCATCACACTGGCTTTTCACTCGAGTCCTGGAGACTAAACCTGAGTTATACTATCTTCTCAGTCCTGGTGCCCGCTATCTTTTGAAAGAAGAGAGGAATGATTAATCATTGTGTTTTCCTTCTTTGGTCCTTGCTAAATCAGACATCAAAAGGCCTCGTAGAGAGTCCCAACTGTCCTGCCTTACTCTCTGCTGTACACGCCGTGATCTTTATTGCTTTATTGTTGTTGGTTCCTCTCTTTTGAACGTGTTCTCAATCTTGGTTTCCTCCCCTCTCCGGCTGTATGATAAAGTCCTGCTTTTGTTTGTTTCTTTCTTTCTTGTTATACCAGCTGCAATGCTATTTCTCTGATTGTTCTTCCTGTTTCACAAGCTTAGGTGGCATTCATATTCATAGCTTGCTGCTGCCAAAATGGCACCGCCATGTCCTTGTCACTCTCCTTGCAATAAAAACAAATTCCTTGGCCTGCCGGAGGAGTCTCAGTGCAATGACCACCTCTTCCGCTGCTCACCCAATGACATACCCAATGCCATCACACAATGTGCATGCTGATCAGGTCATTAGCTGTTTCAGAGGCAGGAGGAGAATGAGCCACAGATTGGGTATTTCTCTGACTCAAGGCCAGTACTTTTTCTGATGAACCATCTAGCCTCCCACTCATGCAGTGAGCTGTATAGACCCACTCCACAGTTGCTGAGGTTTTTTTTTTCCCTCTCTGTCTCTCCACTTGAAGCAAGCACTCTAATACCACTGCATGACATTAATACAGGGGCTGCATCGTAATTGCTTGTTAATGTCAATTGGTGGCTGATGGATTTGCCATCTACAGAAGCCTGACTCGCATGGCTACTGCTGGGTGTGCAGGGCTTATGATGCCCCTGGTGGAGATCAATACTCGATTATAGAAGTAGCCAACTGTCAGACAGATACTATGGGGCCTACCCTCTTGCCTGTAGGCACATTGGAGCTCAAGACAAGCTCAGGTCACAATCATGAGGGCTGTGGGTGAGGGAGTCACTAATGAGCCCACCAGAGCCCCGCAGCTCCTCCGTGGTAGGTCTGCATGTAGTGGAACAGCAGTGCTGGCTGTTACTCTGTACATTAAAAAGGCCTGCAGGCCAGGCCAACCGAATGTGTAGCGCGCCCATGACCTTCTGTTTGTTATGTCCCCCATGTGAATCAGCCTCAAATTTGGCTGCAGGAAACTGCTGGGAACACAAATGAAAGAGAACTCATAGACACTGTGAACTCCTCTCCACCCTTCCTCCATTTCCACCCCCTCTTCTTTTCTTCCCTCTCTACTTTCATCCCTCCCATGCAGAATTTTCCTCACTGCAGGTAAAAGTGGAACAGAGGGCATTCACCACCTGTAATCATGATAATAACCCACAACATATATTGATAGAGCACTTGCGATGTGCCAGAAAATCCACAAAATTATTTTCTTAGTCTTTTTTTTTCTCATTAAATTCTCACAACACTATAGATTAGAGCTACCTTTTGTCAGTGAGGAAATTTATTCTCACAGGACATGTTATTTGACGTGTTTGAATTTTCACATCTTTAGAGTGGGATTTGACCCAATATCTGCCATCCAGCCTACAAAGACCATGCTTTTTTTTGCGACCACAGAGTTGTTTCTCAGAAGAGGTGAGTGGGTGCAGGCTCTCAGGGCATCTTTCTTTGAAGACGCTAGGCAGACAGCATTGTAATGACTATGCATGGTCTGTGCTAAGACGTACTGTCCAATTTAAAAACCATGGCTATAAATGATAAACATATGTTACACTCACCTTACAGACACCACTTGATGGACGCTTTACAGAGGTACAATTTTGCACAACCACAAGTGAGTTACAAAGAGCATTTCAGCGGGCTCCCCCCTACTTGATCTCTCCAATGCGATAGATAACATTTAGCGTTCTCATTTCTAGCAACATAGACTAGCTTTCCTGGTTTTGATGTTTATGTCTGTTAACTGATGTATCACACACTCTTAAAATTATTTGACTTCTGCTTGAAATCCATCTAGCTGGCACATTCATGAGTAAGTCATTTCTCATTACTACACAGTGTTTGGTGTGTGAAAACATTGTCTTCCATTATCACGAGTGGCATTTTGGTTGGTTTTCCATTGTACTGTAATTTCCTATCAGGAATGATCTGATATTGTGTTTTGTTTTTTGTCAGCCTCAAATTTAATATGCACCATCATTTTTTTTCACTCAGTCACTAGTATAACATCTTGACATAGAAAAGGTTTTGAATGTATTACTTATTTTTTTATTTTTCTCCTTCATTTTATGCATATGAGCATTTGCCTGTACACATGTTTGTGTGTGCAGTGCCCAAAGGGTCCAGAAGAGGATGTCAGATCCCCTTGGGACTGGAGTTACAGATGATGATTGAGCTACCATATTGGTATGGGGGATTAAGATTGGGTCCTTTGGAAGAGAAGCCAGTGATTCTAAGCACTGAGCTATCTCTCTAGCATCCATTTTTAAAAGCTGGAATTACTAAAAGAGAGTTCGTGCAGAAGGCTGAATTGAAGTATCACTCAAGAATCTGACATGGAAGCTGGTACACTCCTGCAGCTAGCTTTTCAGAGAGCACTGTTTTTAAATAATTTTCCTACAAGGCAGGCTAGCAGGTGAAGCCACCATTGGCACCACAGCGTGGAAGCCAAGTGTAAATATTCACTACACTAAATGAACAATGATGAGGAAAGGGGCTTCTATGCTTTGTCTCATGGAAAACAAAGGCAATCCAATTAGAACTGATCCAATTCACAGATGTATCACAGAGTAGTAACCTTAAGGCAAAAAGCTTCTGAACTACAGAAAATTTCTGTCATTCATTGGTACTATAAACCGGCTTCTCAGCTGGTCTATCACGGAAGCACCTCATAGCATCACCTTCATTTGAAAGTCTGGCTGGGCTTTCCAGACCTACTAGCTAATGATCTCTCTCCCACTTAGTTTTCTTTTCTTATTATCTAAGAAAATCTTGTGAAATTATTGGTGTTTCTTGGGGGGAATGGACTCCTTTTCCCTTCTGTCTGCCAACTAGTGATTCTGAGTGCAATTATTTTAGAATTCTTGACTTCTCCAAAGATAAGATAACTCTTGTGTTACACTCAAAAGGCAGAAGAGAAGCTGATTACAGATACCGGAAAACCATATTTGGACACGGCCTACTTAGGTCATGGATGGGTCCTAAGCAAGTGCTTGCAGTAGATGGGCTGGGATTAGCACTTTTGCCTTGAATTTGTGGCGCTGCAGCTTCAGGATTAGACTAGGTCTTTCTCTAGGAGAGTGCTAGCATTTCAAGGTGGCAAACTTCTTATATGATACGATAGAAATAACCTACAAGAACTGGCGTTATTAATCTAGACTTCTTGTTTAAGGGCTACATCACCATCACTAAAGGATTCACTTTGGGGGGGGGGATGAATCAAACGATAGATAACATGATGCCACAAGAAGGAAATTTTTACCAAACATCTTGATACACTGCTTGTCACGTATGTTTATCCTAACTACTTAGGGGGAAAGGGCTGATCAAATAAATGTGTTAATACATCCTATCTTTTTCTCTTCTTTTCCCATGTAAAAAACTGGTCTCCAAGCCAGTGGCTTTTGCATTCAAAGTGCATTTTAATTTTACTTGCTTCATTTTTACAGGGCTACTGGTCCATCTCAGGACCCTATTATCTCTGCTTATGATCAGAGAAGCATTTGAATTAATATTTCAGGGACCAGAGATGTATCAGAGGATAAGAGTACTTGCTGCCCTTTTGGAAGAGCTGAGTTTGGTCCCTACACCCACGCCCAGGGGCTCATAACCTCCTGTAACTACAATTCTATGGGATTCTGGCTTCTGCAAAGCACCCACACAAATGTGGCATACAGACGCATGCATATGAACAAAACAACGCCTCAGCCAGCAGCATTTGCCTTTCCTAACCCATGCTCCATAAGTCACTAAATACTCTTCTAAACCACAGATGTCTATGTCACACATCTTCCCAACCATTTGCTTTGGAGACCTTATCACAAGTTACTCTCATCCTTGGGGCACTAGGAGGATTATCATCCTAGAAAAAATGGTGGCTTCCCTTGGTCATCAGACATGACACATCTCTGTCCAGCAACAAGTTTATTTTAGGGTAGATGAAAGTCTTGGTTTTCCCGCCTTGATGACAAAATACTCTTGCAAAATCAACTGAAGGGACAGAGGGGCTCTTTTAGCTCACAGTTCAAGGCACAGTCCACCGTGGTGGGGAGTCAAAGCGCCAGGAGCTTGAAGCACTTAGCTGGATCACATCCACCATCAGAAACTAGCTAGACACCAGCGAGGGCAAGTTAGTGCTCAGCTAGGTTTCCCCACTCACACAGTTCAAGATCCTGGTCAGGGAATAGCGCCACCCACAGTAGACAGTTCTTCCCACCTTAATTAAGTAATCAAGATAATTCCTAACAGATATGCCCAGAGACCTTTCTCTGAGGTCATTCTAGGTCTTTTCAAGTTGACAATTACCGTTAGTCATCACAAGGGGAGTATAAATAGGATCCTAGTCCAACCGTATTCTTCTTAGCACTGGGTGAAAAGCTTCACTGACTTAGTTTACAGTGTTACTAATGTGTTGGCAAAGTTCATCTGTAATCGAAATTAATCCCACTCAAGTCTAGATTTCCACAAGGGAAAGAGCTCAAAAATAAACATGACACTGCCTATGCATCTCCACATCACAGCTCATTAGATGGAATTCATCTCCCCATTTAATTGATGGGAACCCTGATAAGAGAAGGTGCCTTAGTTACTGTTCTCATTGCTGTGATCAAATACTAAAAAAGAAGCAGCTCAAGTAAGAAGTTTATTTTGGCTGACAGATCAAGAGGATATGGGGCATTGTGGTAAGGAAGGCATGGCGGTAGGACTGGGAGGTGGCTAGCCACACTGCATTTGAAGTCAGGAACCAAATACGAAGCGGAGCCAGGCTACCAAAACTCAACGCCCACTGTAGTGACTCACTTCGTTCATCAAGATTCTACCACTTAAATATTCTACAAATTTCTAACACAGCATGGCCAGATGGAACCAAGTGTTTAAACACATAGTCTATGTGTGTGTGTAGGGGGGTTCACATTCAAACTACAACAGAAGGTAAATGATAGATGTCTTTGAGGTGACCCAATTTTTAAGTTCCTGGAGTGAACATGGGTTTTCATAACAAGACCGATAGATGCAAAAGGATGGAGGACAGGGGATTTTGTACTTGGTTGCATTCTCTACTTCCATCAGATCTGTTGCCCGATTTCCCTTGTGTCTGGCTGGCTGGTGTCTGTTTTCATGTCAGTTTTATAATGTGTACACTCCTTGCCAAATAATGCACCATTTAATCATACACTTGCCAACTTGCCAGAAACAAAAAAAGTTGAATGCTCCTCAAAGATTTATCCTGTAATTATAAACACAAACACAGATATTTGTGGACTATGGAAGGGAAACTTCTGATGAACCATGCAATCAGAACTAACTGCATGAAGCCACCCAATGCTCAAGAAACCTCAACTAAGGCTGGGATAGATAGGAGAGGAAACCAGAGATAACCTTTTCCCCAAAGACAAAAGGTAATGGCTCTGTTTTGTTTGAGTAACTACTTTCTGCTCTTGAATGGCTTCTCCATTCGCCAGGCAATGAGTATCTTGTGCCTTGCAAGTGAGATGTTAAGGCACAGAGAGAGAAATAGCTCCTATCATGCCATGTGCCTGAGCACCAGAGTAGTGACCTATTGATTTCAACCAATGTGACAGGTACTGCCATCAACAGCGATCCTCTCCTCTGCAGAAAAGAAGTAGGAAGGAGAGAGGATGCAGGGGCACTTGTCAGCATCCTCCAGGCAGCAGCTGGCAGATGATACCAGCATCCTTGCATTGTGGTTGTTCTGGTGCAATCATCCCCTGTGCTGCAGGGATAACAAAGTTCTCTGTTGAGTCTCCGAGTTGGAAAGCAATCGTTCCCGAGACCCTCGTCTAGGATTAAGTGCATTTACTGAAACTGTGTCCATTGGGTCCTACAGAGGCCCCAGTTCTTCCTCTTCAGCCTTTCTGGAGGGCCAAGCATTGTGAATGCTTATCTGAATTCTGAGATCAAAGTTGAGGCAAGATATGCCAGACCCCCCCCCCAAAAAAAAATGATGGATTTTGCCAGATGGAACAAGGCTTGTCTATGGGAACTCAGGGACTGGGAATGAGACTTCAGAAAAGCAACTAGCCCTCTGGGGCTGGAGAGAATGTGAGAGAGGAAAGATGGAAGAAGGGGCAACTGGTGAGACCACCCTCCCTGTCTACTAGGGAAAGTACTTCCGATCAGGAAACAGATCTGGACTTTGTAGCTCCCCATTTAGACTGTAGTGCACTTTGGACTGTTATTTAAGCTCTTTGAGCTCCATTTTCCTTATTTGTGAAATGGAGGGCAATTTTCATGGCTGCTACTACAGCCAAACTTAATTTTGCAGTGCCTCCTGACATTAGGGTTCCGGGTAGTCCCTTAAGGTTCCAGTCAGTGGCATTGTAGCAATCACAGAGCCAACCAAAGAGTATACCAGAAGAGGAGTGAAAGTTTTTGCATTTTTATTGATTTGTCTTTTGTTTTGCATCATTTCTGCCAAAGTTTTTCAGGCCAGTTGTACAGTCTTGTGCATCCATTCAGAGGTGGTCAGCTAGGGAGCCCCTGTTTCCGGGTGTCACCTGAGATAGAGGGGAAAGTGAGCTGGTGTGCATGTGCTCTCACAGATGAGGAAACTGAGAAACAGCAATGAAATAACATACCTAAAGTCACTTCGTGGGAAAATTCTAGAGCCAGATGGTCGTCAGGTGTGCGGAGCCCTGCGGCCTTTGCTCTTTCTCCATGCTCACCACTAGAGGAAAAGCTCCTTGCAGCCCTTGGAAATGGCTCTTTAGAAAGCTGTTGGCTGAGCCCCAGGCAAGGCTGAGGTCAAATGTTGAATGTCCTTTTGGAGACATGGCTGTGGCTTCCCACAGCCTTTAGGACTCCTTTGTGCTGGCTAGCGCCTGGACCCAGGTGGTGGCAGCTCGGGCTGAAAGGAGCAAAAACCTGACAGTGAGAAAGTCTTTCTTCTTGGCTCAGGTTGACAGAGAACAAGGCAGGAATGAGGAACCAGAAAGCCACTGAAAGACTGGGAGGTTGGGAATCTAGTCAAATGAGGCTGCCTGATAATGTGTTTCTCTCTCTCTCTCTCTCTCCCTC
>LOEQ01000540.1:421271-439656 GCA_001685075.1 Bramus lutescens | reverse complement strand
GTGTGTGTTTAAAGGAAGCCACATTCAGGTGCAGTTCAGGCACATCAATCAAACTGAAGGTTTATACATTTAACTTGTTGAGTCTATGCTTATGGATGCCAAACACCTGCTTTGCCGAAGATGTCTGCAGGTAGTGTACCTGTCCAGTGGGGATAGTCTGTCAGAATGTATCAGCATTATCTGCCCTGATGTCGCCCACGGTGCTCTTCCCGGAGTAGAGGGAGGGAAGCTAAATACCTGCAGGATATCTTGGGAACAGCATTCAAAAAGCCACAGCTGTCCTGGCCCCACATCTGGAGGGAAAGGATCAAACCCTGACAAATTTAACTAAGGCTCGTCACATAGGTGAAATGGAGATGCTCGTCTAGGGGACTTGTAATGGCTAGAAAGTGCCCTTCTCAGCTTTGTCTAATGCACTGGCTTCTTGGCATTTCCCTGAGAAAGCTCTCATCAGGCACACCTCTGAGAGACGACACCTCTGAGAGGTTCAGGGACTACAGAAAGGTTGCTGACGGGTGTTTTCCTCAGCGGTGATTACAGCACTTTAGTCCAATGGTTTCCCTAGTCATACCATATTAAGGGCTTAATAAACACTGAAACTATGCTGCTTGTAGCTTGAAAAGCTGATGTAAACCCAGGGGCTCTTGGAAATCATAATATCCCTGGGAAAATAAATGGCATAAAACTATAAACAAAATACAGCTCACCCATGCATCGATAACAGCCAAACTGGTATGACAGCCTGCTGGGAAAGGGGACTCATTCCTGGTAGTGACACTTGTACATTTTGGAGGGTAGGTCAGGAACTAGGGGAGAGAGAGAGAGAGAGAATGCATTCTTGCTGAGACTTGCTTGAAGAACCTATGTAGGGCATGCCAAGCCCTTCCCTCATTAACTATTTGACTCTTCCTGCAGGCCCAAACATATTACCTGGGCAATTGCGAAATGGGAACAGTTGTGGGACAACGAACACATTGTCAAATTGCAGAGTTGCACAGTTATTGCCTGGAGCACCAGGTTAAAGGAAACTGAACTGTGGGGTTGGTTGGCACTCTGTACACACAGCCCAGCCTAAGGTCCTGATCCTGAGAAACAAGCTGGGTTCCTGCCCTTTGATTCAGAGAAAGCAACTTTCCAGCTGGGGCAAACTCCCTCCCCCACATAAAATAAAATAAAGTCAATAGCACATAAAAATACTTTGTACTTTTCTCACTGCCTTTCATCTGCTGAGCTCAAAGCACAGTGAGGGTATTAATGCTGGCTACACTCCATACAGGTAGGAGGAGAGTCTGTTCATCCCTCTGTTTTATGGATGAGACCTAAGATATAGAGCGGTTAAACAGTTTCCCCAGGGTCACACAATCAGCCAGTGCATGCGGGGCTGGGAAAAGAAACCAGGTTTTCTAGATCCTGGTCTAGCTCCCTCTGCAGGATAAATGGATTCATACATTTTCTAAAATACAGGCTGAATAAGGAGAAAAAGAAATTTGAAATGATTTTGCTGATGCCGTCATATCCCAGGAGAGGACGGTGAAGTTGAAAAAAAATATGGTTGCATTTTCCAAAACTAAATATGTGGTTATCTACAAAGCAGAGTCTAGAATTTTGTTTGTGGGGCTGGGAACTAAAGTAAGTCCTTCCACATGTGAGACAGGAGTCCTACCCTGCGGTTCCATCCCTACCTGGGCACATAACTTTGGTGCTTGACTTTCAGCTGAAGGTGACTTTCTCCTTCACTGTGGGACTCCTCAAAGACACTACTGTGTGTCCATATGATCTTAGAAATGTTAGTGTGCCTAGAATTTTAATTGGAGCTAGGGATTTGACAGGTTACAGTAGGTACAGGTTACATCGTTATCCATTTGTATCACTCAGTTTAAGATGCAGAGTATCTCAGGAATTCAGCTAGTTGCCTGCGTACTTCCCTAGCCCTGACACTTGCCTTAAATTCAGTCATAGTTCCCTACGCTAATTGTTCCTTGACCTCCTTTCCTGTTACCAGCCACCACAGGCCGTATTTCCTCAACCACCGTATCTGGCTACTACTTGTCTACTATCTGTGATCCACTTGTTTCTTTTTTCCACCAGAACTTTTTTTGTGAATTGGATCATGCAATGTAATAGTAATTTTGAGTTTCGTATCTGTGCCCATAAGAAACAAATGAAGAAAGAGGTGAAATTATTTCGTCAAGGTCTCACTGTAAGTGAGCACTAGATGATTAAAAAAAAAAACAATTTATGTGTTGTCTCCTTGGGGGGCACCATCCATCCCCCATACACATCTGTACCTTCCATAAGATCTAGCTGGTTAAAATCACTTATGACACTGTGATTACCTTGAAAGAAAAAGAGGAGTCAGAATCTATCCTCTGTGACTACCAGGGATGTTGTGTTTGTTTCTATGGTCACATATGCAGGGGAACAGATGTATTCCACACACCCACAGACCCTTTAATCTATTGCAGCCCTCAATTCCTCCCTTTAAAAACAGTGTGCAAATAGAGTCCCCTGGAGTGAACATGTCTTGGACACTTCATTTTTTATTTAGCTCCTTTTTGGATTTCTGTGAAGGCTACCTGACAAAGGCAGCTTAAGGGAGGAATAAGCTGCTTTGGCTTATGGTTTAAAAGTACACAGTCTCTCTCTGTAAGGAAAACATAGTGGCAGCAACTGCATGACTGTGGGATTAGAAAGCTGAGGTTCTACTTCTTCACATGTTATTGACACAGGAAACAAGGCCAACCATGAAGCAAAGAAAAGCCGCACATCCTCAAGTGTGACTCTTAGTGATCCATTTCCGCCAATAGGTCTCTACCTTCTAAGGGTACCACAACATCTTAAAACAGCTAGGGGCCAAGTGTGCAAAGACACGAGCTTATGGGGAGATCTTTCACACCCACATTACAGCATATGGGAAGGTTCTCTTCTCCTACCACACTCCCGATACGGTTTCCAAATTCTTCTACAGTTAAGAATCACTGGTGTGGGGGTACATGTGTTCAAACAATTCTCATTGCACACATAGATGACAGGTAAAGAATACATTCAACCCAGTCTACACCACATTTTTGGCTTGAATAATTTTGGTGTGTTTAACATGCTTATATTAGCCTGAAGCCATAAAAAATCATGTAACACAAAACCAGTTTTGTGAATAAAGTGTGGACTATCATGTAGAATATTGATTTTTAAACTGGAAGTGAAAAACAGAAAGATTACATAAGAAACTATTACACCATCATAAAATGAAATAAATTACAAATGAAACATTATAGACTGTAGGCCATCTGTATAAAAGTTTATGCTTATTAGAAATATATTCCTTTTCTGCATGAGACAGTTGAGGAACATTGGAAGACAGAATTCGTTATGATCAACATTTGCTTTTAAGATTGCCATGGTGATCTCCATCTATCAGACTACAAAGAGAAAAGAATTTGATGAAACATATGTGGGAGATGAATACGGTCTAGACTAGGAATCTATATTTTCTCTGGTATGAAAGTGATACAACTATGGCTTAGCTGTGAGAAAGGCTAGGAAATGAAATTCATTTGAGTTCCCATGAAGAGAAGAATAAATTTGCTCTGAGCCCAGGTCGCTGATGCTATCTCAATAGACGATCTATATTGGGAGTTCTCTGTTTGTTCACTCATTCGCTTACTCATCTGACTATTTACTAATAAACTCAGCTATTATTTTCAGAACCTGTGATGTGTTACATATGGCAGTTACTTGACAGAAATGAAGTCAGAGAAGAGACAGCCCCTCAGCTTACAGACTAACACAGAAACAGAATTCAGATCCGCGCACAAGTTAACCCACAACTACATTTTTGCAGCTGCTGGTTTTGAAGAAAGGAGCTGAGACCAAGGCTTGGAACTTATCCTAGAGAGATCAGGGCTAATTCCGCTAGAGATAGTTCAAGGAGGATGGAGGATGCCAGGATCTTTCACGCCAAGTATTGAATGAAATTGTGTCTAATACTCCAGGTAGTTTCTGTGTTAGGAAGGAGGAGAGGCATACCACAAACACATAATTTAGTTGAGTTCAGAAGTAGGTGTGTCTAGAGTTAAGCTAACTGCCTGTCCTCGCTCTGTATTAGCAGTGAGATCCTCCAGGTGCAAACAATCATTCAGGATCATAACTGAACAAGCAATGTAGCTAGCTATCAGAACATGATGTCACTGGACACCACTTTAAGCATATAAGTGCCCCTGCTCTGACTCTTGTGAAAAGTCTAGGCTGAAGTTGATGAGCATTCTTTGGCACACTGGTGGTTAATCCCACATCTCACTGGCCAACCTGAGGCTATTCTACTCTGTGAGTGAATAGAGCCAGTATTCAATTTGCTTCTGTGTGCACACAGCTTTTCCATGACTATGATGGCCAGGTTGTGCCAATATCTACTGAACTTTACAATGCTGTGTCCTACTATATGAAGAAATACCTTGCAAGAACAGGGGAGGGAAAGTCTGGCACAATATAAGTAAAAAAACAAGCATGAGAAAAAGAGGGATGTGAATAGTCATTTATTTGGAAGATAATGAGCAGGTTGGATTTTTTTTGATGTTTCTGATTTCCCATGGCTAATAACCTGCAGGTAGTAGTGTCCTACGTACTGTTTAGAATGAAGTGTGATCTCATCTTAACTATAATTTACACACATATGCACACACACACGCAAACACACACACACACTTTTTTTTCTGCCAAGAAAGATATTAGTGATGTATTGTTCCGTCTCTTCTCCTATTGCTTATGTGGAATTGCTTGACTCAAATGAGATTCCTTGGGATGCAGGCTTAAGAAGCATAACCCATATAAGATGATTTTTGGCACAACTTCTGTGGTGGAAACAGCAAAGTTTACTTAAAAAGTACACTGGGTCAGGCTGCCTTTTCTATAGATAGATTTAACTTAAAACAGCAACATATTAACAACTCATTTAACTCACGCTGTCCATAATCACTCCATCTTTGAATGTGTTTGTAAGCGTGCCTTTTGAAGTGTGCTGACTGAATGTGGAATAGAGGAAGAGGAACTAGCTATGGGTGAATGCAAGGCAGCTGTGTTAGAGGTGCTGGGGCTAGGTATGGACCCACGGGCTGTGACTTTTACAGTCCTGGCATTTAGCTGCACCTTATTGGGTAGTAGCTGAAACTTTTTCTTCTCCAAAACTCCCTTCCAGGCTAGCTTCCCAACCGTACTCTACTCACTTGGTAGACTCATGCTAAACAATACAAAAGTCTCAATGAAAAGACTGGCTTGAAGCGTTCGAAATTTGGTACTTATGCGTGACAACACCTGTAGTTACTATCATTGAAAACATTCACCTTATAACATGGTAAATTTCCTTCCGAGGTGGGATTGCCACTGTTTGGGAAGCATGGTGCCTATGGCATACATCATGAGGCTTCTGCAGGAACAGCAGCCCCTGGGCAAGAAAGTAACCTTGCCTCAACTGCTGACAGTTTGCTGTCCTAAGGGGGCAAGCAGGACACAAAAGAGAGTACTGATGCATTTGTTGCCTGTATATATTGTATATAGTTGTTGTAGTTATTGTATGTAGTTTTCTTATATTAATTTTAGCCTTATTTTATTATTTTAAACAAAAATTCGGTGATATTTTATTTATGTTTAATAAATAAAGCTTGCTTGAAGACCAGAGCGTAAAACTAAGCTTCTAGAGGCCAGGCAGTGGTGGCACATACCTTGAGTCCCAGGGTTTGGGAGACACAGGAAGATGGATCTCTGGGAGTTCAAGGCCACCCCGGGCTACACAAGATCAAGGGAGAAGCAGACCCTGGTGGTGGTGGCTAACACCTTTAATCCCATCATTAGAGAGGAATGTAAGGAGGGATGAGACAGGAACTTCTTTACTTTCAGTCTGAGGATTTCTCAGAGGTAAGAGTTCTCTACTGGTTTGACTGCCTTGCTTTTTTGGTCTTCAGGTTAAACCCTAATATCCATCACTGGGTTTTTATATTTTGTTTGTGCTACACCTGAGAGAGAAGTGGTCTGGGGCACTTTCATGATTTGTCTCTTGAAGAAAGAACAGACTAAAGAGAAGGGCACCGGTGTTCAAAAATCTCATAAACTTACATCTTCAGGTGACGTGGAGCTACGTCAGTCAACAAATAGGTACTTTCTATGTACCAGGCACTGAAAGAAGCTTTTAGAAAATCCTGTCCTTGAAGCTAATTAGAACATCTTAGAAGAGAAGCAGAGAAGTCACAGTGTTCTCCAACACGATATAAGCCATTGATTATCTATGGAAAATATGTGGAAGGTGGGGGAGTATACAGATGAGGAAAAGTGTACGGGGAATTTCTCTGATACAGGTAAGAGAAGACACTATGGATACTTGGCCTTGAAGAACTGGTGAAAGTTCAGTGAAGGGAGGTTAAGAGACTGTCAAAGAGTGACAGGCAAAGAAAATGTTGTAAAATGGGTAATTGAGTCAGCAGCTAAAATACTTTCTGTGCAAGCTTGAAGACTCTAGTCTAGACCCCCAGTACACATGTGAATGCTAGATAATTGTAGCTCTAGGGCGTCCTTAGGGCATTCTCAACTGAATGAGTGAGCTGTGGGTTTAAGTGGGAGACCCCACCTCAATATATAAAATGGGAAGTGGTCAAGGAAGATAGGTCTGACCTTTATAGTCATCAGCACTCACACACATGAACACATTTACAGTGACACACACACACACACACACACACACACACACACTGCAGAAGGGCAGAGATATGATGAGAGAGAAAGGAACACTGCTAGAGGTTGTTAGGAATGAATATAACTTGACTATGTGCCCAAGATGATAATTAGCACTGGATGGGTCCCTTAGAGTTTCGAGTAAATGAAAGCTAAATGAATGGTGGTGGTAGGAGAGATAAAACCAGAGAGTTTGTGAAAGCCCTGGGATGCTGGGTTGTGGTGGATGATCTCTCTGCCATGTGGGCCACGAGGAACCCAAAGTGCTTTTGGAAGAGGAAAATGTGATCACATACATAGATGAGAGCTGTGATCCTCACAGATGTGCAGAGGGCATCAGAGCACAAATGGTGTTCTTTTCAGTGATCCAGGAGCAAAAGATGATGGATTCAGGAGGAGGGGAAGCTGCAGAAGATGCTTCGGAGATCCCTGGAAGAATTCCAAGGAGCGTGTAGAAGGGCAGGGGAGGGTGGAAGGCAGTCACAGGAAGTGCAGAGCTCACTAAGCTGCGGTTGTTGAACAGGGACTGCAATATTTGATCTGTGACCCACAGCTTACAGATATATCCCATAGGATAGACCATGGGTCAACGTCTACCTATCAAACAGGAAGCCTTCTTCGGAAATAGAGATCTAGAAAAGAGGCAAAATTAGTATTTTGAAAAATACCAAAAGGCTTTGTGGGTATGTATCTGTGGGTTTAAGATGGGAACATTTAAGAAAGGCATGTTGGCAGAAGTGGGGGACAAGGGAAACAAGCCCCCTTTTAGCAGAACTCAGTGCTGGAGTATATTCTTAGGAATTGGGGTTCTGTGGGGAGAGCAAAGGTGCTTTGCCCACTAGGTTTGTCCCATCCAGCTTGACACATTTTGGTAAGGGAAGGCCTATCAGCAGGGTGTGGAAGCTTTGTGGGCCCAGGAGCATGGCAGCATCCCACTGCGGTCCTCCCATATTGCTACTACATTCACTTTCTGCACGTGTCCCTTTTCCCAAGCTGGCAGCCCCACAAGCCGAATGAGGAAATTGGAGCCCATGTGATTCTTGCTTCACTGGTTTAACCATTGATTTTATTTATGCCTTTAATTTTCTATTTATCAAATAATTGCAGCCTTACATGTTGCCCCATGAAATGCTCTGAAGTTGAAATCAGACTCTGCCCTTGTACATGTCCTCTGATTCCTAGTGACAGTGCCCATGACATTACTCCGAGATGAGCCCTTTCGAGAACATATCAAGCTGCCTGAATGAAATTTTTGACCCTGTCCATCTCTCTTTAGCAAGACTCTTTGGAACTATTCCTTCCATCTGCGCCCCTTTAACACCTGGGCTATCTCTTCAGGCAGTCGGAGACCAGGAAGGATGCTTCATGCCGGAAAGGAAGTGGGCTGTGGATTAGCAACCTTGCTGAGTGCTACATGAAAGTATTCTGACAGCAAAAATTCACTAACTTTGTTCAAGAAGGAAAGTGATTTCTTCCATGGAGGGTTATGACAAGAGTGGGATGTTTAAATGATAAAAGTATAGAAAAAGTCTCACACAGTGTCGGGAATATAATAGATCCTTAATAAACACTGACTATTATTCAATTTTTCTTTAAATTACAAGAGCTTCAGGCAAGAGAGAGCCTGGATTTTCATAACAGGCTTCTTGTGGGGGACAGAGCATCTATTGGATCTTAAAACATGAGGTGTGTGGCTGGGTAAAGAATGCCTAGGATGGGGCTGCTGGTTTAAAGCTTCTACCTGGACCTTGGGTGCAGGGGCATGGATGCTGACAGCTGTTGGGTGTAGATTTTCTCTCTTTCCCTAGGAAAGGATGTCTGCTCCCAAAGCTGTGAAGTTTAGGGTGCTGGGTCTTTTTCAGTGCTTAGAGGCTCGAGTCTCTTCTCCCTTCTCCACTGGGACCTGCTTTATTCTCTTCTCTGTCTTCTGTTGAGAGGCTTCTTTTTAGCTTTTCTCTGTCAATCCGGATGATAAACTCTAGAGCCTTAAAATGTGGGTGAAGTTTTCAGACTCTGTGCTTCATATGACTTAGAATGCTGAAAAGCTCAATTTGTTCCCCTTTCTCCCTCCTATTGTCCTTCCCTCCTCCACCCCTTTCCCCTTTATTAACACGGTGAATTTTCAAATCCCATAGCTCTCTCCTGGCTTTGAATTCTAATTCTGCTGCTTGTAAAACAGTAGACACTGTGAGCACATTACATTCTTTCTCTTCAAAATATAAGGAGTCATTCTCCAGCCCTCCAGAAATCTCAGAAAATTAAATTGACTAGTATATAACAGAGCATAGGTTTTGATTCTGCCCTCAAATTAAAATTCAATAAATCTCTTTAATAAATTTAAAATGTATATTTTATGTCACATATACCCATGTGTGCATGCATAAAAGTTATGAAAATACTATAGTTATATACACTGTGTAATTAGAAAGGAATATAGGATGGGTTGTGGACCCCAGGCAGGAAGCTGCAGAAGGCAGTATCCACACTTATCTACACTAGTGGCTCCCCCTGGAATGTAGCACTCTCCTGTCTCACCTCTTTGAGAAGTGCTGTGTACACTTCTCAGCCCTGACATCTCCCTCCCCCCGCTGCCCCACAGCCTTTCTGGCACTCAATCCATTGCCTAAGCCTGTACACTTGCTCAGCACAGCATCCAGAGCGGTGCCTGCACATAGCAGAAACCCACACAGATTTCCCCTCAGCCCACATACAGAGCACAGCCAGTAGGTGTCAAATTCCAGAACACTTGTTCCATCCCTTGGCTTAAAAGCCCCTAAGGAGTCACATTCTGCAGCAGTCACTAGCAGAGCTGCCCCACCTGCAAAAGGAATGGGGTGGACCAGGCAGGAGAATAACTATGCGACCTTTTAGCCAAGTAAATGGTGGTGTTGACTCAAAATTAATAATGAAAAATAACTGCAATTTGCGTTAATTCATAGAAACAAGGCACACTTAGAAGCAGGCAAAAATTTCTCCCACGTTGTTTGTTACCGAGTTCTTGTCAGGGAGAGAAGGCCTTGACTTTACACTCAAGGGCCACCAGAAACTTCAGTCAATGAGTGAAGGGGTAGCCAGTTCAGAAAGAACTGTTAAGTGTATCGTGTGTGTGTGTGTGTGTGTGTGTGTGTGTTGGCACAGCAGAAACATAACATACATTGTCTTACTGATTCCAAACAATAAAGCATTGGTGTAAGTTTCCTTAGTATGTCTGTTTTTCAGATGGAAAAATTACATTAGCAAAGTTAAATCGACAGGTGAAGAAGTACAACTAGTCCTGTTTTTGAATATCACAATACATGCAGAATACCTCGCTTCGCTTTCATTAAATGGCCAACGGAGGGAAAAAAAAGTCAAGCCTCATTATTTTAACCTAAGCCAATCAGTGTTGCAGAGGCTGCCACTGGCCAGGCGTGGTATCATGTTCCATAGAGTGTCCTCCACTTTCCTATTTGCAAAAGGGAAATGACGAAACCTGCTTCTTCTCTAAAAAACTGTGAGATTTAACTGGGGCAATGGTAAAAAACATACATTGAAATTTAAAAGCGCTTATCCCTATCAGGGTCCATGTTCCCAAGTAAGACATCCTTGTTTTGAAAGTCATTTGCTTGAGATGGGCCTCAAAAATCCCCCAGATAGAATGACCGAGAGAGTTAGCGGCCGATGCCTAACGCAGCCCATATGGTTCTGCAGTGATTCCCTAAATAAAGAGCAGAACAAGAAATCTCTCGCTAGCATTCATGTGTGGGAACAGTAAGAGGCTGCTCTGTAATGATTCTAACGCTCAGGAATGTTGGCATCTTCTCTTCCTGACTCTGCATTAGGAAACCAGGGCGTGTTGAGTAACAGGATGTACGCTTATGCCATTTCCAGTTTCTTTGGGGGTTCCTTTTGGAAAATCTCCTTTCAAGCAAGAGCTTCAGTGTTCGACTCTGAACAGCCCTTTAACCTCGGGGCAGCCACTTCCAAGGTGGAGTAAAGGTCCTGGTGGAGTAAGAGTTGGATGCTGTTCCTCATGAGTTAGGAGTCATTGTTTGCAAATGTGCTCCCCAATGAAAAAGGATTAGGTCCTGGACAGTAAGGAACATTATGTTCATATTGCAAAATCTTGATATGATCTAGTATGGGCTGATGGGGATTTGATAAGCTAGTCCTTCTTGTCTGAAAATGTCATCACAGCGCTCTATTTATTGCCACCTCCCACCCCCACACACATTTGTCCTTCATGGTATAAGGCAAGGCTTACAGGAATCCCTCTGGCTATGTTGGAGTTACCATAGGGCTGTGGGAAGACATCAAGGTTCCATTCAGTAAATTAGCTTTGACTCTTTCATATGCTACATGCTACATCTGAAAACTGGAACCATTCTACATTATTTTTAACTACTTGGGAATTTAATGATTGTCAAATTAATCTACATCTTTTTTATCTGTCTTTTTTTCTACTGACTTCTAGAAAGATGTGAAGAAAAGTCTTTATGGGGGCAATCTTACACAGTGACTATGGCATATATTTAGATTCTGTGAGTTTTCAAAGGAATTAATTGACTTTTTAAAACTATCAGGTTCTTCCTCTGGAAAAAGATGGATGGATAAAAATGTTAATGCCTATCCCAAAGTAGTTTTAAGATTAAAGGCTATGATCTCTGTGTTGAAGAAGTTAGCACAAAACCTAGCACTTTGTAGAATCAATAAATATTAGCTATGGTCATTGTTCTCATTATATAGAGAAAAAATCACAAAAAGTTATATATAAGCATTACTACCTCTTAACATTTGATCTTTTGCTGACAAAAGAATTCCAAGACTTATAGATTGTTCTTTAGGAAAATGAATTATTCATCAGGTTATTGGCCTCAGTACATTTCGTCTTCAACAAGAAAAAGAATAGTGGAGAATCAGCTGGCTATAGCCATGGCCTACTGCAAAGGGCACATTTGGGGGAACTTCAGCACAGTTCAAAACTGGCTGCACTTGTTTCTTTCTGGGTCAATGTTTTTGGCAAATTAGGATCGATGCGGAAAAGATGTTTCAGGGTGAATTTTTGCATTATGGAAGCATTTTCTTACCGTTTCCTTATAACTCTACAGATATATGTATCCAGAAATGGGTATACAACACTGTGGGAAACATAACTAATTGCTGCAGCCAGTGCTTCAGCAGAAAATAATATGTGCTAATAAGACAAGGCATAATTGTAAGAGAGCTGAGTTTTCTATTCTATGTGGCATTTTGATACCCGGGGGAGGTAATTAACATTGATAGCATATCGGTGTCACTGCCTTAGATCTTAAAAGTATATACCCTGAGCTCTACACCTTCAGCTTCTTATGGACAGGTCTGAGGCAAAGCTCAAGACTATATATANTATATAACTCTACTTATGATTCTCAGAAGAGAAACACTGGGAGGAAAGATAGTGGCATTCTAACTGACATGGACCAGTGATTAGTTTAACAATTGATGCTTAATCCGTTGCTTCCACTTGGCTGATCAGACCCTGTTTTTGAGGTCTAATTTTAGAACTGACTTTTTCTTTCTTTATCAGACTATCTGAAATAATGAGAAGGAGATGTGATGGTGGGAACAGGTGGCTGGAACACAGAGATGGAAAAAAAACCAGAGATCACTAATTAGAATACAAACAAAATAGTTTAAAGGAGGTGAAACAAGACTGTATTCTTGGAACAGAAAGGAGGCGAGCCTTCATGTAATGAATGTGTAGCGACTGAAGCATGAAGGCTTGACCTAAGGGACGTTTGCTTGACTCATTTACGATCTGTAAGATGTAGTCTACTTAAAGTATAACACGAAGATGTGTTTACTCAAAGTGGAGAGGGCTGAAGGATTTCCCCAGACAGCCCAGGGAGCTGTCTGTTTAGAGATGTGAAGATAGCTTCCAAGACAGTTACTCTCCACACGGCTCCTCACTTCAAAAGTTGGAGGCTCAAATCTAGGCTGACATTAGTGGTTGGTCAGCTAATAGAATATGGCAGAAATCACATTCTGGGACTTCCAAGGGAAGGTCAAGAAAATTTTCAGCGTCTACTTGAATCTCTTTGAATACTCAGTCTTCAATGTCCTGTAACCCAAATGCCATGCTGGGAGAAGCCTATGTGATGCGGACCTGACGAGTCGTGTTCTGATGGTTTACATTCTCAGCTTACTGTTAGCCCACAGCCAAGATGAACAGCTTCATATGAATGAGCTATTTTGTACATTCTGGCATTTAAACTAGCTCTGTAACAGCTATAGCCACAATAGCTCCACAGCCAACACCATGAGGGCCAAAAAAGTAATGAAAACAACTCCCTGAATTTTAGAAATAATCTACTTTTGTAAGATATTAAGATTTGGGCTGGTTCATTATGGAGTAGTAGATAAATGAAAAAAAAAGTATTTTCCTAGGATACATTTACCAGTAATACTCTACACTATCAGTTCTCAACCTATGGGTCACAACCCATTTAGGAGGTCAAACAATACTTTAATAGAGCTTGCCTAAAATCGTCTTACATATCAGATACCTGCATTACAATTCATAATAGTAGCAAAATTACAGTTATGAAGTAACAACTGAAATCATTTTAGGGTTGGTGCCCACCACAACATGAGGAACTATATTAAAGGGTCACAGCTTTAGGAAGGGTAAGAACTACTGGTCTAGACAAACATCTATGCATCCATTCATCTGCCCATCCACTGGTCTACTCATCTACACATCCATCCAGTTATCCATCCATCATCCTTCTACCCATCGTCTCATCCACTCAACTATCCATCCAATACTTACCATACATCTACAATGAAGAGGATAGTCAGTGGCAAACTTATCCTTTCATGAAACAAATGCTTGTCTAGACTGTATTATTACCAGATACTAGTCAAGAAATTGTGGGCAGATAGACAAATTGGTTAAAGTCATAAGAATAAGACAGATATGGCAACTATCACATTCCATAATGTGAAAGATAAAAAGCGAAGCAATGAACCCAATATGTGAGTGATAAAATTCAGGAAAGTATGCTGCATTACTGTGGAGACATCTGCATGTTCACATTTGCTACTTCCCTGCTCATAACATTCGGGGAATCAAAGCAACTGTATATCTATCATCAGATCAATAGATAAAGAGAATGTCTGCGTCATATATACACACAACTAACTTTTATTTACATGCAAACAAAAATGGAGCTATCAAATTTATTGGGAACCACATGATATTGGGGATTATTAAGTTAAACAAAATAACGCGGAATAACAAAAAGAGTTATTGCCTGTTTTCCCTCATATGTTGAATTTGAGGGAAATATGTTGAATTCAGTTTTAAAAAAACATGGATATGAAAGGGAGCCTATCAGGTACTATAAGAGCTGCATATAACTAACGTGCATTATACGGTTATAAGCATGTATGGATGTCATTATGAAATCTATTGCCTTTGTAAAGTACAATTATTATATGCCTAATAAATTCGGTGTACTGTAAAGAATGTAGAACATGGTTATGCAATGACCATTGCATGAGGTCCCAAATGAATGTGACCTCTATCCAAAGACTTGTTAGGGAAGTGATACCCGTGAAAGTGACATTTGCAGGACCACTTGAGTGGCACGATGATGGTACAGGAATAAATGAGGTAGAATAGAACTTTCTAAAAAGGAAACAGATTGAAGAGCTTGAAATCATAATAAACCCAGCATAGAACAGAAACTGCACACGGCCGGAATGGGTACAACATTTGCAAAAGAGAAAGAGCAGTAGGAGATGAGACAGATGAGCAGAAGTGGGCAAGATTTTGGTGGCCATTTGGGGATTTTGATTTAGTTCAAGATACAGAGGACATCCTTTTATATTGTTAAAGATGTAGCGGGTGTAATCTGAATGTATTTTCAGACGACCGCTACTGCTGTCATTTGAAGAATGAACTGTAAAGAAGCTCTAAAGCAGGACAAACAGGATAGCTGTGATGGTAACAGGTGTTCACTGGCAGCAGGGAAGGGGGTGAGGGAAGCTCCTGTTCTGAGTGAGTCCTAGAGGCAGTCAGCAGAGCTTCCTGATGCTTAGGTGTTGAGTGTTAGGAAAAGAGAAGGATTAGAATTACCTCTAAATTTATAGCTTAGTGTTGGGGCTCGCTCAGTGGGAAAGCACTTGCTTAGCCTGTTCGAGTCCTTCAATTTGATCCCCAGGATCACAAAAGGGAGCAAATAGAGACTCGTAGATCTATGACCTGTGCAAGTGGGTAAATAGTGATATCATTAACTTTTATAAGGCAGATTGGAAGGGAGCAAGTGTGAAGTGGAGGTGGGAATGTCCTGTTTTGGCTCAGGTAGTAAGTACAAGAAAATTGCTAGGCGTTCTAATGGGAGTATTTGACTTCTCAAGCCAGGGATCAAGGGAAAATTCTGAAGTGCCGTAGAGAGCATGAGGATTTTACTTAAAGCCATGCATGCCTGTCCTAATAGAATGGAAAAAGAGCTGAGCTAATTGCTGTATGTAGTAGTTATGAACAGGCAGGGCTCCATCAAAGGAGAAATAGAATGAGCAACCACGTCCGCAAGAACAGAAGTAGAGGAATGTGAAGTCTTAGAGCCAAGGGAAGGGAGTGTTTCTAAAAGTGAGAGGTAGGCAATTGTGAAATGATGTTTAGGAGTGAAGACAAGGAGGTATCAACTAGATTGGGCAAGATGAAGAACGATGATAAACTTGACGTGAGTAGTTTTTGCAGATGGTGAAGACAGAAGTGGATTTTAAAGGTCAAAAGAGAAACATCGGATGAAGATACTCAGTTAATTCTTTTAAGGTGTTTGTAAAAAGGAAAATCAATGGGGCAGATTTTAGAGACAGATATGGAGTTAAGGGAATGTTATCTTTGAAGACAGAAGACTATATTTATGTCTATATTTATTTATGTTGGCATTTTATAAATTAACAGGAATCATCAATTCAGAAGGGAAACTTGTTTATATAAAGAGAAGTGAGATAATTTTAAATGAATAATTTTTCAATTGGTTAGAGGAGAAGAAGCCCAGCTTATAAATATTGGGCTGGCTGGGCTAGGAGCAGTCTATGTTTGTTCATGGATATGCACAGATAGGAAAGCAGAATGCTTAGAATAGAAAGACATAAGAAGAACATTTGTTAATAAGAAGAACGAGTGGTGGTTATCTGATCTGATCTTTGATCTACCTCGAAGACTCATGTCTTTATAGAGAGCCCAGATAAGTAACAAAAAATAGTATAAAGGTGGTTACAGGTGAATTCATATAAGAATTCAGGAAGAGGGAATATAGAAATTCCAAAAGGGGACCAAGAGAGCATATTTTTAATTTTTCATGTTTCAAATCATTCAGTAGATTGCGAAAGTCTTAAAATAAGATAGACAGTGATCTTTTCTTTGTCTCGACACACATACAAGTGTACAATATGTATATACACTTCTGCATGTATGAACAAGAGTGATCTCAGA
The DNA here is from genome assembly GCA_001685075.1 of Bramus lutescens. Classification (NCBI taxonomy): domain Eukaryota; kingdom Metazoa; phylum Chordata; class Mammalia; order Rodentia; family Cricetidae; genus Bramus; species Bramus lutescens. The sequence goes on along the minus strand of LOEQ01000540.1, from coordinate 423,473 downwards.
AGAGGAAGGCTCAGCCAATGTGAGTCAAATGAGATCCTATCAATGCAAAATCCCTTAGCTGAGGAGACATGAGGTTTATACATCAAGGATCTGGTTTGCATAATAATAGGAATTGTCACACATGGTAAGTGATAGAAATAGTTTCTGACTTGTGACCCCCAGAATTCAGCAATTGATTCAGACTGTGCCAATTATAATTCCCCGACAATCTATACCTAATTAGCCTATGACTCAACCAATAACCTAAGCCAGGCCAACAGCACCAGCCTCTTGCCAGCAGTTACTTCAAATAAGAGCTGGAGAAAGAGGTTTGCTTATTTTTGTGTCCATGAATCTTCTTGGCAGTGGGACAATGTCCATGGTCTTTGCTGCAGAGCAGAAACTAATCTTAGTAGTAAAGTACTAATGTGTTGTGGGATAATGCTCTTGTATCCTGTAAAGATTTGTCACTTGTATTGTTTCCATAAAATGCTGATTGACCAGTAGCCACATAGGAAGTGTAGGTGGGGCAACCAGACTACAAGAATGCTGGGAAGAGGAAGGGCTCAGTCTCCAGTTGCCATCCAGATGCTGAGGAAGCAAGATGAGAATGCTCCACTTAGAAAGGGTACCAAACTACATGGCTAAACATATAAAGAATTATGGGTTAATTTAATTTGTAAGAGCTAGTTAATAATAAACTTGAGCTAATAGGCTGAGCAGTTTATAATTGTTATAAGCCTCCATGTGTTTCTTTGGGATTGAATGTCTGCGGGACCAGGTGGGACAGAAACTTCCATCTACACTAATGCATAGGTAGAATAGTTAGTCAAAAGATGGAAGGACAGGAAGCCCTCATAGATGTTTATGTTTTGTGTGTTTGTTTGACCCTACCTTAAACCCATCACAGAGCTGAGATGCACCTGTCAAAATTCTGCTTCCCAAGAGCCAACGAATTCTTCCCTTTTCTCTTAAACTAAATCTAACTGGGTTTCTATTTCTAGAGGCTTGAAGATTCTCAACTGAAAGCACACCTGCAGATGTGTAACTCTGACCACACATTCGAATCCTCAGTAGCACAGCGTCTCAGACAGCTTTGACCAGAGGAAGGACTGGAAGAGGGGCGCATATTAGTTGCCACCTAAGCCTAATATCCAATGTGAATGCATCAGGTTTCTCAACCTATAAGGGTTTCTGCTTTTACAGTCTTGTTTTCTGGTATTAGTTCCTGAGGCTGGCTGTAGCCATTCCTACAGAATTATTAAGGCACCTGGGTAGGACCTAGTCCCTGCTTTCTTATGGAGATTTCTCAGGATGACAGATGCCCTTGTAGGGAACGCCTTAACCATGGAAAGGGGCTCTTTTCTACAAGACTACAGGAATAACCTAACATGGACCATTTCCAGTTCCTTTTGAAGTTCTCATTAAGTACTTGGCCTGTAGATTTGGACTTGTAAGTTGTGGGTCTTTTCTTGAAAACTAAGGTTGTGGCTGAGAGGAGACAACAGTAGCAGCGTCAATCCAATGCTGTCAGGCACATTAGCTCTGTTACCCCTTGTTTACTTCCTCATGTTCAGGAGCCAACAGAGAACATGGTAGGTAACAGAATATACAGGCTGGGAAAGCAGACGTGTATCGAGTGGGTCCTTTGGGGGTACTATAGCAAACTGCAGAGTTCAGTGGCTTAAACACAAACATATTTTGCATAGAAGGAAGGAGGGTGCCAGTATAATAGGGTTGTGGTAAGGGCTCTCTTCTAGCTTGCGGAACACATACTTTTCTTTTATCTCCATATTTCAGAAGACCAGATTTGTTTTTGGTTTTGTTTTTTTTTATTTTGGTTCTTTAGTAAAGGTACTAACTCTATTCATAATAATTCTCTTTTCTCATGACATAAATTGATCACCATCTAAAGACCCCTATCACCTAATTACAGCACACTGAGGCTTAGGATTTCAACATGAAATTTATGGAGATATAAACACTTACTCATGATGCTTGGCTTAAATGCCTGATTGTGTGTGGGTTGTTGTCTCTAGAGCAGAGGTCAACGTGGGGCCTGAAGACAAAGCCAGCCATACTCAGGGCCCTTTAGGACTTCCAGCTAATGACAGGGCCCTTGAGAACTTCCAGCCAATCTCAGGGCCCTTGAGGACTTCCAGCTAATGACAGGGCCCTTGAGGACTTCCAGCCAATCTCAGGGCCCTTGAGGACTTCCAGCCA
>LOEQ01000540.1:378490-396478 GCA_001685075.1 Bramus lutescens | reverse complement strand
GAGGGGCGGAAGCCAGCGCCATCTTTAAGGTGCGGCTCCACACAGCTCTCTACAATATGTCATTAGGATGAGCCACACCAGTTTCTCTGTGTTTAAACCTAAGTCCCAGACAATCTAAAAATTATATGAATGGCCCATAAATTCAGGGGAGAGGTACTGCCCTAGAAGTGACCTTGTGTTTTAAAATTTGCAAAGAGATTGACCTGAGGGAGGGATTCACTTTACATTTGCTGCCAAAATGAATGGATGAATAGATGAGTCAAAAGATGGTTAAAAAGTAAACATATTTGAAAAATTCTGTTTGAAAATGGGAGCGTTCTCTCAGGCATTTCCCCAGTAAAAGTGGGCAGGAGTTTAGAATTCTCAGGCTTTCAAGCTCAGGTTTTCTGAAAAATACATGAACAAGAGAGGCCCATCCTCTTAACGATTCAGGATAGATGATCTACGACTGTCTTTATATTTAAAATGCTTCTTTCCTGCCAAACAACACATAAATATTTAAATAACAATTGTACTCTAGGTTAGTAGCTCCTGAATCATTTATTGAATGTACTTGGATTTGACATGCTTACCACACTTGAAACAGGAAGTGGAAAGATGTGAAGTAAAAAGCCCCAGACTTCAGGCTCAGGAGGTTTTGAGTACCACAGATCTCCCCAAGATACCCTCACCATCTTCTTACACAAATTACGCCTTAAGTGTTGTTCCACAAGAGACCTACGATAATTTTAGGTACCTGGGGACATTTTTGCTTCAAGTATGAAAGTACAGAATGGTCTTGTGACCAGGGGCACAGTTAAAACAAGTGTAAGTGAGTGGAGGGGGAGAAGCCATCCTTCGGATCCGCCTCCACTGCTCCCAGGAAGATGCTTGCTAGCTCAGCTTGCGTTAGTTATTCCATGCTATTTCTGGATAAGCTCCTACAGTTCAGACAGAGAAACAATCAGGTGATAACAAGAATGCTCAAGAAGTGTTTAATTTAGAACAAAGTATGTAAATAAGAATGCCCTGTCAACACATTTCTTTCGCAGCACTTCAACAATGAGAAATATTTTGAGCACAATTGCAAAATTCATGTTACAGCAACTATGGCTGATTTGTCCTTTGCAATCCGCTGTTTAAAGTAAATAAAACAAAGACTACAGTTCCTTAGTCACATGACTGTAGTCCATGGGCTCAAGGGATACTGTGGTGGACACCGAGTCAATGTTTTCTTCATGGCAGCTGTTTTTGCTTGGTGGTGATTGCTAATTCAGCTATTTCTCTTTCCTTATCTAAGCTAAACTCAAATTCTGTTTCTGTAGGAAAAATGTAATAATAATTTCTTTTAAAAGATATTTCTTATGGTTTATTTAACTTTATTTTATGTGCGTTGGTGTGAAGCTGTCAGATGCCCTGGAACTGGATTTTCAGACACTTGGGAGCTGCCATGTAGGTGCTGGGAATTGAACCTGGGTACTCTGGAAAGGCAGTCAGTGCTCTTAACTGCTGAGCCATCTCTCCAGCCCCAATAATTTCTTCATCTCGTCACAAGAGGCCGATGAAAGACATATGTCTACAGGTATTATCAATTTCTCACAAAAGTGAACGACTTTCATTGCTGTAATTACAGGAGGAGGCACAGAGATGAAATTAAGTGGTAAGCTGATAGCTGGATATTTTTCTCCCTACAAGAAACAGAACTCTCTTTGGTGTACTTCTAAGTATCTAAATGATTGATGGTGAGATCTGCTATGCACATGTAGACATTATCCCTAGATATATTGTACATTACTATTGTACCATATTATAATGTCCTAATCCATATTTTTTAAACCAGCCATCACTTCAGTAAATAGATACCAAACAAAGCAAATCAAGAGCATTTAGCCATAGGCATTGTCTGTGATAACACTTGCTTTTTGACTTGGAGCTGTCTTAGCTATTCTGATACAGATCCAAGTATAAAAAAAGGCAGCATTTTCTGGAATGATCCTTGACTAATGGAGATTGGGAGGTAGTGAATAAGTATTTCTCTCCATCATTAATCCCATCATGCATTTTGCTAGGCTTGTCAGAAGGTTACCCAAGTCTCTGATGCTTACAGAGGTTTCAGTTTGACAGTGTATCTGTCTATTCTATTTGACTCTCATAACCCTTGTTCTTTAGAGTAACTTCTCCCACAAAATCTTTCTGCAAGTCCTTGTCCCAGACTTTTCTTGGGGCAGAGGGTAATCTAGGTTAAAACACAGTACTAGGAAATATTCCTATGTTTCATCCACATTTTGTCCCAGGTCAGTTGTGATTTGGAGTTTGCACACATTGATTTAATATCGCCAACGAAAAATTACTCATGCTAATTAGTCTGCCAATTACTGTTATATCTCCTACTAGAAAGGGGTTGTAGAGTGGGTGAAAGACAAAGATATTTAACAGTCTCCATGACAACCCTAATTTCTCAGTATGATATTAAAGTCCGTGCGTTCTCAGTAAAGTGATTAATATGTGCACAGAACCATGCCCAGCCTCGGAGTCTAATAAGAACTCACATTTCTCAGGTAGTTTCTAAGCAATCTTAGAATGTGAGTTTTCAAGTCAGAATACTTGGGTTCCGATTGTTCTTTATAGTAAAACCATATTTTATTTTCTTCATGTTTGATATCTACACATTTAGAAAGCAGCTGACTTCACTGAGAATGGGGACTAAGTCCCCTTATTCAACAAGTAACTTCAAAACGATGAGACCCAGCATGGAGAAGGTACTTAGCAAATATTTACTGATTTAATGGGTGCTAAGAATAACATTTATTGAAGTTTACATGTACCAGGCCATCGATTGGTAAACAGGCAGTGGGCCAGATGTAACTCATAACCTGTTTTAGTAGAAGACAGAGCCGTACTCCTTTGCCATGTTATCCATGACTGTTCCTGGGCTATAAAGAAAAAAAGAAAAAGAAAAAAGAAAAGGTCTTAGCATATTCCTGATCTACGTCACTAGGGCCAATATCATATTGTATGCTAGATAGTTTCTCGTTACTGTGACATAATACCTAGAAGGTATGATGGAAAGGATGAAGAATTTCTTGTAGATCACAGCCTAAAGGAATAGAGTTCACCAATGGCAGGGAGATTATGGCAACGGAAGTGATTCAGACCTGGTGTGGAGCAGTGCTTTATGTGGCTTGCTGTCATCTGAGCAGATCAGGAGGCTGAGGAAGGGTCAGAAGGAGGTCAAGTCTGTATATTAAAGTCCCTCCCCATAGTGACCTACTTCCTGTTCCATAACCCCATCTCCTAAAGGTTCCCCAAGCTCTGAAAACAGAGCTACCTACTGGGGAGCATTCAAGCAAATGAGCCTGTTGGGGAAAATTCACCTTCAAACCATAAAATATAGCTAATTGGTGGATAGAAGAGGGGATTTAAACAAGGCTTACTGACTCAGTACCTGTATTTTCTTCTCTTTGTCCTGACCTTGGCTAGCTATCTCCCTGCAGAGATCTTTCAATGTTTTAGAGCTTAGCATTCTTCATTCATGAATTGCCCAGGAAGTTGGGAGCTAACTGAAAGACTGCTGAACACACAAGTTACTAAAACATACCTATTTGCAGCTGGGAACTCCCAAATTTAGTTTTCTTTAAATGAGATGGAAATGCATTTTTAAACAGAAGGGGAAGCGAATGAATCTTGCAAAGGCTGAGCAATGGAGTCAAACAAGTCGTTTTATAGAACTTGGATCACCCGTACCAGAATTAGGTCAAAAGTCACTTGAGTAAGACCCAACGTTCACATTGACAAGACAATAAAAATCCAAACTGACAGGGTGGCAGGAGCAAAGCCCACTTTGTTTTCAAACCCATCCCCTCTATTCGGAGCTGGCATGGGCTTATCTCAGTTGCTTCATCCCTTGACAGCACCCCGCCTCGGCTCCTTTGGTATTCCCAGCGCAGTAAACCTTATCTTTCTTTAACGCAGGCTAAGTTTTGCTTTAATTAGTATGACTTCTTTTAATTATAAGAGTCTTTTCTTCCTTTATTCTGTCTCAAGTTCAAAGGCATGGTCTTTAAAGTCTTATGCACTAAGGTCACCTTATCTGTGGCCTGCCTTCTCGTCTGCTTTATTGTCAAATCTTCCATGTGGCTTCAGTGCACATGGCTTATTTTTATGTCACTGTTCTGACTTGCCCTGGACCGCCCAAGTCATTCAGAAAGGGGTGACCCAGGGACAAGAAGGCCATTTTCAGTCCCGGATTCCCATAATTAATTGCCTTTTAATCAGTAGCAATGACTCTTTTGGCAAATGAGTCTGCCAAATATTTGCTTACTCCCCTTGTGAGATGTTCAGCTTCAGCCACTGAAACCACACGGTTTGTTGCAGATGTGGAGTAATGAGCTAACTTGGGGACATGGAGTCGACTGCAATCTTGCAAGGCTGTGGAGGGTTATTGATGTATTATGGAGGAGTGTCTGATATATCATAGGATTTATGCCTGACAACATCAGCTTTTTTATAGTCATTAATTCATTTTTTCCTGATGTTTATTTCATTTTTTAATTTAAATGCCAGGACATGAAGATAAGACATATTAAGGTTTTTGTCTCTGTTAATTTTAGGGTATATGGGCAAAGAACACTAAAGAAACAGAATGTATATATGAAAAAAACTAACAAGGAATTGTTGTGGATTGCAATGAAGGAAATAAGGTAAGACAAGAGGACAGACACTGGAATGTGATAGCCAAGAACAGAGATCAAGGTGACACCTGAAAGCTGATTTTTGAGTAGATCTTTGGCTGATGAGAAAATATCAAACTAATGAAGAATACATTGAGGTCAGGGTATGGACATCCAGGTAATAAAAAGCAGGTACATTAACTAGAATGTGTCAAAGAGCTGTGGGTTCAGGGAATTCAATCAAGCCCAGTGGGTATGTGTGTGACCATACAATAGTAGTGTAAGATGAAATGAGATTGTTAGTCCATAATAAGAGAATCCTGGGCCTTTCTTCCTTTGTGGTCTGGAACCCGGCTGATCACTGTGGTATATCAATTCACAAAACATTTTTATTTTTGGACCTGATCAGTTGTACTATGGGCCAGACTCATAGCATATCCCCAAACTGTGACTATATCTGAACATAACAAGATCCTCAGGTATCACCATTTCTGAGAAAGCTCTCTGTTCCCCAGAACTTACATCTCCAGTACTACCTGAGAGCTTGGTCATCTCCATTCATAGCAATGACTCTCATCATTTCCCCATTGGTCACCAATAGAGGTCAAGGCTGCCAGCGAGTCATTTACCAAGGCTTTCCAAAATTGACTCTACACTCCTCTCCTTATCCTGGCCAAGCCCTGCTGTTCCCTGGAACTCAGTGAGCCAAGAATAGCCCTCACTGTGTTCCAGACTTTGAATGGGCCTGTCATCTTGATCTAAAAGGAGACTTTCAGTGCCCTCCTGTAGATCTTCCCCTCTTCAATGGTGCTTTTATCTCCAACATCCCTGATAACTTAGGGCCTGAGGGTCAATGGGTTATTCCCCTTCCTGGCTTGTTTCCACTTCAAAAGCCCCAGTGGCTTTGAAGCACATCATTAGACTTTATGACCCAGAAGACTAGGTAGAGCAGACCTGCTTCCATAGTGTTGGCTTTAATTATATAGTTTGTTATATTTTGTTTGGTAGAGAAGTCAGGGAATCCCGTGTTTAGGGACATAGACTATGAATTCAAATCACTTGGGTTCAATTCAGACTCCATCATATACTAGTGGGAGAGTGGAAAATATTAATTAATGTCTTTGATACTCACTTTTATCCTAAAGATAGGGTAGATGCAAAGATGAAATAAGGTACCACATGAAGTACTGTAAGTGCCATGCGAATGCTTGCTATTATTTTTAATAGTAATTAATTGTTTATAACTTGAGTATCTGGTTTATTTCTTCCTATCCTACTCACTGCCTGATGTCATATTTGGCCCGTTCAGCATCCATGAAGATATGACCTTCCTAACACTGATCTTTCAGCCCCTCATCTTCTTTAGCTCTAAACATTTCTTTCTCAACCTCTCCTCACTCACCTACTCACTGGTGATATTGTAGACTTTGCTATCTCCAGCAGTTACTGTATCTCTGAAATCATGATTTCACTCATCCCACTGTGTACCCTTATCTCTTCAAATGCTACTCACTGACTCTGTCATTTGACTTCCAAAGAATGATGTCATTGAACTTGAAGGTCATTTGGTCTTCTGCAAGGCTGGTTCCGTTTACATCCTTCTGTATTCTTTGCTTCTCTAGTCATCTAGGTTATATTTATGCTTTATGATTAGAATAATTGGCTTTACAAAATATTTGGTATTTTTTTCTTCCTCCATTTTTTTGCATTCCTGCCTTAAAAAAATTACCAAGGAAAGTCATTAAACTACAGAGCTTGCTTGTGAGAAGTTGAAAATAATCAGACTCTTGATTCTATGGTTCACCTTAAATGTGTGATCATGGTCCCATTTCCAATGGCCCCACAGACTGCCAGTGCATGAACTGGCCTTTTGGAACTCATTACCTATGGAGGGATACCTTGCTCAGCCTTGATTCAGGAGGGAGGGACTTAGTCATGCCTTAACTTGATATGTTGACTTTGTTGAACCCTCTTTCTGAAGACTAAATGGGGGAGGGGTTGGATGGGTGAAGGTGGGGGGGAGAGAGTGGGATAAAGTTTGATTAATAAAAACTCAGGAATAGCAATTGGAGTTCAACCTGAAGATCTGAAAGGCAAAATAGCCAGCCACTGGCTCTTACCTCTACCTCAGTCCGAAATGGCTATCCTGCCTCTAAGAATCTCAGAATGAGACTGTCTGAGAACTGTTTCTTTCTGTTTTATCATCCTCTTTAGGACTGGGATTAAAGGCATGCACCATTTGGATTAAAGGCATGCACCACCTGGTTTCTATGGCAAGTAGTGTAGTTACTGAGATTAAAAGTGTGTGTTACCGCTGCCTGGTCTGTAAGGCTGACCAGTGGGGCTGTTTTAGTCTCTGATCTTCAGGCAGTCTTTATTTATTAAAATACAAATGAATTGCCTATACAGTGGGAGGAGAGGAGGGAGGGAGAACTGTGGTTGGTAAAATTAAAAAAAAAACTTTTAAATAAATAAAAAATGTGATCATGACTTTCAAATGAATATACAAGTATTATTTAATCTCACATGTCTACGGATAATTCACTCTCCTCTTATCTGTGACCGTGCCCCATCTCCTTTAATCTCTGGAACTCCTCCCTGTTATCTGATCCTTTCGTTTCATTCTTTACTGCAATATTAGATGAAGTAAGGCATCTCAAGCACTTGTTTGATCTGACTTCACCACCTTGCCTTACTTCTGTCTTCCCTTCAGTAATGATTAAAGACCTCACTTTCTTCTGTCTGAATCAAACCATTTGTTCTGATCATTGGCTCTTACACCTCCAATACGTTAAAATACCTAGTCTCACATTTATTCCCTCTTTTTCAACGTCCATCTCTATCTATGCAATCAAGCCCACTGACACTCAAACCTCCTTTAGCATTCGTTACATTTTAGGGTCCTTTCCATCTGCTCTTGACCTTTCTCCGTGTTGGCTTTGTATCAGTACACTGTCTATACTCCAAATTCTGATTGGATTTACTTAGAACCACTTTAGGAAATTGGTGGAAGAGAGGAAACTTGGATCATTCCTCATTTCAACTCTACCTTCTGAATAGAGGGTTGCAGTATCAACCCTTCAGATACACTACTAGGTCCTGCATATAGCTTCATGTGCAAACATTTTACTAACAAATGCTTCCAGTGTGTCTGTCTTAGTTAGACTGATATCTGATAGGGTCATCTTCTAGCTGCAGTTCCATTTCTCTAACAAAAGAATCTTTTATTTCCTTATATTTTACTGGTTACCCCTCATTGCTCTTCCTTATATCTAATAATTAGTTTTGTGTATGTCATAGATTCCTGACAATCTGTCTTAACTCCTATTTATTTTTGTCTTATTCCTCTCTTTGTTTCAGAACCTCACCTATTCCATTAATTAAGATACCACCTCGGTGTGTTTATGACTTTTGAATGTATATATGCAGTTCAAGCTTCTACCGTCTGGACAAGGGAGATACATACGCTTGGAAAACTGGTGGGCATCCTGGACTTTTCATGGCACAAATGGTGTCAAAATTTTCACCCACCCAAAAGGCTCTGACCTCCACAGGTTTCCTCATTTAAATAAAGTACAATAATCTACTCAGATTCTTGGAGCAAATATCTCTTATTTCTCAAAACTCACATTCCACAGTAAGACTAACCATCTCCTTCTCCAAAGTAGTCTAAACTATATCATCTCTCAATCTTTCTTGTTATAGCACCATTATACTTGGACACCATCTTGTCTCTTCTGAGCTCTTGAAATAGCTTTCGATCTGGCATCCCTGAGCAGACCATTCATTACACTTTGCAGGGATAATCTACCTCCCACTGGAGTTCTCTCATTGCTTGAAGGATGCTGTCATGATCTGGTATGACTTGGCCTTGGACTGATTTATCACCCATGTGGCCTTATTTTCTCTTCTTTCCCTGCTCATCTTTTCACCTAGATTCAGAAACACTGACCCTCCTTTTGTTCTTTGAATGTTCTAACTCATTACAGTCCCTGGAAGTTTTGTTCATAATGATCTGTGTTCAGGAAAGCTGCGTTGATATCTCCCTAACTAGCTCTTCCCTTTGCTAAAATATAATTCTTGCTCCTGTTACTTTCAATCTCTATTATAATATATACATTAGTGCTTGCTCAAAATCATCCAATTAATTTGCTTGTATATATGTTGATTGTGAATATCTTTCCATAGCTGAGAAGATAATGATTCTATAATTATACCCATCTTTGGAACTCTTTGTGTATGTTATATGTGCTTAATAAAATATGTAGAACAAATAGAAGAATGAAATAATAAAACGCCACGTGGAATTAAAATATGATACAGTGCTTTGACTATAAGCAAGAGTATCTTGGAAGTAGCAGAAGAGCAAAATGTTTTCCCATTGTGCTACTCAACAATGTGACTTCTGAGGAAGTGACATTTAAGTTGAGAAGTGAAAGGGAAGTCAGAGTAATGGAGACCAAGTGTGGGGGAAGACACAAGAGCATGAGTAGGTGATCTGAGGTCTCAGGAAGGCTGACGCATTAGAGAAATGAAAGGAGGCAAGCGGGAGCTGGGTGGAGAGAGAGAGTCATCTGAAATGAGTGTGACAGTTGGAGGAAACCAGCTCATGGCAGGGCCTTATAGAGATGTGTAAGTCCTGAGGAGCACTTACTGAAGTCCAGGCAAGGACATGGGAAGAAATGCCCAGGACAAGATCACTAGGGTTGGAGAAATAAACTCCAAGGCTGCTTTCCAGAGGCAGAGACATAGACGATGAGACAGAAAGATCGTTTAGGGGTTTACTGATCCATGGCAGTGGGGAGATGAAAAAGTCTAAACCAAGGAGGAATAAAGGGGAGCAAGCAGCTGTATAGTCAGAAGACTGTTCTGGGAACCCCAGCTTTGGGTATCCAGAAGGACTCAGGAAGTAGAATGTTCTTGTTACAGTCTCTCTCTCTCTCTCTTTTACATCTCTAGCTCACAAGAAAGAATTAAGAACCATCTTTTGAGTAAATGAATAAAAAGAAGGAACTGCAGATGATGAGAGTGGAGATGTAGGTTGTGGTCAGGATGTGACCATGCTGGGGTCCTTACTAAGGGTGAATAATGCAGGAAGGAATCCACATAAGGAGGTGGAAAAGTCCTCAACCCAGGGAGTGCCTGGAGTTTTAAAGGTTAGAGCACTTATTGACTGACTTAAGACGTTAATGCTAATTTTTTGGTTCAGGGCTGGATGAGTACAGTTTTAAAGGGTATGTGTGGAGGGTCTTGTATGTGGAGAGTGGATGAAGTGCATTGTCTTAAATGCGTATTGTTGCCTTGGGCATGGCCATGACAAGGACATCAGACTCATGGAAATGGAAAGGGCCTTTCCCAGATCAGACTCAGTGAAATGGCAAGTCCTTGACCTAGTCCTAGCCTCGATATTGACAAAATGTTGACCTTTAGCTACAAACATCTTCGTTGACCCAGATGACTGCATGATCCATCCCTCCAGAGGTCACGCCCCTGTAGAGACCTTCTACTGTGATTGCCTAACCTGCTTCCTCACATATAATAAACTCAACTAGAATCCTGGCTGCTGCTATGTCTCCATTGGAGTGCACAGCCCACCTGCTCCCAGCATCAAGTTACTGTGTCTGTCTTAATCTCCCTTCCCTTCTAGCCAGGTTTCCAGGACCCCGCTGTTGGGGCTTCACAACTCACTGTAATTTTCCCGAAGACATTTGGTTTCTATTCTAGCATTTGAACTTGGATTAATTTTTCAAACCTCACCCAGGTCTGCTATCTCCTGCCCTAGTATTTCTTTTAGCATCTATAGATTAAAAAGGTTTTTCCAGTTAGAGGAACGGTTGTTAGACAATAGCTGTGGTTCTGATTTCTTCTCACATATATCCTCAATAATATGCAACTTCTCTGGCTTTAAAATGTATGTGCTGCTAGCAAGCTACATGCTTTCCTGTGTCTTTTATTTTAACTAGCTTTTGACATTTCATTATGGGCTGAGGTATCTGTCTGTTGCCTGCACTGGTCCACTCAGTTGGCAACTACTATCCTTCAGTTCCCTGTTGTTAAGGATTTACTTGACAGCTTCTCATTGATGTCAATTCCTTTGAGTTCTTTTGGCAATTATAGTTGATATCTCTGTTTTTATTCACTTGTGTTTATTTTATTGGTTTGGTTAAAGGTACAGAGTGAAAAAACAGAAAATATAGCACTTGAAGTGCCACAACTTACTGGAAATTTTCTTTCTAATATTCTCAGAAGCCTTACCTTACTCAACGCTATCCATAGCTCTAGGAGCTGGGTACTGATGGTGTCGTTTCTGAAAAGTGAAGATGAGACATAGGCTTGTTCAACACATTGCTGCTCTCAAACAGCAAGTACAGGAGAGAGCTGAGGTTACTCTAGGTCATTTGGACTTAAGCCCATATATTTGTCACAGTGATTTTTAAATATTTGTTCACTTATTTATTTGTTTACTCAACAAATGTATATGCCCTCATGATGTCCTGGGGACTTGTCATGAAGGGCGGATTAAATATTGTGCTTAGTTTACTGATGCTCCAATTTTGGGTCATCCTTCCTTAGTTCATTGGACAGTTCTTCTAATCTAGCCCATGTATGACTCATGTTAACCCTACCTTCTGCCAGGGCACTCTCTTGGGGTCCTTGGGTAGAGTGAACATTGTCCTGCAAGCCAAATCCAATTACAACCCACAATGTCCAGCTTTTGACAACTCATCTTTCCCAACATCTGATGTTTGTAAACATAGGAGATTTGTGGTATAGTCCATGAGTAATATTTATGCTTTCTATTTCTGTGACATTCTATAAGGGAATCTTGTTTCATTTCACTAATACACAGTTTTTGTTTTGACTATAGACTATTATTCATCTGAGACATGTTAAACTATCTAAAATTATTTTTTTAAATTTCTCTTTACTTCTAGGAAGTATCCTTTCCTGGGGCCTCTACCTGGAACTATATCTTAAGAAATATCTATATTTAAGTACTGCCAAGCATCTGTCTGGGGAGTTTTAGAACCAACTACAAATGGAAGTTATTTTTTAAAATGTTATGTCCATAATAGACAGGTTTGGAATTTTTGTCATCATTTATAAAAAGTATAGTATAGCAATTATTTAAATAGCATTAGTGTGCCATTGGTTATTATAAATATTGATATAATTTAAATTATTTGGGAAGATTGCATAAATTAGATACAAATACTATATAAATTTATATAACAGACTTAAACATCTAAGGAATTGAATATCTATTGGGTATTCTGAGAGAATCTTTGCATAGTGAAGCATAAGAGCTTGTGTGAATAGGAAATTATTACCATTTGGATGAGCAAAGAACACAGTATCTGGAGTCAGTGTGGTCTTTCTTCAACGCTGCATCTACACATTGTGAGATATCAGATCACTCATACAGCTGTGGGCGGAGTCATTGGTTCTTCTGAGCAGTAAGTTAATTGTTTCTATTGTCTTTGAAATTATGGGATATCATAAAAACAAGTTTACAAAAAACCCCTACAATTTCAAACAGTCTTTCTCAAAGCTGTTATTCATCTAAAGCATCAAAATTTTAACCATGTCTACATATTAACTGTATTGTTTAGTATTCCAGTTTACTAATTCAGCTCACTTTATTTTTCCTGAAATAGATTTACTAGGAAGTTAACTATAGAGGAAAATACAAAGTCAATGGAATGTATATGAAGAATCATGCCCAGGAGCCAAATTTTGCTCAATGGATATGTTCACTTAAGAAGTACAGACAGAAGTGGGTATTGAGCTTGGAGACCAATTTTACAGAGTACTGGATCCCCAAATAGACTTATAAGCAGTGGAATGAACAAGAATAAGAAAACCTGAAGCAGCTGATTGACTCTCTGAAAGGGAGGACGATCGATGAAAGATGGGGGAGGAAGCATCTTAGTGCATGTCAGGTGCAGCATTGCGGTGATGGAGGAGCTGAGGAATTAATGAAATACTCAGTATTTGGATATGTTTAAGGATCAGGACTGAAGGGTTGGAGGAACTGGAGGAAGCATAAATCTGGTTTGAAAATGAGGGTAGGTTGAGTAAGTTAAGAAAAGGGATGCCTAACAAAGGTGAGTACGGGACACTGAACAGGACCTAGTGGATGCACAATGCCCTTTAGATTAGACTATACGAAGCCCAGTCCACAGACAGGGAGCAGATAATATAGGAGAGGTAGTGATGTAGCCTTCACCCTCCCAAGTTTAAGCTTTACAGGAGTCCTTTACTATGTTAGATTCTGTGTCCAGAGATGGCCTCTGCGGAGTGATATGGACATTAATACCTCATACACGTCTCATCAAAGTAGATCACCACAATCTAAATGTGCACATCCTTTGGAAAATGCTTTATTAAGTCACTCCACAAATTCATAAAGTGTTTATAATTAACTGTCCAAACACACATTACTGTCTCTATGATCCCTGCCCCCTTCCCATTCTTCTCTGACAAACACATCCCTATATCTGGGAATTAAAAGAGATCTCCTAGGTACAAATGGAAGGTTGCTTGTGGTTGAATTGTAAACTTGTTGGAGTTCAAACTCAGAGCACTCCCTAGCATCTAGCAACTGTAAACCCTTTCTCCCTTTTGATTTTTTTTGGGGTGGGGGGTCTTTCTCAAAAGACAAAATCTTCTTGCTCCAACAACTTGGCTTAGGCAGGAGAAGGTCTGTGACAAGTGCAATAGAAACACTGACACCATAAACCCTTTCAAGACTTGCCCTACAACGGGAAACCTGGGAGATGGCTCAGGGCTCCATCTTGCTGGATAACCACACTGCAAAGCTGAGGACAAAGGAGGATTAAGTGTTCTCAGGGTTATTTTGGGATTGAGGTTTCATGCCTGGGAGGCTGAAGGTTGGAGCTGTGTTTAAGCCCAGGCAGCAGCAGCTTGAGCCTCATTTTGACATCACAAGCTGGATGGTGCACAATCATTTCAAAAGGCGGTGGTCATCTCGGGTTTTAAGCCATTAATTATATCAACAAGGGGGAGATGATAAGGAAATGGTTCTGAGAGGGAACAAAGAGAAAGTTTTGTAACGCTGCTTTCCCCCACCCCTATCCCTTTCCTCCCTCAAACCCTAGGCTTTAAGTTTAAAATTGGGTTCCTGACAGAACTCTACAAATGACTGCTCATCGAAGACAGAAGTAGCTACAGGATTTTTTGTTTTTTATTTTTAGCATTTGTGATCACCGCCCGGTGGAGTAGTAAGCTTGTGAGGCTAAATTGGTGGTAAGAAATCATCCACTTTGCTCTCCTCTTGGTAATGAAGGACTTAAAGGCCATCAAGGTGAAATGAAGCACCCAGGGTCACACAACAGGCCAGCCACAGTGTCAGAGCCAGGTCAGGACTTTTGCCTCCATCTGTTATGAAACCTTCCAGACAGGCTTTGTGGCAAGCTTATTGGAAAGCATTTAAGGACATTAGGCCGTCTGCAGATGTGATTTTAAAGGTTATTTATTTGTTTTACTGCAGATCATGACTTCCCTTCCATCCGTCTTCTTGTTCCACGGCCAGATTCTGCCCTTTGATGTGCTTTGTGGCATCCTTGTTGCCTTTGGCCCGAGTCTGAAGCTGGGTTGGACCTGAAGCTACGGTGCCTTTGTTGGCTCGTAGAGGACTTCCCTCCTCCCTGTGGGAGATGCTGAAAAATCAGTTGTCTTGGAGTCGCTTTCTGCACAAGATGCATCCTGCTGTGTCTGTCATAGACCCTTTGAGCTGAAAGGCACCTCTGAGGTCATCGGTCCAAACCTCCCACCCAAGGCAGGCAGACTTTTCAAAAATGTCTTGGCATCTGGTCATAGAGTTTTAAAGTTTAAAGGTAGCTTAGGGGGCAAAGACTATGCTGATTCCTTTTTGTAGGTAAAGACATTGAATCTCAGACATGAAATGGTTCACCTGCTTGCAGGTGGCAGAGTTAAAACTATGATTCAGGTTCCAATGCCAAGGTTGGCATTCTGTCCTTCTTATCATCCAACCCTGATGACGTTCCTCTAAGGGATGTTCAAGGGATTGTCTACTTATTACTTACTTCTTTCCTTGTTTGTTTCTTGTTTTTGTTTATTTATTCTCTACAGTTAATCCAACATACCCTTGTTTTACCTAGCACTAATAATAATTATGAACAAACTGACCTTTATATATAGTGGGAAAATCCACTAAGTCCTCTGATGATCTTACTAGCCTTTTCATGTGGCTGTGAAGAATTATGATACACATGGCTCAGAACAACACGAATTCATTGTCTTATAGTTCTGGAGGTCAGATGTCTGACTTGAAGTTTACAGAGTTAAAACATGGGTGCTGGTGGAGTTGTGCTCATTTTGAGACTGTAAAGGGAATCTGCCTCTTTGCCATCTGTAGCTTCTAGAACCTTCTTGCATTTCTTGTTTCACATCATAGCCCCTCTTTCTTCCTCAAAGTTTATCCTTGCATCCCCGTTTCCTTAAGTTCTGACTCTCTCTTACTCTAATTAAGGTCCCAGGGGCTAGATGCAAGGGAGAATTATCATCTCAAGAGCATCAGTGTGATCATATCAGCAAAATCTCTTTGTCAATGAAATAACATAGTTACAGTTCCTGGGAGTTAGGACATGAGTCCCTTTAAAGAACCATTATTGTATTTTCCTTGAAAATCACAGACAAAGCAGCCCCCAAATGCCACTCATAAGACACGGGTGTCACAGGTGTCATCATGATAAAAGGGCATATCTACAGGGGACGTTGCCTCGACAAAATTATGAGGACTATGTAAAGCTCAGAAGCCAGCATAAAGGAAAAGCATGTAGAAAGAAGAGCATGTTTTGCATGGTCTTGAAATGAGGGACCCGTGGCAACTTTGTAGAACTGCTCAGAACTTAGAGTGAGTACCAAAATGGTATTATCCCATTGTAGCCCAACATCTCAAGTTGAGCTTGTAAGGCAGTCGGCAGAAGAGCTTCAGTGGGACCCATGAGCTCACTCAAAGTAAAGATGCAAACAGTGCAATGTTGTCAGTTTGAAGGAGAGTTCTAACAACAGGCTTGAATTTTTATCAGACAGAATAATAATCAGATATGTCCAGGAGTTGTGAGCCCTACCAATAAATTGTCTGACAAGGAGAGATCTCAAGGCTAGGAAACATTTGTTTTTAAAGAAAAAAAGGCTGCAGCAAACACCACCACTTTTGGGGAGTCACTGAACTCTATGATATCACAAATGAACATACTCCTTGTTACTAATCAAACATGAAAGTGTCTTAGTTTAGACCCAGCAGTTTGTTTCTAACTCCATCTAAAAAAGGACACTTTATTTGAAAATTCACTTAGGATAATCTTTGGCTCTACATTATAGTGATAGTCTTTTCCCAGTTTGTAAAGAGGAAAATAGGTGACCAAATTCAAAAGGTGCGTGGAAAGGCAAAGATGTCATTATCTGCAGCTCAGATAATAAGTGTGTTCTATTTTTTTAAAATATTTCCTTGCTTTCTAAAATTTCCTGCTTTCTTTCAACTCTTCTGTTAGCAAGAATGCATCCAAATGATGGGCTGTAATAGGCCGGAAAACATCCAGATTTGTTGTGAGGGCTTAAGGAGTGATGATCTGTACCATTGTGCTGTACATGGCTGTGCCCAACTCCATGTCCCCATAAAGAACATCCCAGCTACTGTACATTCTATCACAACTTGAATAACCATACTTTTTTATTAGAAAGTAATTGTACTAATTGTGCTCTGAGTTTTCTACCAAACTTAAGAGATACCAGAACATACAAAGCATTGCATTTTGAAAGGGTGGTTGAATATCTTGGATCTGGCATCTGGAGATAAATGAGGCAATATTAATTTCTTCAGCCTGCTCACTATGTTACCAGGGGATTTGCACCCACGTTTTTGCTCTATTCATGCCATTTTGTCCTGGTTTTCTACAAAAAGAATCGGGAAGTTGGCCAAGAATATTGCAGGAGTTCATTTAGGGACTGCAGAACAGCTCATGAGGACGGTGAAGTGAACAGCTGGAGATACGTTGCCCACATTCTCAGAGCTAATCATGGGCAGTTCTGAGCTTGAACCAACATCTTTTTTTAGCTCCATAGCTTTGACTCTGTGCTTCTGGTGCCTGGTAAAAACCATGTCAAGATTTATGGCAAATTTGCTGCTTGTCAGACATGAAAATGTCTCACTCACATTAACTCTTCTTCATCCTTGAAGAAAATCCTTTGTGGTAGATGCTATTAGGGTCTCTATTTTCTTATTTTGTAACAGGGACTGTAGGGAGTTAAGTAAGTTGCCCAAGATTACAACTTCGTGAGTTTTACACAGGATTGAACACAGACAGAGCTATTCCAGAGCTCATTTCTACTGTTCATAGTGACCCTGGTTTGCAGAACACGACCACAGATGTTTTAACCAAATGAGAGCACAGTCAGTCAGAGGAATGGGGATAAGGTGAAGATGGCGGAGTTATACCACCAATTAATGGACCACCCTCTCATACCTTCCTGTCTGGCATCTTAAAATCAGGTTCAGCAGAGCCATAGAGCTCACGGTTGTAGCTTGCAACAAAACAGAGTCAAAAGCCATATCAACAGTGCTTCCCGTGCCACCACCACATTCTCCTTTTATCTGTTATGACTTTTTCTTTAATTATGATTTAGCTTGAATAATGGCTCATAGCATTAGTAGTTGGAATGGCTTCTGTCCTACTTATCACACCTGAGCATGGTCATTATGTGTCCTTCCAATAGCCACACTTTTAGGGAAGTAATTACTCGGTGAGATGCTCACATTGCTAATTTATCTATGTGCTACAAAGTCCTTCACTTTGTAAGCCACATGGCATTCTTTTGATAATCCAGAAAACATATGCTTTATCTTCATGAATTTTTACATGTACCAATACCAGCATGTTCTATTCTATTGTTGAATAGAATGTTTTGCAAATGTCAGCTGCATGAAGTTCACCAAGAAGGCTTTTCATCTTTTCTGTACCCTTATTATTACTTCCCTGCATGTGCTTTCTACTAATCACTAAAAGAGAAGTGTTTTGAAGACTCCAAATGCGACATTTTCTCTTCCTCTTGCTTTTTCATGCCTCTTTTTATTTCATGATTTTGGAAACCCTATTGATGGATGCCTAAATATTTAGTATTGTTTTACCTCCCCAGAGAATTAATCCTTTTATTACCAGATAATATATCTCATTATTCATAACAATACTCCCCCTTCCAAAGTTTATTTTATCTGATGCCACTATATTTACTTCAACTTGAAGTCAGGACCGTGAGGGGTGCGCCCACCCACTGAGACAATGGGGCTGATCTA
>LOEQ01000540.1:354106-374092 GCA_001685075.1 Bramus lutescens | reverse complement strand
GTGGGGTACCGGGCGGGACAGAAACCCCAACAAGCCGGCCCTTCATGTTACACAAGTATACTATGTTTCTTCAGCATTGAGTGGTAAGAGCTAAGTGGACACCAAGGGGAATGAATGTCTGGACTAGAGATCTACACATGGAAGTCACCAGTACATAGATGTCAGTAAATGCAGGGAGAAACCTGACCTGCAAGCCTGTGTGGAGTATGAGAAGGAGAAGAGATGGGGTTCAAGGTCTGAGATCTGGATCATGTGGATTAACTAGCAAAGGAGAGCACTGGAAACTGGAGAGCAAGGAAGCAGAGAAGGCAGGAGACTGTGGCATACTGGGAGCCCAGTGGAAATGGAAGTCCTTCATAACTATTTGCAGGCTGAATGAGTGGGAGGTGAATCTCGGTAGAATTCCAGCCCAGGTTTCTTGGGCTCCAGGTTCTCTATATTCCTATGTACTCTACCACAATGGAAAAATGCCTTTTTGAATATTCTTTAAAATATTAAAAATTTGTGTGTCAATGTGCAAGACCAAGAATATCATGCAGGCTTTTTCTCTAAAGGCTTCTAGTCCTTGACCGTCACCTGCATCTCTCCATATCACTCCCTTTAGTTCTAGAAAACTTAGTTACTAGATAAGTCTCAGGCATCATCTTCTTTGTTGATATATATATATATATGTGTGTGTGTGTGTGTATGAATATATACACTTTATATGTACAGGAGTATATAATACATGAATGTACACACACATGCACATGCGCAAATACATATATATGAATACCTGCTCAGTCTAAATAGTGTACGTGTATGTGTATTTTCAGGGCTGACCATTTGGTATAGGAAAATCAGTTGACGCACCCTTCGCCCTGGAGGACTAATTTTCCCGCTCTCAGCTCTCCAGAGCTGTTTGCAGTTGGAGTGTCTCAGTGTCAGAAAAGTCCCACAGCCACTCAAGCCGGTTCCTTTCATTAGTGTATTTTCAGACTTACAGAATTTCCTTCTTATAAAGGCAGCCAGTGTCTAATCCAGCACTTTCATGTCTCCCCAAGGCACTATTTCTCGTCCCGCTTTGCCTAGCTACATAGTTGGTAAAGAAATGGAGCATGGGAGCAAGCAAAGGATTTGCATGCGTGTGTTTGTCATAGGTCATGACTGCCAAAGTGCTTTTCATCCCTGACAGGGTGACAAAGGAAAGGGTATTTCCCCTTACTCTTGTTTTCCCTCTTAATGTCACAAGCAAATTCACTGAAACCTCAAGAAAGGTGCAGATCACCTGGTCCCCCAGTGTCACAGCAAGGGTACCATTATGATTCACTACTGTAGCACATGAACCCTGCTCCCAGAAAGCACCTTTCCCAGGAAGGTAAAGTTCAAAGTTAGTAACGGTGAACTCTCTCTCTCTCCTAACGTTCTTGCTACTAAGTCGGTTCGGTGACCTGAAGATATGTGTGGCTTCTCTTTTCCTCTTGGGGAGCACATTCCCACTATGCTCCCTCACACATGAACGTTCAAATATCCTTGGGTCATTTTGTTGCCTAGTTGCCACTCTCCTCTGAACTGTTCCCGAAGGACAAACGGCTTCATTGTGCAAACAACAAAAGATGCTCTCCTCATCTTCTCTCAGGACACGTGTATTTGAAGGAATTTGCAATCAATCACGAGGTGATTGCTGCTGAAAACCTACCAGAGGTCACCCTACCTTCTAGTAATTGTTCCCACTTAGGAAAACATCTAATTAGCATAACCAATGATGGGTTCTGTTGAGTGGGCTGTGTATACAGGAGAATTATTAAGAAGTGTCAACATCCCAGGCTCGGGTGCTGTACTGATGGTGTTCTTCCCCATCTTCTTCAGTGCTGAGTCTTTCTGTGGTCACACTGCAAGGGCCTATCACTCTCACTCTTCTTTTTCTCGAGCTGTTGCTCAGTTGATGATGGAGGGCTAGAGATGCTGGGTTCTCCCCCAAAGCTTCTGGAGTGACCAGTCAGCAATCTCAGAAAACCAATCTTTATTTCTTCTTGAGTCTGGAATGCGTCTGTGCCAGACTCATTATGACCAACACCAATGAAACCTGGTATTTCTTCCCCAGGCATGGTGACATAAATAAAATGAATAATAAACTACCTTATCTTTGAATTTCTAGCTTTCCTTTATTTGGATTCAGAAAAATGCCCCAAACAAGGTAGATAGTCAGTGAATATATTTTAAAGTATGCTGAACAGTTGCTTACTTGTATCTAGTTGACAAATTTGAAAGGGTCAAGAAAGGGCTGGCAGGCTGCTTGGGTCAGACACTTAGAGAGCCCTGTGAGCAGGTGGCATGTTTCTGATGCAGAGAACAGTGGTGGTGGACCGACCTGGTGTGGAGCTGCCAGAGTTCAGGAGAAAGGGAAGACTTCCAGAAGCCACAGGGAAATATTGAGCAGAAAGCCACCCATAATAGAGGGTGATAGCTGAGGAGTTGAACTGAGGTATAGGCTATTATACTGGGGCCAGAGGGATGTGTGGCAGAGGCAGACTGTTGGGAGATGTGGTGGGGTGGGGGACTGGACAGAGGGAGACAGAAAGAGAGAGACATAAACTCAAACACAGAGAGATAAAGAGAGAAAAAGAAAAGAAGAGGATAGAGGAGGGGGAGGGGAAAGGAGGAGAGGATAGAGGAGGAGGAGGGGAAAGGAGGAGAGGGTAGAGGAGAGGGGAGGGGGAGGGGAAAGGAGGAGATGATAGANAGGAGGAGAGGGGAGAGGAGAGGGGAGGGGGAGGGGAAAGGAAGAGAGGGTAGAGGAACAGAAGGGAGAGATGAAAGGTCTGAAGGTGTATGTGACAAGCTTGCTTTCCTTTATTTCTGCGGTCCTGGTCAAATTATTTGATAATTTTGGCCTCATCTTATCTTCAAAACAGATACAACACTGCTTTTTATTTTTTTTTAAGAACTGTGGAAGTATTCAAGAAATATCGCTGCTATTGATTTTGTAGCACCAAATCCTTTTGGTACACAAATTAAGGGTTGATAAATATAGAAATTTATAGGAAATAGAAAAACTTCTGTTTAGGTAGGGTTTTTCCCCCCTTGGGTGGGAAAGAGAATCCCTTTCTAAGACTTTTGAAGTCACCAACTGTTTATAAAACTTGCCCCGATGGGACCTAAGAGCTGGTGACATATACAAAAGAGTATTGTCTTCTCCAAGTCTGTCTGTAGTCTTTGCGTGTACTCATATGTCACTTTGAAGGGTTAACAGGAAGCTGGATGTCATCTTGTCAGCTGCTCTGATGGTTTCCAGCTGGTAGTCATCTTGCTCCGACCACCCCCACATCCCCACCAGCCTTTTTCTGGCATCACGTTTCTCTATCCAGGTCAGATCCTAGATGTTAATATACCTGTTGTCTTCCCTTCCTAAAGGTAAGCAAGCAACTTGGAAGAAGGAGCCATAGATGAGTCACCAAAGGATTCTGCAGACTTTTGCCAACTTGTCTTACTATGATAGAAACTCATTACTTGCTTATTGAGTAGATGGATAGATGGATGGATGGATGGATGGATGGATGGATGGATGGATGGATGGATGGATGGATGGATAACTAATAGGTACACTACTAGTTTTGTTCTGACAGATACCCCAGGATCTTGTCCTTGTTCTCCAGGTATGAAGTTAAACATTGAAGAGACTCATAAAAAATCAGTGAATGACTTTTCTGAACCCAAGAACAAATTTTAAAATATCAGAAGGTTTGTTTTCCATTAGATTGATTCTTTCCTAAAAGAGAACAACATTACAAGGGCTGGACTATAGTTTAGTGTGTATACAGTGCTTTGCCAGCTTAAACAGCTCTGTGCGCTGTCCTCAGTAGAAGAAAGGAGAGGAAGGGGAAAAGGGAGGGAGGGATAAATGGAGTAAGTGAGGGAAGGAGGGAGGGAGGGAGGGAGGGAAGGAAGGAGGGAAAGAGGGAAGGAGGGAGGGAAGGAAAGAGGGAAGGAGGGAAGGAAGGAAAGAGAGATAGAAAATAGCACCATGTTTAGTACACATGTGTACTTTTTCCTGAACATCCAGACTATGGTTGATAAACCATAGCCTGTTGGCGAAATCCAGCTACCTGCTTCATCAAACATAGCTCAACACAGGAACGTCTGAGGTGTGACAATCTCAGGACTTTATAGCAGAACTGCTGTTTTCCTCACTAGAAACCGTGGTCTCAGAGCACCAACTTGTCCATGCACCCCGACTCTCCCACTCATCTTCCAGTATTTCTGACTTGTTCTGCTTCCACGTAATGGCTTCCAAGGTCTGCCCAACTTCCCACTCCTGCACAGAAGTTCTGCTTTTCACCACACCCCTGTTGACCCTGTGGCCTTGACAATTTTTTCCCAGGAATTTATTATACTCTGTGTCCCTTCACCTGGCTCAGGTGTGGTTTCCAGAACTTTCTGGTGTCAGTATTCCCTCTTCTCTATTCCTATCAGGCACTGCCACTACCCAGACCTGGTGGAAGGGCTGGCTTCCTCACAGGACACGCCCTGCCCTGCCCTGCCCTGCCCTGCCCTGCCATTTTCTCTGAAAATCAATTCTAGAAAACTTCACCTGAACTCTAAATCCTAGACCTGTCTTCACTATATTTTCTCCAGCATTTCTTCCATGAAATTTGGATGGTTTGCAGTATGGTATTTCTTTCTGTTAATTGTTTTAATTGAGCTATATATTTTTCTTTATTCCCCTCCCTTCCTCCCCCTCCCCTTCTACCCTCTCCCATGATCCCCACATCAGTATAGTTATTTCTTACTGAGGTAGACAGCTTCACAAAGACCTGAAACACCTCTCCCTGAGAAGAGATGTCTCTAGAATGTGACTAACAAGACATGGTCCATACAGGGAGGCCAGTGTCTAGTAAAGGAATAGAGTTGATGTCACTCTTCCAATTTCTTTTTATTTCTTTAAAAAAGAAACAAAAACAACAAACTATCATATTTTTTCCATTTTACTTTACATACCAATCCCAATTCCCATTCCCTCCCCTCTCCCTCCTCACCCCCTTCCACTCCTCAGAGAAGGTAAGGCACATTGCTTTGAGGAAGGACAAGGCCATCCCTATTATATCTAGGCTGAGCAGCCAAAGAGAATGGGTTCCAAAAAGCCAGTACAAGCAGCAGGGATAAAGCCTGGTCCTACTGTCAGTGACTTCAGAGTGGATCCTAGTCATAGAACTGTCACCCACATTCAGAGAGCCTAGTTTGGACCTATGTTGGAATCTTCCCTGTCTGGCTGGAGTTGGTGAGCTCCCGTTTGCTCAGATAAGCTGTTTCAGTGGGTATCCTCATCATGGTCTTGACTTCTTTGCCCATATTCTCACTCCTCCCACTCTTCAACTGGACTTTGGAAGTTCAGCCTAATGCTTCTCTGTGGATCTCTGCCTCTGCTTCCATTGGTTGCTGAATGAAGGTTCTATGGTGACATTTAAGATAGTCATCAATCTGACTACAGGGCCACCTCTCCACTATTGACTAGAGTCTTAGCCGGGGTCATCCTTGTGAATTCATGATGATTTCTCTAGTGCCAGGTTTCTTGCTAGCCACATAGTCGGGTTGAGGGTGAAGTAGGTCAAGTAACAAAAGGCACGAGGACAGAAACCACCTTTCACCCACAATAGGACATGGGCTTACACTTTTATCCCCTGAGAACAGCACTTGGTCTTATCCAAGAACAATTATAGTTACCAAGTAAAAGGTGTGTGTGTGTGTGTGTGTGTGTTGTGTGTGAGAAGACTCGTTTGTCTAATGGAGAGAAAGTCATTTGACCCCACTTGCCCCAAACAGCCAAAGGAGCCCATGATGTTTCCTGAGAAACCACATACAACCCCATGCCAACGTAGAAGCTTGCCTTTCCCCAACTGACAACGTGAGGTCATAAGACTCCTGTGTCTCAAGGTGGTTTCAAACAATGGCTCTATATTTAGGAGTTTTGTTCCGAATATAATCACATTCCAATGGCCAGGGAGGGTTTATTTATTTATTAAAATGAGGACCCAGCCAGCACCTTTGGAGATCAGTCCCTTTATACAGTAGCCTGTGTGTGCCCATACACATCACCCTGAAAAAAACCCCAGAGAGATTGTTTGACGGGGAAAGGCATAGGCTGTGATGCTTAATTTCAAAGCAGCATTTATTTTCTGCTAGTTTAGAACATGCTTCCCTTAGGAATAGCTTTCTGCCTGCTGCAGAAATGCTGATGTGCCGACTGTATAATGTCAGCCCTCCTGTGTACCCCAATCTGCATGTCATTCCTCACAGCGGGAGGCTCCCAGCCCTCCCCTTACCATTCCCTGCCTTGCTTGTTCCTGAGAACTGAAAATTATTTCTGCCAAGAGTGGAATGAAATATACATAGGACATATTCCCAAGTAGATGGGTTTACTTCTAAGGTACAGCATGGAGGTAACCTAGTGATGAGATTTTCTTTTTTTCTTTTTTTAAAGAAAGGAAGAAAGCTCATTCATTCCCCCAACCCCCACTCTGAACCCCTTCCTGTCTATCTTTATGTTTGCTGGAGGCCTCTTGTAGACAGTCTCATTTCCTGGGCTGCTTTGAGAAACAGGAGAGGAGGGAGCTTAATAAACGTTTCCGTGTTTGCTTTTCAGGCAAGCTCAGGTAAGAAGGGCCCATTCACACCAGTCCAAGGCAGCATGTGGAGAGAAATGAAACCCCAGAATGCCTCAGTCCCCATGACCCTGTTATCTGCCCTTCTGATCAGACTGTGACTCCTGACTGGTTTGGGAGGAACTTTCTAATGCCCTGAGCTATTTGCAGCCTTCCTTCTTCTCACAGAGTTTGCTCAAGTGTGTCTGGTCACATGGCTTCTGAATCACGCCCTCTCCTAGTTCCTCTTTTTCAGGTGGAGAACCTCAGAGGGCTGGTGAATGAGAAACCCTCTACCCAAGGAATCCCAATGCCACCTTTACCTGGTAGCTAAATAGTTCCCACCTGTTAGGTCAGCAGAGGCAAGCCAAACGAGCAGAGGCCTTTCATCCTACTCCAGACACATGCCTTTTCCAACCAGTGCAGAGCAAGCCAGATGTATTCCAAGATCTTTCCATGAGGGCTTGTGGCTTCACGTCTCTCAGACTGTTTTCTCACTTGTTATGACCTAAGCATCTCTTTATTATTTTTCTGATTTTACAGGGCTGGCATACAGGCCAAATAAGATGATGGTTGGGGCGGTAGAAGCCTTTACAAAGTGTGTGTTGCTCCCCATGCCTCTGCTAGGATCAGGTGTCAGAATAGCTGTATGACAGGGTCAACTCCTAATGCTTGTTTTGTGTTAGCATCACACGGAGCAGGGTGGGATAATACACCCTGGTGCCATCTACAGAGTTGAGGGCAAGGTAGGGTTGGCAAGGGCATTTTGTTTCGTTTGGTTTTAATATTTCTTAGGTGATTTTATCCGTCAGGTTTAGACATTGCTGGTCAGCAAGAGTTGTAGATGTTTCAAGAGTTGAGAATGTGTGCATTAGGTTTGGCAGTGGGCGGGGCATCTAGAAAGTTAAAAGGAATGTAAGTAGAAGTGATTCGTGCCAAGGAAAAAAGGCAAAGGGGGTGGGTGGAGGAAAATGAAGCATTATCGTGGCAGGGGCAGTGTGGGCGCTGGTCTTGTATTCCATTTGTCTTGAAAGTAAAGGTGAGTGGCTTAGGGAAGCGGGGGACTCAGGTGTCTATCCTGATGATCAAACGCTATCCTCCCGCTCCGTGTCTCTGCAAGGTCCCGTCATTGTGTACTAGCCTGCTTCCTCTGAAGGACCAGGCATCTGTTGAAGGCTGTGCTTGTTCTTTTACCATAGACTCCTCCTCAGAATCTAACAAGGTGTCTGGGACAATAGAGTCCATCCCAGGATGCTGTCCAAATGACAGGGATTGGGAGTTTGGGAAAGATTTACTTAGATTTGAGTCTACTACTAACTTACCAGCGTGTCTAAGGCCCACACTGTGCCTCTCTCATTTTAAAGACCTTTTGTGGAGAGTTTTGGGGGCTTTAGGAATTCAAGTATTTGCAAAGCATTGTAAGGAGATTCTGGATCCAGTTCAGCGGGGTATCAGATTTGTATGAACCAGTTAATTTAGCCAATGCGTCTTACATTTTCATGATCTCAGTAAGGTACTTAAGGATGTTAAAGGCTACCTGCCAATTCAGTGGCCTGAGATGCCACCTTTTTCATACAAGTTCCCTGGGCATGTCAGTTGGGCCAGTTAGTGGCCACCTGCTGTGGTGGCCCAGAAGCCCTTTCTCACAGATGAGTTCCCTCCCTGTGGCTGTACCTTGCCTCCCCAGGGAGGGAGGGAGATGAGGGTGCATCTGTAAGGTACCCAATGAACCTGCCGAAAACTCCTCAACCTTAACCTGAAAATAATACTTAAAAAAGCATTGGCAGAAATATTTTACTGGTTAAAAATTGAGGACTTAAGCTCGTCGGAGTTTCCTTTAAGTCTCTATTATTTCTCAATCATGTGATTTTTTTTTTGGCAAGTTTCTGCCAAGTCTTTGTGTCTGATGATTAAATCAATCTCAAGAATGTGACCCTCTTACATGGGTTCAAAAGGATGATGTAGGTCACATGTTTTGCTTGCAGTGTGCACTGCATGCTTAGTTCAGGCTCTCTTCTCACTGACTCAGCACCACAGGAAGCAAAGTGGTTTCTGGGGGCATAGATTTCTTTGCCTTTTCGCTTCTAAAAGGAAAGTTAAGCCTTGTAGAAAATACAACCCCTTTCACTTCCTCTCTCTAGGTGTCTTGAAACCCCCAGGTGGGTCTCAGTTCAGGGACAATGGGAAAGAAAGAAAGTGAAACCTCCTCAGAGGGATCTGACTCACAGCTCCACAGGGAGAAACAACCAACCTGGGAGGCTGTGTGGGGGTGATGCTGAGAGAGTCTGGGGAGGCTATGGGTGATGCTGATGCTGAGGGAGGCTGTGGAGGCTGTGGGTGATAAGATGCTGAGGGAGGACAGGGAGGCTGTGGGTGATCTGATGCTGAGGGAGGCTGGGGAGGCTATGGGTGATGCTGATGCTGAGGGAGGCTGGGGAGGCTGTGGGTGATGCTGATGCTGAGGGAGGCTGGGGTAGCTATGGATGATGCTGATGCTGAGGGAGGCTGTAGAGGCTTGTGGGAGTGATGCTGAAAGAGGCTGGGGAAAACAAAGCTGGGGATCATGGGAACTTCTCCAACTTTGCATCATCTCACTACATAGGCCACATTTCCTTTTGGGTGTGAATCCTAATTCTTACCATACTTACCTTTAGACACATTCTATGTGTGTAATAAAGTACAATTTCTTATTCTGGTTTTCTAGAGCAGATAACGACATTGAAAAGTTTCTGCACCCCGATGAACCTTTCCGCCGACACAATAATCCAAATCAGACCAAATCAAACCAACTTAGAAATAGCCCAGGTTTAGTAGATGCCTATGCTCCTGGGTGGCCTTCCAGCCCCCCAGAGACGAGGCTGGAAAACTGGAAGACTGGAAAACCATGTGTTTGTTCTCTGGGGAGCAGTTTAAATACCCTGTAGGAGTGGTCTTGAGCATCTCTGGGGAGGGTTCATCGTTTGGCGGCCTTTCTCAGAGGTGGAGTCTGGACTGGGGCAACTCCCAGGGGAGGGGGCTTGGGAAGAAGCCTCCACCCGAACATTTCAGACTCTTTGGGTGTATGGATGCCAGGGGTTGAGGTGAAGCTTCCACCCAAAGAGACATCTTATTTGACCTTCATCCTGTCCCTTAGAGTTAGTTACCTCTGTAATCATCCCTCAGCCCCCTAAATAACAAGTTCCAAGGGCAAAATCCCCAAAAGCTTTGCCAACAGAGTGAGTATAACAGATCTTTCTCTGCTCCCCCACTTTTCCTCTTCACACCTGTCTTCCTGTTTGGGGGCTCCCTTTCATATTAACTGACTCTAGATTGCTCACACAGCACCTTCTGTGGTCCTCAGTCAACCACCCCCAGCCCAGGTACCTGCCTGCTCTAATTTAGCACCTTTGCACTCAACATTTTGTCACAACCGGGAGTTAGGAAAACAATCTGATTATGGATGTGATCCTCCAGCCATCTGCTTGATTTATCACTCCCAGAAGGAATTTACATTTCAAACGAAGAGTGTCTTTAGGCAAATGAGTCTTTACTTTTGTGGCTTGCTACAATGCTTTTTCATTCTACTTATTCAGAGATTTTAATATGCAAATGTGTAGGCCTAAAGGTTTTGCATTCTGATGACCTTCATGGAGTACCCCTAGCTTAGGAAACTTTCCAGGTGACTGATGCTCGCTAAGAGTTACAAATTTTTGACTGATATGATGACTGGTTACACATGGGATATGAGAAAGAGGGTTTTTTACTTTTGTTGTTGCTTTTGTTTCTCTGTTTAGTTTTGGGTATCCATTGCTATGCAATAAAATACCATAATAGCTTAATGAATTAAACAAAACCAAAAAGTAATGTTTCTCACCATTCTGCAGGTTGACTGGTATCAACAACAAACTCTTCTGCTCCAAGGAGTAGGAACTGAGTTTTTTTCTACCCTGTGACTGGGTTGTCTTTGAAAATCAGAGAAAGTTTTGATCACATATATGTCTATCATCTTTTCCTCTCTTTATGTCTGTCCTGGAGTTTGCTTTTGTTTCTTTACACCAGGCTCCTGCCAGTTCAACCAGATTTCTTATGAGCCGGTTGGCTTCTAGAGCGGCAGACCCTATCAAACTTCTTTAAAGCTAGGCCTGGAGCTAACTAGCATAGCCTCCACTCTCTTTTATGGATGAAATGAAGTGAAGGAGCCGCTCCAGATTCAAGAAGGCATAAAGTACACTTTGGTGAGTAGAGTACCATGCGTACATATATATAGGAAAGGGAGGGACTGATGGTGTCGCCTTTAGAAGCATTTATATTTCCCCAGTATCTTTCAGTTTGCAGAAAAACTGCAATCTATAGTGTGCCTGACACAGAACTAGCACAGAGCAAAAGTGACCACAGTGTCCCTTTGGACCATGTGAGCATTCTGAGTCCATTAATTCTTGCTATAAGAAATTTGAGGACTTTGAGGATTCTTTTTTTCTTTGTTTGTTTTGAATACTGTTCAGAAATGACTCAGTTTGCCAATTCTAATGTGAAGAAACACTGTATATCTATTACACTTCTATGGAACCTAAGGAAATCTTTTGAGGGAATAATATGGTCAAATGGAAGGAATGCGGGTAAGATAATGACTTATGCTCCCATTACTGCCTGATGGTGAGGCCTGTATAGATAAGTTCTCTAAGATGATCATTTGTCTTCAGGAAAATGCACATGCTATCAACTCCTTATTGGGCTTTTTCCTTTTCTTTTTTTCTGCTTGGGGATGATGGTATTTGCATATAATGTTGGCTCCTTTAATATGTGTATTATATAAACTTGCTTGCTACTAAGCAATGTTCCTTTTTCAAAAATGATCTACATTCATGAAGCATTGAAGCTCATAAGAACAAAAATATATTGTGTCAGGCATTTATGAGAGAGAGAGGGGACAAAGAGCTAACAGCTGAGTATTATTTAATGAGCATGGGTTATAATTGAGAATATGAAAGTGAATATATTAAATGAGCCACCCTAAAGAATTTCTCTGATATTGGTAAGCCATATGTGTGTGTGTAGTTTAGTTTATTTTCCAGAATGCTGATGCCATGTCCTTAGAAGGGCCACAGCTGCTGGCAAATTTGAAGAGGGAACTTGAGGAAGCATCAGGGCTTTAAGCTAGAGGATGGCAGAGGCTGAATCTGAAGTCACCATCAGAGAGAAAGAAAGAACAGATTACAAAAGATGGGCAGAGTGCCTGGAACTTCATACCTCTGTCATCTCCTTTGTGTGAAAGGGGAAATCCAAGAATCCATACCTACCTGTGATACATCAGTGCATCTTTGGCTTATTGGAGCAAAGCTAAGAGAACAATGCCTGCATTATTTCACAAGACACCCTTTGATCCAGTTTGGAACTAGTTGCCTACAGTTGTATTTGCTTTCTTCCACTTTGTACTGCCCTAATGGAATGCCTGAGACTAGGTACTTGTAAGTGACAGACATTCATTTCTTATACTCCTGGAGGCTGGGAAGTCCAACGTCAAGAAGTCTATATTTGGTGAGGGTCTGCATGTTGCATGCACCATCCTATGGCAGAACGTAGTAACCCATGAGAAGGTCCACACGTGTGAGAGAAGGAAAGGTTCCAAACTTGGTCTTCAACTAGGGAACCCCTCCCTGAATGACTAACTCATCCTGCAATAAAGGCATTAATCCACTCACAAGGCAGAAACCATGAACTAATGTGCTCTTAAAGCTCTTCCATCTCAACACAGAGGGATTGAGTTTCTCACATTCAAATTTCTCAAACTCAAGCAGTGCTATTTTTGTCTTATGTCTCTAGATATAATCTTATGTCTCTAGAGCTTCTTTCAAACGTACAGACCAGTGGTCAACAATACAGAAGAATCTGATCTAGAAGTGCTGTAAATAGCAATCAGGACATTTTTTCCACTTCCAACCTTGTGCTCTTGGGACTGGGACATAGATAGCTTAGAGGGAAGGAAGGAAGAGCACTAGAATGGGTTATTGTCTACTGTGTTGAAGCTGCTATGCTGGGTCTTTACAATGTATCTCTATACATTTCCATACCTCTACAGTGTAGGCAAATAAAAGAGAAAAAACCCTTCAATTTTATGGAAGTGTACAGCAAAGTTTAGGAAATTAATCAAGTAAGAAAGGAAGAATTCAAAATCCAAAGCATCTAGTCAGACCCCATTATGTAACAGGAAAATAAACAACTCATCTTATCGGTGCAAGGAAAAACTATACAGCTGCCTGAACCAGAATGCTACAGAATAATCTGACAAAAAAAAAAAGACTGTTAAAAGATGAAGTTAGTGTGCGTCATTAAATAAGCTTGTCTGGGACTGAGGAGATGGCTCTTTATTTAAGGAACTTGTCATACAGGTTTGAGAACCTGAATTTCAGTCCCCCGAACCCATGTAGAGCTGAAAATGGTAACATGCATGTAGAATACCAATGTTCCTAAAATGAAATAGGAGACAGAGACAGCATAATCTCCAGAGAGTTGCAGGCTACTAGCCTGGCACACCTAGTAGTGAACAACAGGGTGTAAACTTTCCAATGGAATAGAAGAGAAAAGATCAAGGTTGTCCTCTGATCTCCAAAAGTATTCTGCAGCATGCTCATCCACACACTCACAGACATGAACATGCATATACTGCACATGCTAATGCTGCACACACATTAACACACATGTATACATGCAATAAATACATAAATGAATGCATGTTCTTAAGGTGTGAAGAGTATCTGCATAGATGACATTAGTGTCTTTTGTCCATCAAATAATTGTACTATCCTAGTGTTTGGTCACAAAACAAAAACAACCACTTGGAAAATTCTTCTAGGTAGAGAATTTCAATGTTATTATTTTCTGTAAACTTGGAAACCAAAAACTAGATGTCCAGTAAATAAAGTAAGCAGGTTTTTGAAAAATTTAACCTCTTTTTGGAAAATGTGGACATTCTTTAATACAAGCTTGAGAGTAATAATAAGTTAAAAGTAAAAAAAATAAATCTAGGAATAAGTGGGACTATTGATTGTTATTAAATCTATTGGATTCAAATGTATAACAATGAAACTTATAATGTAAAAATGTTTCTGTATTTTTCCTATGCATAAACATTATGTTTGGGGATTTTTTTGAGGTTATGATGTAACGAATGATGTTCTGGGGGAGTGGAGTGGAACAGCTTTCATGGATGCATTGCCCATCCACATCTTGGGGTTCTGTCTAACGTCTACTACATCAACATGGTAAAGTTGCTCTCCATAGCAACCACCAAATCCAGGGCATTGGTAGACTGATAGATGTTAAGATAGTACATAAAAGAGTGAGGTGGGAGGGTCTATGGCAGGAGTGGGAGGGAAGTGGGAGGAGGGGAGGGAGAGGGCATTTAGATTGATATTTTTAAGTAATAATAATAAAAAGATAGTACATACAATTTCCCATATTCTGAGGAATTGTTAGTTGCTCAGATGACCTGTATTCTTTCCTTTTCTGGCCCCCCAGCAATTAATGCGTGTTGGTTAACTGAGTGAGATATGACTGAGACACATTCATTTCTCCTCTTTCTAGAACATTCCTGTAAATTCTTCTTCAATCTCAAATACCAGGGCAAAATGAAAACAAGCAAACAAAAGACTCAAGAAAAAACAAACAAAAAACTAAAACAAAACGAGGCAGTTTCTTGCCGGAGAAACTAGAACTAGACTCATCAGGGTTCAGTGATCTCTATCTGTGTGTGTCAGACATAGTTGGACATAGATTATCTATTAAATGGCTTTTGTTATTATCCTGATTTTGCCGAAGATGTGATAAGTCACAGAAATAGTTAACTGCATTGCCAGAGTTACACAGTCAATAAACGGCAAAATAAACTAAGTCCAGCTTGCCTGATGGAGCTACCCAGGCATTGTGAGCCTGCATCATCATTTCCTAACACTGGGGAAGGAGCCTGCCTCCCGTGTGCGCCCCTTCACTCTGCTGCCCCCACTGCATTGCACCTTCATATTCCCTTACTGGCCCAGGACCTGCGGAACTGCTTTATGGACATTTAAGGCTAGGAGGGGCCATGGAAGAGTGAAGAGATGTCACACACCTACCCTCCCTCAGCTGCGCTGCTTTGCTGCCTTTCCCCTCAGCTGAAGTCCTTGCTGTTCTATAAAAGGAATGTTACACAAATGCCTCCACCATGAAGTTCCTTTTAAAGGCCAAATGAAAGAATGAGGCATTTTGTTTTCCTTTGTGCCCCTGTAGCACCTATGTTAAGAATTTGTGCTTAACCCATGACTCACTAATTCTTGGAGCAAAGTACAAGGAAGTTACCAGATATAATACGTCTGTGAGATGTGGGCTTGAGCTTGTGTGGGAAAGATTGAACTGGAACCGTTAAGGCAAAGTTTCATTCAAAGCCCAACAATCCACCCCACCCTGCCCCTTCCCCAACAGTTCCCAACATGACTGTTGTTCCAGGAGCCCTATTTTTTTTGTCTTGCATGACTGTCCAATATTCAGACAAGTGGTATCTAGTTCCTTTGTATGTGGCTGCCTGTTGACTTGTTAAGGTTTATCATTATTAA
Organism: Bramus lutescens; assembly: GCA_001685075.1. Lineage (NCBI taxonomy): Eukaryota > Metazoa > Chordata > Mammalia > Rodentia > Cricetidae > Bramus > Bramus lutescens. The sequence continues at coordinate 358,911 of LOEQ01000540.1, read as the reverse complement.
CTGAATCACTGGCTTGTTGTTCAATAGGCAGTTGGACTGGGGAATAGTTATTTACAGAACAAAGGCAGAAAGGAGGTAGTTTAAATACAGTGCAGGGTAAACGGTCTTGCAGCCTGCAGTACAATGAGCTTTCTACTAAACACGCTGCATTTTAATTCTCTCCATCTAGAAGCACAGACCATTCTGGTGGAAAATATCCTGCTGGAATACAGAGATTCCAGTTCTCGGTATACTGAGAAACATTCTGAGAACTAGCTTTCTAGAAAGTGACCCATTTGGGCAACCCTCACTTCCCCACTTCTTCCAGCCCCAGCAGTGTGGTTGCCTAGAATGTTCTCAGTGTAATTCACTGACACAAGGGAGTTGCATGAATGTGAGTCAGCCTGCTGGCTACTGGGATAGATCCACAAGCTGGATGCTTAGGTGCTCAGGATGTTTGCTTTGGAAGGAACTCATTCAAAGAATTTCTTTTCTTTGCAGGAGACAATGAGGAGTGGGAAGTCACTCTGGGTGTGATTGTTTATCTCTTTTCTTTCATATGCATTGCTTAATTCCTGTGAAAATGTAAGACCTGGAGCGATGAAATCTTTAGAATATCAGTCGGAAGGACCCCATAGTGGAGGACCAAATTCCAGTTGCCTCTGATCATCCACTCACGAGGTCTCAATGTCTGTCAAAAAATGGCTTTCTGCAAAGTCTTGAAGAGACTGGAACTCAGTGTTACTGCCCAGGAGTCCTTGTATTTCAAAATGATATCCATCTTGAATACTTCAGCGTGTCTCCCTTCTGATCCAGGACTCAACAGTAACCCTAGTACTAGCCCCACCATCAGGACCATCATCAGTACTATCACCACCAAAACCTACCACCAAGGTTCCATGCAAGTACCCAAGTAACACGAAGTAGTTAAGACACAATTCTTTGACCTATCAAGATGGTTAGTGTGTCTTGCTCAGTGGCTCAGGACTCTGAGGGCACCAAGCCAGTACTGATGCAATCCTCCTTCCTTTCATTCATGGCCACAGAATGGCTAACAATCTCCCAAGTCAGTTGAACTCAAACTCGGGAAGTGAAGAGAGGCCCGAGCAGAGAGCATGTTTTTCTTATTCTTATCCATTTAAACAGAAATGGGAGGAGGGGAGGAGGTGGAAAATTTTAATAATAATAATAAAATAAAAAAATACAAAAAAAACATTTCCTTGAAGACTCTTGAAAATGGCCCTTCAACATCTTCTTGGGTGGAACTAGTAAGGCTGCTTTTTCTCATTGCAGAGGAAGCTTCAAGAGTGAGACTTTGGCATCTGCAGCCTGTCTATGTCACACTGAAAAGGGAAGAAAGAAAGGGTTGCAACTTGCTGACTATTATAACATCAAACCTGCCACCAGAAACCCATAGTTGTCTCCAATAAAGGCTCTTGGGAACTTCTTAAGGAATTTCCCACCCTCCTCATAACACCCCTCACCACTGTTCAACAGATTTTTATGACAAGCCAAACATAAAGAACAAGAGTTATGAAAAAAACAAAACCTTGTTTAGTTGTTAAACACCCATCTTCCACCGGATTTTAAGATGTAGAAAAGTAGGGATAATGTCTGCCTTGTTCATTATGGCCCTTAGGCACCCAACACAAGGTTGACGTGAAGTACGCAATTCATATTTATTAAATGTGAGAATAAATGAACTAACCCCATTTTTGAGTTTAACTGAAGTTTTAAGGATGGGAAGTGCTGCCATGGGGAAGAGAGTGAGTCGTTCTCTTTTTATGAGTGTATGTAAGCACATACACATTGAGTGTGCACAATGAACTAAACTCGATTATCTTACTTCTACAGTGTTATTCAAGGTGCAATTCAAATTTTCCTCTGATTTGCGTTGCACTGAGTCTTTATAATACAACTTCGCATTTATGTTTCTCGTGTTCTCCTTTTACAGATTGTATTTAAAACTTTAGATAGAGGAAAACACCACAGGACTTCAAAGTTACCTCTTTCAATAAAAGTCTGAGAAGATGATGAGCGTCATACTCTCTTGATTCTAAATAAGCATCTGTGTTTTAGACAACCTTCTTCCTCCCGCCATCTCTCCCCCATCCCTTCCTCCTCCATCACTTATTTCGGTTCATTGTTTATAATCATAAAATGAATGCATAATACATCTTTGTTCCCCTTCCAAGATTGATAAAATTATTCTTTATTTTAATATGTAGAACTTCAAAATGGGTGGCAAATCACAAGCTCCGGATAGAATTTGGTTAAAGTGAGAAAAATCTAGACTAACAAGCAATTATCTGTCCTTTCCTTTTTTAGGAGGGAGAGAGAAGAAAGGGAGAAGACAGGTGTTCCCAGGTGCATTTGTGTGGTTTTGTTGAAGCTAACTTTGACTATGTCACTAGGTGGGTTGCACATCCCATGGGGTAGGTTTTTAGGAAGCCTAGGATAGATATTGCTTTCCAAAGATCAGTGTCAACATTATCTCCCATCTCACAGACATTTTACACTTTATCCCTCCTACATTCAAAATCTCTAATCCATGTTCTCCGGTCTTGAGTCTCAGCAGATGTAACTGTAAAAGGTAACCACAGAAGTTACGTATTTTTATTTTCAAGACTAGAACATAAAATAAGTCATATGCTTCCTCCTTTTTGTTAATCAGGAGTGCTTGCTTATAGAATCTAGCCCTGTATTGTAGCAGTTTGAGACACAACTGACAGGCTCACCGGCACTTTCAGCAACAACTAGTATTAACCTGACCATTGTGTGAATAACTGTCTTGGATGTGGTTGTTCTAGTCCTGATTCCCACACTCTAGCTGATGCCATATTGAGTAGACACTCTTTGTGAAGGCTGCCTAAGTTGAAGTCTTATGAATGAACTAAATAATTATTGTCTAAGTTACTAATTTTTGGACTGCTGTCATTCACCATAGGCACCTGGGATAAAACCCATTGTCTTGAGACATCAATATCACACCTTCTAATCATATATGTATTTGTGTAAATTTGTAGATACTTGTATTTTCAGATGCATTTTTCATCAGTCAGTTATTCTCAAACTCAATGTGCAAAATATATCCTGTGCATTCACTGTAGACTGTCAGGATAGTGACAGGAGGCACTTGTGCAGGTCATTAAAGAACAAGTGTTGAAATTGTGGCATAATGACAATTCTTTTTTATTGGTGAAGACTTCATAAAGGAAACAAGTATTTGTTTGCAAGTATCTGCTTAAAATTATCACAAATTTTGAAAGGAATTTTAAATGTATGACTTATTCATCTATCTGCCATTCATCTACCCTTCCGTATATCCATCTGCCTGTTTCTAGTTCTTTTCTTAACAGGAAACCTAGGAGTCAGTTTGATGAATAATATTTTTATGTAGAGGAGGGGGGAGAACACATTGAATTTTAGAATTTTGGCTAACAGTAGCTAATAGATTTACACCATATACAATCATATACTATCTAATTTCAAGATTTCTCAAGTGAGAAGTCAGACGGAGAGAAGAGAATGAGGCCATGGACATAAAGTCCAATGACTCAATATCCAGGAAATAAATAAAAAAGGAATATACTTAAGTCATGAATTCTATAATGATATACCATGTCTTCCCAGTACGGACTTCTAATGCTGTATTATAGACAGAGTGATTCATGGTGCCAGAATCTGATTCCCTACCTTAACAGAGTTTACATGCAATTGAAGAAACATTCATAAAAATATTTATATTCATAAAAATTCATAAAAAATGAGTTTAAAAAGTATAACAAGAGCTGTGAAGATAATAAGCCTAGGTAAGAGATGAAAGCTGGTTTTAGCTTAATAGACTGAATTAAGGGACAATCAGTGCACACACGTTTGAGATAAAGTTCAGGAGACTTGAGGAAGGTAGTGAACGGTGGATAAGCAAGCTACACGGTGTGGAGGCCTTGGGCAAATTCCAGAGTTGTGTGTGAGCAGTGCAAAATCATGAAAAGGGCCAAGAGCAGAGGCAGGCCGCTTAGGTAGCTAATTGTTTGTCTCCCCATGGCTCTGCTGATCCACCATCCATCATTCCGTCTGCACACCTATCCACCACTCGTGTAGCATGACTCCCACATACCAACACCTGCCGTAAACATAACAGCCAGAGAGATGAAAAGTTCAACCATCTCTGTACCAAGGGACTCCCTGTCAGTTCTCACAGACACTCCAGGATGAGTCGGCATGTGGCTGAACACATGCGTCATTAGTAAAGAAGCCGAAACACCGCATTTAGCGGCCCAACTTGACATCACCTGCACGCGCAGTGACAGAGCCTCCGCATTTGCTCATTGCCCCTTAATCAGGGAAGCATTATGTATGACCCAGTTTTTCCACACTCATTTCCATGTTGTGGAGCAACAGTTACAGTTTATCTCTAGCAAATGCTCACAATTTTAGGCTTCTTTAATTAGTGAATTGGAAATTGGTGTTATTTTAAGTTTAGTTATCTCCGGAGATGTTCCTCCTAGAGAATGAACAGCAAATGAAATCACGCACACGAAAGCACCCCATACTGCATGCACTGCCATACAGATGTGATCTAAATACAGCCTGATACGAGGGGGTATTGCTTCATGTGAATTCAGAGTAACTTCTGGCCTGATGCTTTAAAGCCATCTTATATTGTCTTTGAAAAGGGAATTAGCCGAAGGGTCCCTGATCCTCCTGGATATTGGAAGTAGACAAGATTGCCAGGCAAGAATTAGGAGTTTGGGGGTGGGGGTGGGGTAGGGGTAAAGGGGAGATGGGGAGAGAGAAGTGAGAAGGGGAGGATGGGGAGAGCT
>LOEQ01000540.1:325747-340035 GCA_001685075.1 Bramus lutescens | reverse complement strand
GGAAACAACCTTCCTCAGGACCCAGCAATACCACTTTTGGGTATATATCCAAAGCTTTTCAATCATGCCAGAAGGACATGTGCTCAACTACGTTCATAGTAGCATTGTTTGTCATAGCCAGAACCTGGAAACAACATAAATGCCCCTCGACTGAAGAATGGATAAGGAAAATGTGGTATATTTACACAATGGAGTACTACACAGCAGACAAGTGAAGTTCTTAAAGACATTCCTTTACTCAAAAATTATAGATGAAAATGAACAATCCACACACAGAAAGGCCTCATGTACACCACCCCAAATGAATTCCTTTTGCTCATAATGTAAGAATTATCACAAATAACACATCCATTATGTCAAGCAGAAGAGCAAAAAAGGGCTCTAATTGAATTATGTTTCATCTTGCTATTCATATACATTTCTATAAAATTCTTCTCAAGCTTTCAGAAGGAGTCACATATGACTAATCTTTAACGAAAGTAGAAGCAAATAACTTGCTTTCAACTTTCGGTTTCGATTTTTTATTTAACCAGCAGCGTGATTTGCTCATTCAATGAAAAGACAAGGGACACATTTGGTGGTTTGGAAAATCAAGCTCTCTATGAAGATAACTGTACTCAAACTAATAAATGGGCACCTGACCCACTTATTAGCTTCCTAGAAACATGTGGATCCTACTTTCCCCTCTCTAACTAGTGATGTGGACTTTGCCAACCTTTATATGTCATGACGTGATGGCAGTTTCCTTTGGTACAATTGTCTATCATAGGCCTTTCAAACAGAGGTACCAAATGTGGCTCTGAATAGTATGACTTTGTCATGTGAGGAGAGCTTTTCTGTGGCCCAGCAGCAGCCAGGATCTGGGTTGATGTCCATGTTCCTGTTCTCACTGGGGGCTGAGTGGATGCCAGGGGTCTGGAGAGCCACCCGAGACTATGCTGGTGTCCAAGAGCCTTGCTGCCCCTAGGACCATACTGGTTTGGGTGTTCTGTGCTTCCACCAGGGCCATGATAATGGCAGGTCCCTAGCTGCTGCCAAGGGGCATGTCTTGGTCCTTATCTCTGGTCCAGCTGGGGTCATGATAATGTCCATATCTCCACAGAGAAGAAGCATCTGTGCTGTAATTTGAGGGCCATGATGATCCAGCCCCTCCCTCTCCCTGGCCCCTAAATAGCTGGCCCTACTCATTGCTTGACATTGCAGGGGGAGAGCTGGCTCTACCCTCTTCATTAGTGAGCTGCCCCCCACAGTAGGGAGAGATGATCCCACCCCTCTCCACTAGAGCTAACCCAGATAGCATGGGCTTAGCACACCTGGCTTGGCCCCTCATTTGATAGGGAGGTCCCAGGGGCCAGGACCAACCAGCTCAGCTACCATACAGACCCACATCCTGGGCCTTAGGTTGCCCCCCCAACATCTTTGCCATCTATGATCTACTATAGTGCATTAAGAGACTGGTCCTGTAGAACAATAGCTGCATCATCTCCAAGGCTTGGGGAGGGATATCCAAGAGGGGTTTTAATGAGGGCCCAGTGACGATGAACCAGACCAATGACCCATGCAATGAGCATTTTACATGTGGGGCTGATTGGACAAAAGGTAACACATCACAGCTCCTGATGCCACTGGGATGAATGAAGAGGTGTTGGAAAGATGGAGGAGCAAGGTGGGATTTTTGTTCGCTATGTTTTATTTATTTTTTCTTTTTAATTAATTTGGGGGTCCACACTTCAGGGGCGAGGGGCAGATATGGAGGTACTAGAGGTGAGTAGGCCTGGGGTGCATGATGTGAAATTCACCTAGAATCCCTAAAGAATTATGTTAAAGAAAAGAAGAGGCAAGCTTGTAACTATGATGTCTTTCGAAGAGGAAGCTAAGATTTTGGTGTAAGACATCACAGTGCAGTAGGCTATATAACTGCTAAAATAAAAGGTAACATGATGCCCTCATACAAAGTCAACTTTCAAAGAGAAATAGTCCTAATAGTCCTTTATACCAGAAAGTGCCAGAAGTGTCCATGGCATGTTCATAATAAACACAGTCAAGGCTATAAGCAGGTGTGCCAAATCATAATACAGTTTCAAAATGTAAGTACAATGGCAGCTCAAGCTTTTGATAGACACTGTGAGACAGTCTTACAGGGGAATCTTTTATGAGTAGAATTCTGCATAATCGTCATTCCTTTGTATAACAATATTTCTAATTTTTTAGGTAGGATTCACACACCCTACCTAATTTTCTGGAAATGGCTATAACCCCCGCCCCAAAACCAAACCTTGCTTTACCTTTTCATAACTGTTGCAAATACTTTAGTACTCTGCTTGGGAATACGGTTTGTTCCATTGTGAAATACAAGGATTACACTATGGTGTCTCTCAACAGATTATTTTGGACATTTGAAGACTTCAAGTTTCCCAACTTTGCTTCTGGATAAGGAACTTGGTTTTTATGTATGCTCTATTGCAGGGTCTTGGACTCTTCCAAACCTGCTTTAATTTAAAGAAAATGAAAATTGTACTCAAGTAGAGCTTAACATGAAAGACAATTATTTATCTTCATGACGAAGAACTTTAGAGCCGATGGCTTTGGGTACAGGTTGATCCAGTAGGTTAATTATATTTACATTAGAAGTTATTTCTTTACATTTCTCATGAATCTGTTCCATGTTCCAGTTCTGGCCTCAGGCTAGAACTGCTAATGGCATCAGTTCCAGGCCCACAGCTCTTCCAACAAAAGAGCAGGTGTTGGCAGTCAGCTCTTCTAGCCTTCTTTCCAAAGATCAGACAGATTGGATGGACATTGACCAGTATTCGCTTTAAATCAATGATGACTCCTGAAAAATGTCACCCTAAAAACTAACCCAAGAGAGTCAGGAACCCACATCGGAGATGAACTGAGGCCTATTCCACATAATATATAGAGAATAAGGTATTTCCTCGGAGAACATTTGAGTGTCAAAAAAGAGAAATAATAGGAGTAATGGATGCCCACCCAGGAGTCAACTGGAGAGGCTGTTGTGATCAGCCCTTATTTGGAATGCCTAAGAGTATGTCTCCAGATAGGTTAACCTAAGGAAAAAAGACATCTCCTCTATGGTGTGGTTTTGTGGCGCCATCCCTTAGAACCATCCCAAATATAAAGAAACCAAGGTGAATGTGAGCTGAGTGCCAGCATCCACCTCACGCTGCTTCTTGAGTTAGGATACAAGGTCAACAGCTGCCTAGCATTGCCCTTGCTATAGATCTCTCTCTTGGCTCTCATCTCTCATCATCTTTTCCCTGCCACAATGGACCCAGACCAGTCAAAAGGAAATTCCCCACTCTCCTTCTTTAATTTTTTTCTTGTGTTTTGCCACAGAAAGGAGATACGTAACTAATGCGAATAGATTGCCACTGCTAAAAGACAAGCCTCAACTACTAAGAGAACTTACACGCCAAAACTTCCACCGCTCCATTTTTATTTAAATGATTTACCTTCCTTTCATTTGACTCAACTTTAAACCCCCAGAAAGGCTTAGGGCCACAGCTGATCCCCTTAAAGCTAAGATTGGGTTAATGACCGAAGACACAGCATTTGCTATAAATAATGTCTCCTGTGTTCCCAGTAAAAGTTCTGGTAATGCCTTCCCTCAATTTGCATTAACCCAGAGGCCAATGTGTAATTATTTAAAGGAGAATTTTTTTTTTAAAGAGAAATGATTCCCCAAGGATTGACTCACAACCTATTGTCCTGTAGAGCCAGTTATAGCCTTAAGGAAAAGAAAATCTTCCATCTACTGTGGAAGATGCCACTAAATGAAAATAAAGTTTTCCATTTCTCACGAATGGATCTCTGAGGAAAGAGTGTGTTCCATCCACCTAATCCTCACACTCATGAAATGAACTCCCTGCCTATGACCCGATAGCATCCTTGTTGCCATGACATCAAGGGGGTGGGGAACTCAGTGTTAACCCGGCCTTTGGCAGCTGGGAGACTCATGAGCAGGTTCAAACTCTGTAAAGTAAACCGTGAACCACAAACACAACCTGCAAGAATACACAGGCACTTTCTCTGAGCAAGCACACAGGAAGGGGTCTTGAATCAAATACAAGGTAAACTACCATTAAAACTGATGCCTAGAGCCTAGCTTCATATAAAAACCAAATGGAATACTCCTTTATGTTTCATTAAAAAAAAGAAAATAAATGTTTGTGACATCAATAAGAGGTAGGACTAGATGCAGCATTAGACAAGGCCACATACACAACATTTACTGGAGAAACAAATTTCTTAGGCTCAGTAGACTGTGATCATGACCCAGCTGGGCTTAGCACTACTTACTACTTCGCAGAGAGTGTCCAGTTGTCTCTGGCCTCCTCAGTGGCTGCCAGGTATTTGCTCTGCTCATATGGAATACTTTTTTTTCAAGTATGGTTTCTTACAGAGAGGACAAATATCTTGTCTCCCTTTGCATGTATTAAAGAGGATCCAAGGAACAATGCTATAAGGGGGCCTTGGAGAGAATCCCTGTGCTAACAACACTTGGTGGAATATCCATCCAGGTGTCTGAGGTCTGCAAGCAAGTCATGTTCCTTGGTGAATTTCTTTTATTCTTCTTTTGCTTTCTCTATGTCTTTTATTTGTCTAGACTAGTTTTCAGTTTTATTTCCTGTCTAAGGAAAGTATATAAGTGTCAACATTTTGTTTCTCCACTGAAAGATGACAGCAACATGAGGTCAAAAGAAAAGATTCGTGTTGTGAAATAGTTGGACGCAAAATCAAAAGTAATTCTACGATTTTACTTAGAATATGATTGATTCATGTGTCTAAGCAACCTACATATTCCATATACACTTGAGCCTTTTCCCAGAAAATACAGAACCATCCCAGGCACCACACTGAATACAAAACCTTCATAAGCACCGCACTGAATCATTTCAGCCTTTGGGTAGCTAGAATCACAGTTCAACACAATCAGAAGCAAAAATTAGACGTAAAATAACTTTTCCTTTTCTCCTTTTGCAATGAAGTTGGAAGCGTTGATTAAAAGGCTATTTACGTAACCTGCTGGATGGTGTCTCTGATACTCAGCTGTGTTGGATCGTCTCCAAGACAGCATTCAGCAGGCTTTGCTCCCTCTCCATACAAGTTCCCACCTGTTCACTGCAGGGCTTATTCTACTTGTTTGAGCACCTTGGCTTCTCCCTGTTCCTAACCATGGTACCAAAAAGCAACACAGACTAATGACTCTGCCTGGCTTTTGGCAGCTTTATGGATGGGATTTAAAGTTGATAGACTGTTTTCTTTCCTGGTTGGCTTGGAAAGTCAGAATACAAGGTTGGCGATGCTTTGCTTCTTGGGAGAAAGTCCCATCAGAGTCCTCTCTGGTTATTTCAGAGAGGTGAAGAATAACATCCCTCTCTGTGGGATGTTACCATGCCTGTGTCTTCATTTTTCCACTTGTAGATAGCAGATAATGCAGAAACATGGTAACACCAGTGAGAATCATATAAGATATTTGCTTAGGTGTTTCTCATTCACTAGGTACTCAGACAGCATTGGTTTCCTTCCCTGTTTACATCTTCATTCTGGGGAGAAGGATCAGTCACAGCTGAATGAAAAAGAACATGATTTTTCGATAGTATTGCAAGGGCAGACTCAACCATAGAAAAACCTGGGGAGCCGGGACGCTTTCAGATTGACCACGCCTATCTTTGTAGCCACATTTCCCGAACTCTTTCTGCTCTACACTTTTCCTAGGGTACTCGGGCTCCCTGGGAGCTTCTCTTTCTTATTCAAGTTTTTCTCCAGAATATGTCCAACACTCACCCCACACTAATCTACAAAGAACTTGTGATTTTCAGTATATGCACAGGAATAAGGTCGTAATCCAAAATAATGTTCAGTTACCATGGACGGTCAGGCACAAGGAAATCAATATTTACTTCTCTAGCTACATTTCCTATTTATTTAACAAGCACATGTGGACATCAGTTCTCAGAGCAGGGTGGTAGCAGTCTGTAGTGTAGGATTAAATGAGATGTCATCACCTTCCTCAGAGGTCCCCTCGTCTTGTGGGTCCCTAGTATTATGGGACTCAGCTGTGTAAATATGATGACAGCAGTCAACAGTCATGGAACTCACACTATGTGCCTGGAACTCTCCTATGTGCTTTGCATATGCTAACTCATTCATTCTTTACAACAGTTAAGTGACTTGGTTAACATTCCCAGCTACAGTTAGGAGTAGCAATGGGCTCAGAGAGTGCTACCCAGGGTCACACAGCTAGGCAGTGGAGTCTATCTAGCTCTAGAATGTTTTCTTTTCTTTACCATGCTATGTAGAAGCAGCATAGAGCACATGTCTAGTATACCCATGTGAAGTAAATGCCATGAGGAGGACTGTGGACAGGATGTTTGAGAACGATAAAGGAACAGGAGGCCTCAAAAGCGCTAGAAGCACCTTTCAATATTAGGATGCTGAAACTAATTTTAACTTTCCCAAGCTGTGTCTCCTGTGATGCGTCATTTTAATCTAAGAACTTCCCTAGTATCCAAGAAGGTTAAAGAACTGAAAGCCAAGCCTAGCTGCTGACTACAGATATTTCTCTTGAATTTCCTCGAATCCCAGTTGGAAGTCTGATCAGCCAATGAAAAGCTTTCATACTCCAAGATACATTGTGCCCAAGGAAGAGTCAGCCTCGTTGGGGGCGGCTTGCTGACTCTAAACTATGCACGGACTCTACATTTTCTAGATCTTCACAGTGCTAGATGAGGAAAGGTGTCACTCAAGGCAAGTGATGGTACCTACTGAGGGTATCTTATGGGTACCTGCAACATATCTCCTGGCACATAAAAGAAACCACATTGGTGCTAGTTGTGTCTTCCTTCCTTTCAACTATTAGAACGAAAGATAGAGATTCGATCTTGACCTGTTTACATTGTCCCAGCTCTTCTCAGCTGTGGCTAGCTGCTCCCTAACCTGAGTTCTCAATTTCCTCTGCATTCTGTGCATGTTTTGCCTACCTAGAAGCTATGACATTTTGTTGGCGATAAGCGCATCCACTCTGGCCACTCCTGCAACTATCAGGAATTCGTGATGGCGTCTACATCAAAGGCATAGGGAGTGTGCTCAGGAGAGTGTTTGCCTACATGCTGTTTCAGGCTGTACCTGGGAGGGTAATCTTTCATCCTTGCTATGCCTTCCTCAGAAGCCTATCAAACAACCCCTGGCCTTTTCCTACTCCTTTTTTATCACCCTCTGGAACAAAGTTGGGACTTGTGCAACGGCGGGGTGCTTTTCTGTGGGAACAATAATCTCATTTCAATATGTGTGGGTGGGTAGATTATACATTATGGGCTTGGAGCTCAGTTGTAGGACTAGGGAGGGCCTCAGCTAAATAGTTGTATGATTAACAAGCTGTTGTATTTTTTATGGTTGGGAAAAAAGGCTGCTGTGGGAATAATTAGTTCAGATTGAGCATGATTTATTCCAGCGTATTCAGTAGTTTGTAAGGTGGGAGTGGAGATAGGCAAGGAAATGACCCCTACCCACTTGAAAAGAACTGAATGTTATTTAGTCAGAGGTGTTCGAGTGTACACTCCCTACCTCTCTTCTCTTTCTTCTTCCTCCCCTTCCTTTCTTCCTTTCAAACTTCTCTGCCTCCCTGGGAGAAAATCTCTGAAATAAAGAGAGAAAAGCCCTGTAACAAATATTGCTACTACCTTCTCTCAGAGTCTGCATTAATAGCAAGCTCTTCGTAGCACGGACAGGCTAGAGCAAGGGGTTGGGCATCTGCTGTCCAGACAGGTTATTCTTCAATAATCAGATCACCCATCTTGGTATTACTTCCCCTATCTGTAAGTGTAAATTGGATTTAAGGATTTTCATATTTCCTCCGAGTTCCTCTAGTCATTGAAAGTTTGTTGGGACCTGACAAGCTAGTGTAGGGGTTCAGCTCTATTGGTAAACTCATTTTCCCTGCCTGAATTTTGAACCAGAGGAGAGAAGCACACTACAGTCAGGTAGATGGACATCAGACTGCCATCACCTCTGTAATGAAACTCTGCCATAGCTCAAGACTCCAGGGAACAGCACTAATGGCCCTCCTAAGACTCCAAACATCAAAACATAAGCAGTTTCTTCAACCATTCTCCAAATACAACACAAACAACAGCGTCTCTCACCAGCTGCCAATGGGGGCCTTCTTCTCTGGGAAGCTTGCTGCATGAAATCACAATCCATGCTAAGTCCTTTGCTCCCAGGCATACTCCCAAGATGCTCCACTTGTATAGACAAGCTTAGATACTACTTCCAAATGCATTAATAACTAAGTCAACTCCCCACTTCTCAAAAAGTGGCCTGTGGCATGGCCCAGAAACAGGGAATATTGAGAATGGTTGCGGTAGAGCTGGCAGCCATCTTCCTAACAGCTGCTGCTCATTTACACATCCCAGTCTACTTGGTTGCTAGATCAAGGTCATGAGAACTAATCTGGTCAGTGGTGATCAGCAGAAGCCATATGTGTGAACTGGATGAATTAAAAAGTTTTCGAAACCAGGGACCTAGAGCTGGACCAAGTAAAGATGAATGGACTAAAGGGTAAACTGTGTGACTCACCAGGCCATGGTACAGCCTCCAAGATGAGGAGATTCTTCTTTTTGTTCATGTTTTGCTTTGTTTCTTTGTTTTGTTTGGTTTTGGTTTTTCTTAAGTTTGGTTTTGATTGGGGGTTTTGCAAGGGCAGAGGGCAGAGGGCAGAGGGTGGATGTGAGCAGATGGGGAGATAAATGAGATCAGAATGCAGGATGTGAAACCCACAAAGAATCAATAAAAGTGTAAAAAAAATTCTCCTTTCTTTCGCTCTCTGCCAGGGTGACGCTGGAGGACATTTGTTATAGATGGCATAATTGCAGAGCAATGGAGGCATGTTCAAGCTGAAAAAAATGCACTCTGTGAATGATAAATCAACTTTATGTCTCTAAGCCACTGAGATTTGAGGAAGGTTTTGTCATTGTTGTTGTTGTTATGGAAACAGAACCTGTCCTCTCCTGACTAAAAATATTCTTTCTTCTTTGCAAAGGATTGGGTTAAGCTTTGAAAATTAAAATATTTTTTCCCTGAAGAACACTCAGTCTAATGGGAGAGACAGAGAACACCCAGGAAGAAACAGCTATTGCCTGTATTAAGAGCTCTGGAAGAAAAAAAAAGAAAGAAAGACAATGTTTGCAAAAAAGAAATAAATAAATAACTCCTGGTAGAAGTACAGAGAATGGTTCTTGGATGTGCCCACTGAAATTTGTGGGCAGAATAAAGATCCCTTAGAAAGGTCATGTGAGCAAACATACAGTGCTGTGTGTGAGTGAACAGTAATGGATCTTTCACACAATGATGCCAGGCTCTTCTCACGGGAGAGCTTTCCTCCTAATGATGGTACATGTGTAAGGTCTAATTTGTAAGGTCTACTCTTTCCCATTACCTAAGAAAGTTTATTACATTCCTCTTCCTCTTGTGGCTGCTTATGAAAAGGAAAGGTTTGATTTCAGTTTGACAGACAGGTACTTTGAGTATTTAGTGTGAGATCCAAAGTATATGAAACTCCAGTCCCATCACCGCTTAATTGTGTTCTTCCGCATCCCCACCCGTTTGATAGAGCATGCCTGGTTAAACATCACTGATTTGGAATGGACCTTTGTGCTCTTGGGATTGTAACCCTGGTCACCTGCATGGACAGAGAACCAATAACTGCATTCCTTAACTAGGGGAATATAGATATTCCTTTTTAAGACAAATATCAGTGCTTGTCTTTGTCATTGAGACAGGGCTGTGCTAGTCGCTTAGATGGGGGATCTGTGCAGGATCCATTTTCCTTATTTTGGTGACATTATCTTATTTTCCATTAGGGCATCTTTACCTCCCTACTCTCCGTCCACCTCCTATAGCTCGACATGTGACACAGATCCATACTATGAAGATAGGGTTAAACCTTCTGACAGTGAGTGTTCCCAAACCGAGGCCTAGTTCACTAACAGCTACGCTTTAGAACTCAGGGAAAATCTAGTGGCTTTAATTTTGAACAGAGAGGAAATAAACTTTCTTTTCTATTGGCTATCAACCTAGGAGAAAAAGACTTGTAGCTACTGGCTTCCGTGTGACTTGTCTTGGAATGCCAACATTAAAGAGAGCAGTGCCGCTTCAAGCCTGAATGAATCCATCACTCATGCCAACTTCCTCTTGGCCCTATGCCAACGTGAGTTTGCTTTTCTATAGCTTGTAATAAAAGGAAATCTAATTAATGTTGAGACAAACATTCTCATGAGGAAAAGAAAGAAGCCAATGTATCTACTATCAATTATTTTGCTGATTTGAAGTCTTTCTCCATTTTCTACACATTCCTGGGTGCTTTGAAGTAGTTGTCAGAATTGTCTTGGGAAGGATTCATGTTCTAATCATTTTGCTTTCCTTAATGCAGAGCATATTTACTGAATATAAAGAATAATTGTTTCTATGTAATTAAGCAGTTCTATTCAAGGTATAAAATGCAAAATGATGGCAATAATTTTAAAAACAAATCTGAAAAACATACAAAAGCAAGATACATATAAAATTTAAAGGCAAAAATTTCTATTTGAAAGTTCTTTCCTCAGTAAGAACTTATATAAATGTTAACTGTTTTGTTATTTGGGCAAACCTGATTTAGCAAGCATACCTAGATATTTGATTCTTTCTCTTCTGAAGGTAATGCATTCCTGGGGTTTAGCAACAATTCTACAAGACCCAAGGGAGATTAAACAATTCAAAATTAAAAGGTAGGTCAAGGTCACCTTCAGTTGTTTTCAGGTTTCTGTTACTATTTTCCCCATCCCTAGAAAGAAGAGGAGGTAGTGGTGTAGAATAAAAGAAAGAATAAAAGAAGCAAGAGATGGGGAAATAAAGGAATGAAGGAAAGGAAACAGAAGGGTGGGGGAAAAGAAGGAAGAAATGGAGAGAAAATGATTAAATGCATTATTAAAACCTAATTGTCACTGTAATTAAGCATATGAGGTAAATGCTATTTCAAGTTTATGAATTGAACCAGAGGCTCTGAGAGAATTGTAATTAATCTTCATTTCAAATATTGTGCTTCCTATATGCCTGTTATGAACTGTTTAATTCTCACAGCAGCCTGATGAAGTAAGCAACCTTATCTCCAGTTCATAGATGAGAAAATAGAAAGCAAAGGAGGTGGAATTATGTATCCAAACTCACATGACCTGTATTAGAGTGAGACCTCCAATTTAAGTAGTTCTCTCAAACTCATGCCCTAAACCATTAAATTTCCTTGCCCCTATGGCCAAGGGATTTGTGTAGCTCATTTGCTCAAGCTTTCAAAGCTCATTAGTCCTTATAACTGCCATGTTTCTTTAGTGTAGATAATGCAATTACATTGTTATTTTCAGAAGAATGCGATTCTATGAAAAATGAACATAACTCCCCAAGCTGATAAAGAGGCCTGGTGATATAATAACTAAACTTTTGGGAGTAATTCCCCGAGCCATGTCTCAAAGCTAATCCACCCAGAGAGAGGTTGACCCCCTCCATGTTCAGAGTGGTATTGATCCAAAGGGAATCAGGACTTCCACTCAGGGTTCTTAGTTTATTAAGAAAAGAATTTAAGAATGGACTAAAAATAAAACTCAGGTAAAATTTTATTTTATTTTAAATAAATAAAAAATTCAGGGAAGGCAATCTATAAATTCCAGCAGCTACCCAATAGACCAATAGAGGAGGGAATGGGGGAGGGAAGGAGAAAAAAGGCCATGTTGTTTAAACAGCCATGGAGGTCAGACACATGGTAGGCATGTATCCAAGTGGTGTGGGGGTGGTGGCTTTAGAAAAATAGTAAGAAAAAGAGAGTATCAGAAAAAGCACACTTGGATTCTGAGAGAGAAAAGAGGAAAGAGAAAAAGATAGATCTTCCTGAGGTTTGGAAGACTAATTCCAACCCCCTGACTTCAAAGCTCATGAGGGCTACACTGTGGGGCCACAGTTCTGGGAAGAAAAATTCGTATCTCATCAAAAAAAATAGTAGTTATTCTGCTTATCTCTTTAGCTTGGCCTAAGGCGAATTTGCCTTCATAGGGGATATCCTTTCACAGGTCATTGATCTTGCTTAACTGAAATCTTATGTCTCCACCCAGGACAGACACTATTCTCTTGACCACAAGGAGATTTTTTTTTTTTAATGGGCCTTCATTGCTATAAGACTATGATCCTGGAGCTGCCATGCTAGCTGAGGATTTCAGAACCCGGCCACATCTGCATTAAGCTAGTTAATGGATAGATTCTTGCATCTTGATTAGTTTAGCATGAACTTCATTGTTCCACCAAAAATATATCTCTTAGTGCAGACCTGTGAATCAGTCAGAGATGCTACTGAAACAAGAGAAAAAGATTCTACGTTAGCCAGTTGTTCTGCTGAAAACGTACGTAATCTATGTTGGAATGGAATGTTGAGATTCACAGTGTGGAGAATTATCAAAATACAGACATGGTATTCACAAGCGATACATAGGCCAATGTCTGCCGTCATGGTAGAGCTGCAGGTTGACCCCAGATCAAGCCAACTCTAGACTCCTTGGTACTCAGCATGTTGTTCCATGCTCCCAGATGCCCAAGCCTTGCAGAGGGTAGGGCCCCTGAATATATGACAACTCACCTGCTTCATTCATGGTTCAGAAAGATTCTAGGCCCCAATTCATCATCCAACAAGGCATATTTGACTCAAATGCCCAGCCTAATTCCTTTCTGAACAATTGGAATTAAAATTTGCGATGGATACAGGAAGACATTCTTAGTCTACTCTCTTTGGGTGCCATTCCTAGATTTGTGGATGTGTGAGACTCTCATTTATATTTTGATGACAGCTTCAAGAGCACAAAACTTGGACTCTCTCCTTTGATCTAAGATAAGGTATGCGTCATCATACAAACCAAAGGAGGGAGGCAGGGACAAATGGCAGACGAAAGTACTTTTGGGATTCTACATTACTACCAAGGAGGGACATATTTAGTCAGCTTTGTGGGAGTAGTGTGTGGAAATATAAGGAGGACAAAGGAACAAAAGAACAGATCAAAAACAACTCAAAAGACTTTGCCTCATTCCCAATTAAGCCATGTTTATCTAATTGCCAGAGTTATCTCATTGTCCAGTAAGCAGCAATCCATTTCCCTGCATAGAGCCACTGTGTATCCTGTATTGGTAGTAAATGGCACTTTCCTTCTGCCATCACCGAATTTATTTCTCCAATACAATCTCTACTTTGTTTTCCTCAGCAAGCCAGAATGTTACCCACTCAACCAAGGCACACTCCGCAGATAATCCCAGCCCTTCCTCATTATAGGTCATTCCCTAAGCTTTTATCTCTGTAACCCCTTTATACCTGATAGTAAATTGCAACCACCTCAACCACAGGATATTTGCGGTTATCTCAATTATCTGTTCCTACACCTCCCCATAGTCCAAGAAAAAAAAAAAACAGCCCAGTTCTTCAACAACTGCACCACACACTTCTGTAAACCCCAAACTCCTGCTCTATAAAACCTAGCATTCTGGAATAGTTTAGTTGTCTCATAATAACATCGACTTAATGCTCCTCAGTTGTGACCACCATCTCCCTGCCTCACACCCTATAACACATGCATTGACCAGAAAAGCCCCACTTCCTCCATGGCCATGTCAGACTCCACTAACTGTTCTAATGCTCTCCCCCAGAGATGCTATACTCATTCCCATGAGGAGCACCCATGCTCTCTCCACAATTGATCCTCTTGCCACTTTATATTCAACATCACACACGCTCCCCTCCCTCAGCTCCCCCAGATTGCCCAAGACACTGGCGTCTCCTTTCATATCCTCCACAATCCACATCCATCCTCTCCCTTGCCCCAGGCAACTCTTCCTCTCTAGTAATTCCCGGTATCTCCTCCCACAATGTTTTACCCTTCACAGAAAGTACTGGTCTCAGCTCCTGTATTCTCTTTGAATTCCATTTTATGCTCAGTCTTTCTCTCCAACCATTCGCATTCCCAGGAAAATCTCAGTCTAGTTGTCTTCATCATCCTTGTAGTAAGCACAGCATAGGAAATGCAATTCCCATTTTAGCCTCATGGTTATCCTCGATCCCTTGTCAAAGATATTCCACTCTCCAAGAAGCCCCTAACCATGGTGCCTGCCATTCACACAGGATTTGTCCGTTTTCTGCTGCTCTGAGAAAACACTATGCCCAAGATGATGTGTGGAAGAAAGACTTTATTTGGGTTTATGGCTCC
>LOEQ01000540.1:313586-325682 GCA_001685075.1 Bramus lutescens | reverse complement strand
AGTTGAGCGCTTGCAATCTGAACCGCAGGCACAAAGTGGAGGGAGATCTGTGGGAACAGAGCAAAGCTTTGAAACTTCAAAGCCCCCTACTCCGGGTGCATCCAGTGATGCACTTCCTTCAGCAAGGCCACACCTTCTAGACCTCTCCAAACAGTCCTACCAAATAAGGACTAAGTGGTCAAACACACGAGTCTGTGGGGGACAGTCTCATCCAAACCACCACACCTTATACGCGACAGTACAACCACTCTGCACGGTAAACCATACTGTTTTCTTACCACAACCTAATCACACTGTGTAGTAACAGCTAAGCTCAGACAGGACAAAGCCTAACCATTCCACAGTAATTCTGGGCATTCTTTTTCATTGCCTTTACAACTAATTCACACTCCACTGAGACTCCCGAGGGGCCCATCACTGAAGCCATTCCAAACTAAACCCCAATGTCTCATCCATGCAATCATGCTATACTCCACAATAATCTTTCTTTTCCCAGGCTCCCTAAAGCCTCCAAAGAATTCTGGCAATTCATATTATATTTTATAGTCAAATCCAAGAGAAAATTTGCTCGAAGTCCAATCTGTGGTCCTACGAGCCTATTTGTGAATTTATATTGCAAAAGAGACATCTTTTTTTGTGCAAAGATGTATTTTGCCATGATTTGTACACTGGTGAGTGCTGTATAAGTGGAAATCTATATCTTAAAGAAAAGTCTTGAATACTATGCTATGGATAAACAAAAATGTAGTCTATAATGTGGAACCTGTGCATCTCGTTGTCCCATTCACATTCAGAATGACAATACCATGTAAATTCAATTGTCATTTGTCCCTGTGGCCAAGAGAAGAAGATAGCATAGATAAAAATATTGGGAGCAGGTATTGAGTTATAGATGGATTCCATAATACAAATGAAGATTTGTACATACTGTCCAGACTAGGTATTATTGGGGATATCCAGTCCTTCCTTCTATCCTCCAGGCATAATCGTTATGTCCCTGAATCCTCCCTTGAATCCTGATAGAGAAATTACGTTGAAGGCTCAGGGAGAAAAGTAAGCTGCATGTCCTAAGTCTAGTAAATGTTTAACAGTGTGCTTAAGACATCTTGGTGTGTGAGAATTGTCTGTATTCTGTCAATTATATTTTAAATAAACACTGATTGGCTGATAGCNTGCCCCACTGAAAAAGGTACTGAGCCATGTGGCTAACATAGATAAGAATAATGAAGCCTGAGCTAATGGGTCATTCAGTTTATAATCTTATAGAGACCTCTGTGTGATTTTCTTTGGGGCCAAGCGGCTGCGGGAACTGGGCAGGACAGAAACCCCAACAAGCAAGCCAACATGTTACACATCTTGCCTAAAACTCTTACCCTTTTAATCACATACTATTTGATTCTGTTGTTTTGGAGAGGGCCTAAAGAGTTAAATGGGCTTTGTTGTCTGCTATTCTCTCTAGTCTTTGTGAAATGAAACTGACTTCTTTGTCTGCTTATTTTCCTAATTTTGAGCTGGAAATCTTGCCTCTCTTGTTCAACAGGATAGCCTCATAGCCGTAGGTGCTCAAAAATATATTTTGATAGGTAGTTGCCTATTAGTTTTGATGAAACTCTGTATGTGAGTGTGTGTGTGTGCACGTGCATGTGTGGTGTATTCAAAAATTCATCATTCATCCTCTTTGGCTACATTTTTAAATAGATTGGATAATAGTTGTAGATAACAAAAGTAAGTATAGACAAAATAAAATACACTCTCTGTAAGGACCTTGAAAACTCATAAGTAATGTTAAAATGTAAAAATTTATGGGGTTTATTTCATTTCCTTTAAATTATATAAAGCATGAAAAATTGAATTAGGAGCTATCATCCAACATAATTTCCCATCTGTTTAAGTTATCTGTAATTGTCAATATATTAATATTCTATGAAATAAGATAGGTAAGTGGAGGAAGATGATATTAAACAAATTTTGGGGTAAATACTAGTCATGTAATTGCCAATTAAGAGCATGCTGGATTCAGGCACAGTTCAATCCAGGTATCCATGTTTGACTGTTTAGAAGACAGTTTCTTTTGCAATGAAGAGGATAAGAGCAAATATTGAAATGGTTATTGGTAAAAGCAAATAACTTTCACATCTTCTGTCTAAGGATATAACCCATTCTAGATACTTTTAACATTTTAATAATTTAATTTAAAAATATTCTCTGGTGATGCTGGCTAAGGGAGCAATTTGTAGCAGGAACTCTGTAGTATCATAAAATATTGCATGGCATTTAATAACAAGAAAAGAACTTAATTGCTGGTAAGAGGCAATGATTATTTCATGGCTAACTCAATTTTATTACCTCTTGAAAACTTCTCCAAATCAGTTAAAGTACAGCAATGTAAACAATTCAAGAGTATGGTGTTAAAACCAAGTGTTCTTCTCTAAGAACCAAAGAGTGAGTTTAAAGGTCTAAGCAAATGTTCTGTCTCTGGTTTTATACATTCTACACTTGGAGGAACTGAAGTGAAGGCAACATCAGGCTTTGGCAAGGCAATGGCCTGGAACATTCTCAATATTTTAAAGACTCAGAAAGAAGTGGCACCTTAATTTATATAAACACTTTATAAATTAACCTCAATATTAAGTTACTTCAAGCTACAATTACTGTTTGATCCTGTCTGTAGATCAGAGGTTTCAAATAGTAATTTGCATATGTTTAATAAACAAAGAAATGGGACAATCTAGGACTAGGAAAATGGCCATGATTAGTTTTTGGACAACTTCTTGTAGAACACCGAACTGTTCTTGAGCAAAAGTCATAAAAATGTTCTCTTTTTTAAAAAGACTGAATGTTAGTACATTAGGAGATGGCTCAGTTCATAAAGTACTTGCTGTGTAAGCATAAGAATTTGAGTTCAAAGAACAGAACTCACATAAAAAGGTGAGTGTCATTGCATGTGCCTGTAACCCAAGAGCTGGTCAAGCAGAGATACATCAATTCCTGGAGCTCACTGGTCAGTTTACCTAGCCTAATCGGTGAGTCCTAGGCCAGTGAGAGATCCTGTCTCAAAACCAAAGTTAAGGTGTTAATCCCACCGGTGAAGAATAAAACCACTACCACAATTTAAAGGCAAACTTGAAGCACTAGCACCCTTTAAGTAAATATTGAGCAGGGTGGATTCTGGAGAAGTCCATCTCTGAGTTCCCAGAAAATGTCCACCAGTCACATTTTGAAGGGGCTTAAAAAGGCAAAACCCACAATTCACCACATTTTCCATCAGGCCCAAGCAGGAACAAAGATACATCCTGGTGGATTTCCTGCTCATGTACCTCCCACATACATGTGATTAGGCACATCAAATGCAGATGGTTCAAACAAATATAGGACAAGCAGGAACTTATTCTCAACTGAAAGCACAACTCAACCTGAAAGCTATGTTTTTCCCATTTTAGCCTCACAATGATATCCAAGGATTAAATCCAAGGTAGATTTCTAGCCTCCCATAACACACACCTTCACACACACACGTACTTGCACATGCACACACACACACACGCATGCACACACACACACACACATACACACACCCTTCCAAATCTACAAGTGCTTTGGACCTGTACATAAACTACATACCATTTACATACAATATATGTAAATCATTCTGTTATATTTTAAATGATCTTTAGATCAAGTCTCATACCTAAGGCAATGTAATTGCTATGTAAATAGCTATTATATTATATTGTTGAAAACAATTAAAAAATATGTACATGTTCCTAGTAGGTCTCCAAAAGAATAATTTTGATCAGAGGTGCTGGTTGAATGGACAAAGGCAGAGGTCACAGATACACAAGAGCTGTCCCTTCCTGGGCCTTTTTGTTTCACAATTGTGCACACAGAAAGTTTTGTCCTTCTCCAAATGGATAACAGTACCTCATCATCTTGCATGCATTCACAGGCAAGAGAGCAGGCATCTTATCTCCTTTACTGTTATTTTTTTTCTCCAGGGCCTATTTAATGAATATCACTAATTAAAATGTGAGTCAATCTATTGTCCCAGGTAACATTTTTTTCCACTCTGTAAATATTAGCGGATCTTTCCTTCTTGGCAATTTAACCACCACTGACTAGTGTGTTATGGTGAAGCATTTTTTGAATATACTAGCCTGCAGTGTCAAAACCAGAACCTGGTCACTGGGCCCTGATGCCTCAGCAACAGCAATAGCAGCAGAAACACAAATGTTTTTTCCCATCCTACAGCATCAGAGGACTGTTGAAGACTTGAAATGTGAACATCCTGAAGGAACCATTTTTAAGGATAGCAACACAAAGCTGTTTGGGAGCTGGGGAGTTCTTGTCAAGGGCTACACAGTATGATCTTATTTGGGGCATCACAGCAGCATCTTCCCAGTAGGGATAGAAAGAAACAGAAGCTGATTTCCACAATGGTGGTGTTCCAAAGGCTGATTGGAAAAAAAGGGCGATGTCTGGAAGTGATAAGCCCCAATTATTTGTTTGTACCTTACTGGAAAGCCATGCAAATAAAAAGAAAACTTCCTGGCAAGGTACCTTGATTTGGAGCCAGTCACTATCATGTGAGGTTGATAATCCCAAGGAGAGGTTTGCTCACACCCTATTCTTCTAAACCCTAGAGGCAAGTTTTCCTCTTACCTCAGAGGAGCTAAGTTCATGAATAGAAGCAGGAGAGATGATGGCAGCACAGGGAAAACCAGGACATTTTCCTAAGCTGCCTCTTAATGACTCTTAGTCACCCCCACAGCCTTCCTTCCAGGCCAAGGCATCTTCAACAGGGAGTCACTCTCAACTGCAGAAGCATCATCCTTCAGATGAAGTCAATGCACACGTGATACAGTCACCTGGGTGCCCACTGCTGTTATTTGACCCTTTTAAAAATAATAACTCACAAAACAATATTTGAAGAGACTGAATTAAATAAAATGGCATCTGAAAGCGTGCCAGCACAAAGTAAAGTGTCAGTACACTAGAATTAAGTAACAACTGAGAGCTAATTGCATACCAAGGACTATACCAGGTCCCTATAGAGTATAGTGTAGGGTAGTGTGTAGAGTCCTTGTCCTGTCCTCAGCAGGCTCCTGGTGTGGTGAAGAAAGACAAACAAACAAACAAACAAAAAGATGAGGCACAGTGTTTTGGGTGTTTGGGAGCACCTCCCCTGCCTCCTGTGATTAAGAGGGAGGAGGACTCCCTAGAGGTTATGAAGCAGGAAAGGAGAAGGAGATACCTGGATCTATAGCACCTAGGAATGTACAAGTATCATCCTATAGAGGCGAGCTTATTACATGTAGTACATACCTCATAAGCCTTTTTTATAAACTGAGTCCGAGCTTATTACATGTAGTACATACCTTATAAGCCTTTTTTATAAACTGAGTCCAAGGGCAAAAATGCTGGTTATTTCTTTACAGAGCTACTTATTATTTGAAAGAAGGATATAGGCAGGGAGAAAGCATCAGCAACATATTTGCTGTGTATGTGTACCACATATACAATATCAATATATAATACAAATCATAGAAGAATTGATTGGAGTGTTTTCTATGAGGAAAGACAAAGGTGAGCATTTTTCAGAATAATCATTCAGGAAGGAGTGGATTGGGGTGGTAAGTGAGGCAATAACATGATGCAAGTAATAAAAGCTCTGACCAGCATGTAGTCCTCCACAGACTTTCAGACGATAAGGCAACCATGAATGCTCAGGATTGTGATCATTTCTACATTAAGAAATGAGGTCTCTAAGCAGCTTGTGAGTCACTCACAATTACACACCAAGGGAAGAAGTGGAATGCCATACCCAGGGCTACCTGGGTTGAAATAGTATATTTTTCACGACATTTTAATTTCTTAATTTAGAATTTATTTATTGCTTATTTATTTATTAATATAGTGTGTGTGTGTGTCTCTCTCTCTCTCTCTCTCCCTCTCTCTCTCTGTCTCTCTTCACCTGACACAATGCATTCGTGGAGGTCAGAGGGCAACCTTCTAGTCTGTGAGTGATTATGAGGGAGGAGGGTGGATGTAGAAAATGAGACAGAAATACCTCTTCCTAGGACACACAGAAAGTACAAACTTGTGATTTAGTCGGTTGAACAACTTCGGTGTCACTTTGAAGAGTTCAGCAAGTGTGTGATGTAAATGAAAAAGCTGTCCAGGGTGGTAAGTGGGGGCTGAGCAGGCTACTGAAGTGCAGGTTTGAAGATAGGCTGCACAGATCCAAATCTCAGCAGACAGTTTGCCAGATATGTGATGCTGAAGACAGGAAGTGTTAGTGGTAGAGACAAATAATACAGAGGAGAGCAGGCACTGAATTTGCCTGCCCCAATTCCTTAGAAGGAAGAGTCAATGAACAGAAACGATTTTGTGTTAGGAAGCAAGTATTAGCACGTACAAAACTTACATTTGGACAGAGAGGGAGCATAGAATAAAGAACTATGATGAAAGTGATTGATAAGCATTTTTGCTAAGACTGGAGGAGAAAAAGAGAAAGCAACATCAACATTGAAGCTTACAGCTGGAAAAAAAAAGAGGAACCAGAACAAACCCCTGTTTTGTATCAGCTCTAAACCATCTTCCACAGTGCACCAACCAGGTAGTTTTTACAGAAACTCCGGTTCCAAATCTACCTGTGCTGAGTGGAACAGATAGCGCTGACCCTTGAATAAAAGGGCTGGAATTTGCCACATATCATCAGTTGCTGACGATGCTTATAAGATTGTCAACACAATAGAATTTCTGTTTCCCTGGGTAAAATGGAATAATTGTATTACTATTTATCACTGATTTAAAAGGTTTGGTACACAGGACTTGGGTTGACAGGCAACATTATAGTGGGATACTCAGAATGGGGATTGACATACTGTAACAACCCCAGCAAAAGCAACTGTGTATCATGGGCATTTTTTGCCATAGTCAGGAAATAGAAATCAATGCCTTGGCTACAATCTCTTTCCATCAGTCGGAGTTTGAGAAAGTCAGTTTCTGGGAGCCTAGGAAGTTTCTCCAAGTGTGGTCTGAGACCAGGAGCGTCAAAACCAACATACCTAGGAACTTGTTTAAAATGTAACTGTGAGACCACACCCTCTTGATACTGAATCAGAGATGCTGGGCTGGAAACACAACCTGTTTTAACAAGTTTGGTAACCATTGACCTAGAAAAATATCATAATATAGCAGAAAACATGACCAAACAGTTATGCTACATAATAAAAAATATCCCCGACATAACAAAAATGTCACATTTTGGAAAAACTCCAATTAAGCAGGATCTAAGCTATGTAGATACTATGTATTTCAACATGGCTAAAAATTATTTTGCTATAATTTTATATTTTTGACCCTTGACGTATTGAATGGTATCTCCTTCAAATTAATGCCTACATGGAACCTGTGAATATGACTCTTTTTGTAAAAAGGGGTCTCTGAATATAGAATCAAGTTAGTGTGTAGTTATGCTGTGATGTGGGATTCCCTTCTGTATGCTGTGAATACCATTGGTTAATAAAGAAATGGTCTTGGGCCTGTGCAGAACAGAGCTAGTTGGGGAAAGTTAGGCTGTAAACTAGAAGAAAGAGGGTGGAGTCAAGGAGAAGCCATGGAGCCACTACCAGAGACAGACATGCTGAAACCTTGCTGGTAGGTCATGAGCCTCGTGGTGAAATATAAAATAATGGAGATGGGTTAATATTAGATGTAAGAGCTAGCTAGCAATATACTTAAGTGATTGGCCAAGCAGTGATTTAAATAATATAGTTTCTGTGTGATTATTTCATGTCTGAGCTGCCAGGCAAATGGGAAACAAACAAGTGGACTTCTTACTACAAATGCTGTAACAAGTTTGGTTGTCAATTTGGTGACTAATGCCCTATCTAATGGTTCAAATCCCCTCCTCTTCTTAAATCTTTTTTTTCACTTTTATTTTTTTTTTACAAAAGAAAGCAAACTATCTTTTTTTCATTTTGCATACCAATCCCAGTTCCCGCTCCCTCCCTTCCTCCCATTCCCTCCACATTCCCCATCCACTCCTCAGAGAGAGAGAGAGTAAGGCACATTACTTTGAGTAAGGATGAAGGCCTTCCCCACTATATCTAGACTGAGCCAGGTTTCCATCCAAAGAGAATGGGTTCCAAAAAAGCCAGTATAAGTAGTAGGGCTATATCTTTATGCCACTGTCAGTGACCCCATAGTGTGCCCACATTCAGAGGAACTAGTTTGGTTATATTCTGGTTCCTTCCCTGTCCAACCAGAACTGGTGAGCTCCCATTTGCTCAGATAGGCTGTTTTAGTGGGTGCCCCCATCATGGTCTCACTCCTCCCACTTTTCAACTGGACTTTGGGAGATCAGCCCAGTATTCTGCTGCATGTCTCTGCCTCTATTTCCATCAGTTGCTAGGTGAAGGTTCTATGGTGACATTTAAGATAATCATCAATCTGACTATAGGGCAAAGCCAATTTGGGCACCTTCTCCACTATTACTTAGGGTCTTAGCTGGGGTCATCCTTACAGATTCCTGGGTATTTCTCTAGTACCAGGTTTCTTGTTAGCCCCATAATGATTCCCTCAATCAAAATACCTCCTTTCTTGCTCTCCATCTCTGTCCTTCTCCTATTTTGACTATTTACTGTCCTGTTCCTTCAAGTTTTCCTCCTCTCTCCCCTTCTCCCCTTCTTCTCCCCTTCTACTCTATCTTGTCACTCCATCCCCATGCTCCCAATTTCATCAGGCAATCTTGTCTATTTTCCCTTCTCAGTGGGTTCTATATATGTTTATCTTAGGGTTCACCTTGTTTCTTAGCTTCTCTAAGGTCATAAACTATGGGCTCATTATCCTTTGCTTTACAACTAGTATCCACTTAAAAGTGAGCACATACTGTGTTCGTCTTCTTGAGTCTGGATTACCTCACTCAGGATGTTTTCTTCTAGATCCATCCATTTGTATGCATATTTCAAGATGTGATTATTTTTTACCTCTGCATAGTACTCCATTGTGTAAATGTACCACTTTTCCTTATCAATTCTTCATTTGAGGAACATCTAGGTGGTTTCCTGGTTCTGGCTATTACAAATAATACTGCTATGAACATAGTTGAACAAATGTCCTTGTAGTATGATTGAACATTTTTTGGGTATATGCCCAAGAGTGGTATTCTTGGGTACTGAGGTAGGTTGATTCCCAATTTTCTGAGAAACTACTATACTGATTTCTAGAATTGTTGTAGAAGTTTGTACTCCCACCAGCAATGCGGGAGTGTTCCCCTTACTCCACATCCTCTCCAGCATAAGCTATCATGATTTGTATCCCACACTTCTGTTTATTTTTTTAACTCATTGTATTAGTCTTTTGTTTATAACTACTATTAATATTATAAACTAGTGATTTCACTATCTGTTAGTTAGGATTTCTGTTGCTGGCATAAAACACATGAACGAAAGCAACTTGGAGAGCAAAGGGTTTATTTCATTTAACATCTCTCAAGTCACACTCCAAAACTGAGGGAAGTCGGGGCAGGAGCTCAAGGCTGTAACTTGGAGTCAGAACCTGAAACAGAAGCAAGCAAGGAATACTCCTTAGTGGCTTCCTCTCCATGGCTTCTTCAGTCTGATTTCTTGTATATCCAGAACCACCTTCCCAGGGGTGGTACTACCCACAATGGGCTGGGTCCTGCCACATTAATCATTAATCAGTTAGAAGCCCTACAGGTTTGTCCACAGTTCACTCTGGTGTGAAGGATTTCTCATTTAAGGTTCCCTCTTCCCAAATGACTCTAGCTGTATCAACTTGACCAAAAACTAATCTGTCCACACTCTCAAGAAGACGAGTAATTCTGGTAGCCTGGCCTCCTCACTCATTTGTCCTTTCTCTCCCCTTTCCAGACCTTCACATTAAAGCGAATTGCTTACTGTTGCATGCATCCCACTCTCTCACCAGATGCTGTCTTCCGAACTTACTTATTTTTGTAACTTGACTTAAAATTTTTGACAGTGACCTAAAGTATCATTTTGTTGCTCCACATTTTACTTAAAAAAAAAACAAAGCAAGAAAGGTGAGCACAGTTTTCTGATATTTACTGTGCCCCTTCCACCTGAAATGTTCAATATGCTCAACTTTCTTCCAGTTAACAGTAATAAAAATTCCTTGTCTGTAGCCAAGGCCAGCCTCTGTACATTCGCACTAGAGCCCAACCCTCTTGCCTACTCAAAGATGTTGCGCCAGTGAGCAAACCTTTATTTCCAACACAAATGTTTGTGTTAGCAAATGAAGTGGGTGTGAGATTCTTCTCATCTTCAACCCCCTTGCTTCCATTCCAGATTTGTTTCCCGCTGCTACTACCACCTTTCCCCCATTCCTTATTTGCCCAAACATTTCCAAGGATATACTTATTCTTCTTGTCGTTGTATCTGTCTTCTTTTCTTTCTGAATCTTACTCCATTCTGTATAAAAATGTCTTGTCAGTGTCTCCAAAGGATTACATGTCGCAAATCTTGTTCCGTGTCTTAATTGACCACATGGCAACCCCCTCTGCATGGAAAGATGTTCTCATTTCTTCTACGATGCCATCCCTGTTCCCTATCTCAATTGCTTCTCAACCCTATGAACACGAAATATTGGCTTGTTATAGGATTCAGGACTATAATTGATGACTCACAAATTTACATACCAAATTTGTGTCTCCCTGACAAATACCATACATAAAGTTACATAAGCATCCTACAGACGGTTTAGGATCATTTGTCCCATTCTTTTCCACCTTAATAATTGAATTTACTTCTTTAATAATACAAAGTCTACCAGCATCCCTTATTCTTATTCCACATCTAATTAATTGGAAAATTCTCGTGGTTCTATGAGTAGAATATTTTTTTTTTCTTCAGAACTCCATCCCTATCATTGACTCTGTGGCCTAAGTCACAATCGCATCTTATTGGGCTTCTTTGTATAAACTGTACATGCTGATCCCACTTTTGATTTTCTTACAGTCTGAAAATCCTCCCTCAAGAGATTCCTACTTCCTGGTTCTTCTGCTTAGAACATTCCTCCATCAGATGTTTGTCACTTTCTTCAGGAGACTGTCAAAATTTCATTAGCCAGAGATGCTTTTCATCCTTTATTTTATTTTGTAAATGTCACCCAAAGATGAACTCTTATCTCTTTTAACTGCTGCTAGATGGCTTAAATGAGTTCCTAAAGTTAATGAGTTAGAAATGCAATGCCCAATGTGTCAGTGTTGGAAAGTAAGACCATATGTGAAGTGAGATGACCATAGATGTACGATTCAATGGGTTAATGCCATCATTCCAGGAGTAAATCAATCATCCCGGAAGTCTAGTTTATTATAAACATGATTTCACTTTGTTGTGCTCATTTATGCTCTCTTCACCCCCAACCTTTTGCCTTGGAATGATACAGTCTGAAATAATTCTCCAGATACCCTTGTTCTTTGACTTCCAGTCTTCAGAACTGTCATACCCAACTTTTTTTTTATAAAGTACCCATTCTAACTCTGTTATAGCAGCACAAAATCAAGTAGGATGTCATTTTTTATCATTTCCATAATATATATTATTATCAAAACAATAGGTTGTTTTTCCATCTGTAAGAAAATGCCATTGGGGCAGGAATAGTCTGGGTTCCAACCGCATTGTCACTTTGGGAAAAAGTGTATGCCACTTGCTATCTGCTGAGTTAGCAGATCAGTCAGTCTATAGGGTATTTTATACTCTATAGATGGGAATACGCACAGCAAGAGAGAAAAGATGTCATTCCAAACATAAGATGCTGTTCTGCATTCTCTTGTTTGTGCATTGGCTCTCTCTAGGCTGCTCATGACCCTCCTTTAGTCCAGTGAGATGATAGGATGTTCCACTATTAACTCTGTATTCTATCCTGTCTCCCGGTTACATTATATTACACTCTCTGCTTTTAATGTGGAAAGCAGTTTATGACACCCCATCTCCCAAAGAATATTATTATAGTGTAGTGATAGGGGAGAGCAGGCCTGCTATTCGTCCGGCCCAGCTCCTGCACGACTAGCTTATACCCGGAAATAACAACACACAAATTGTATTCATTTAA
>LOEQ01000540.1:288289-313199 GCA_001685075.1 Bramus lutescens | reverse complement strand
TGCCTTGGAGAGGAGAGTCATGGCATCTGCCTGACTTGGCTTTCTTTCTCCCACAATTCTGTTCTGTCTATTCCACCTATCTAAGGGCTGGCCTATCAAAAGGCCAAGGAAGTTTCTTTATTAACCATTGAAAGTAACACATAGGCAGATGACCCTCCTACATCATTATAGTTAGCACTTAACATTAGGGTCTTAATCGTCCATTGATTTGCTGTGGGTCTTACTTTTTCTTTTTCTGTCTTATCCTCTCGTTTTTTTCCTCCCCTTTCTTTTACTACCATCATCGACCTTCTCTTTCTTTCTCATTGAACTGAAGCATGGAAAACTATCTCTTTTTGTTAGAAGATTTTTGATGATAGAGAGAAGAGATAATGAAACTGTACTATTGAGTCTTTCCACTCCTGTCTCATCAGGTCATTGTGAAACCTCCTGGCTTTCTGTCATTTGTCATGCAGGTGGTCTTAAGAAGTTTAATAGTAACTGAGGTTTCAGCAATTTTTTATTTCAGAAATTTAGATTTTTGTATACAATGGTTAGATACTGGGTAGGCATTTCATATGTAGTAATATAGAAGTTCAATAAATTCACGCAAATGTTTCTCCTATACACTTTTTTCTGTATTCCAAGAGATTATTAAGGATAAAGAAAGAACATGATGTCCCCCTGTGGAGTCAAGGAGCACTGGTTCCCATACTATCTTTATGCAGAAAATTTCTTAGCATGCAAGTGCTCCTATTAGGTTTCAGACCTTCCGCTGTCAATGTTATGTTAAAAGAGATTCATTGTTCATGGCTCATCCAGAAGCCGATTTCTGAATTCCTTTTTTATTCGCTGTTCCACCTCCCCAAATATAACCAATGACTGTTGCCCTTAGTTAAGAAGATAGCCAGTTTGAAGGCAGGGAGCTGGGTGTTTTTAATTCTAGAACACATTTTTCTTTAAAAATCTATTGAGACAGTGGTATAAAAGTGCATTGTTTCAGTGTGCTGAAAAGCAACAGAGGGAATACAAAATTCAGACAAAGGAGGCACCTGACTTTTATCAAAGAGAAAGTGATTGTTCACAGTGCTGATTGTAGATTAGTGAGAATTCTGGGTCTGATACAGGGCCATTCAGACATGGTTCTGAGGGACATTAGAGTGCTGACTAAAGACTTAGGAACCAAACCTGGAGACACCATAGGCACTGTAGGCCTGTTGGAGTTGCCTTACCAATTGGTGTGGAATGTCTTCTTCCAAGATTGAGTCTAATGTGATTCAGGAGAATCTAAGCATCAGAACTTTGCTATCTGCATCCTTGGACAAAGCTTGGTTTGTAAGCATGTTCTCCCCATACTCCAAGGAGAAAGAGTGTAGACTCAACACGGGATTAGAACTCACTGTGTAGCAAGGAATACCAGAGAAGTAAAGGTGGCTATGGTTTCTTTTCACACACTGCTGCCAATGGCAGGGAGGACTGTGTTGCATTGTTACTGGTCCAAAAGAAAAAGAAAATCCAGAGAAGGGTTAGTGTCAAGTTGCATCCTCTGAAAAATGAGGACCTAAGGATTGGCCATCACAGAAGCACCCGAGGTTGTGTTCAAGAATGCTGAAGACTTAATAAGACATCTGCTCATCAAGGAAATCTGAAATAAATAAATAATAAACAAACAAACAAACAAACAAACAAATAAATAAATAAATGGTAGCCAAATGCTCCTTTACTTCAAAGGGCTCTAGATTCTTTCTTAGTTCTAAAGAACCTCTAGGATGCAAAGGAAGGTTATAGGAGAAAACCCATGCAACCCAGAGTTTACCTGAAAGACACTGTTCTACCCCCACAACTTCATCCGGGAGCCTGCACTATCTCCTGGAGGGAGATAGTGTATGTTTATACCTTATTCAACTTCACAAAGCCTAGCCCTGAAAAATGTCTTAGTAGAGGACATTAGGATGATGAATAAATAGGCTATATGACAACCTTGTTTGTTACCACATGCTGTAAAGATAGGACTGAACTTACAAAGAAAATGATAAAGAGATAAAGGCAGACACATAGCTGTCTCTTGTCTCCAAAATAAACATACTATTGTGGACAGAAAGGAATGTCATATTCCAAATCATTTACTGTGAATGAGGAACTAAGCCCAATATAATGTAATAAGGAAGTGCAATTTCATAGGGAAGAGAAGAGACAAGATAGATTTGGCTGTATTGACAGAAGCAGAATGTCTGGAACACTGATATCCATACCACTGAGCAGATTTCAGAGTACACAGATAGTTTTGCATTCCACAAGTGGGAAGAACATTGACAATATATGTATATACAGACCATAAAGTATCCTTATATTGTTATCATTCGATGAGCAATTGAATAATTGGGTTTAGAAAACAAAAAAAATCAAGATACCAATAGGTGATTCCGAGTATAAAATGATTGTCTCATAAAAGAAATTATTTCTATTTTAGTTTGCCCCAGAGAACATGAAAAACAACTGAAGGGAAGATTTTTTTGAATAGTATTAGAAAAACAGTGCAGCAGGTTGCCCCACAAAGAGGTCAGCTCACATCCCTGTAAGTATCTGGTAGCCGGATGCTGACCACTAGGGCACCTGAAAAAGTTTGTCATTGGGTTGGAGTCCATTTATGGTGTCCTTCATTCTTGAAAACTTATCCAGTTGACTTAACTAAGACCATCATAGGTCAGCGAGTTGTTAGTTGTTCTTAAGCATGTAAGTGAATTCAAACAAGCTTTACAGTCCTATCTACCCAACCTGTGACTGCCTGTAAATGCCTTAGTGAGCTCAGGTGACATCAGAAAAAACTACCCAAGTGCTCTATAGACTTGTGAGGAATATAGAGGATTGTTGTTTTAAACATTGAGTTGGGTGTGTTTGTTACATAGGAATTGCTCACCACAAAAGCCAAAGAACCTGCCTTTTAGCAGGATGGATGAAGGCTTAAATGGTCAGTGATCCCATTTAACCTCTTTTAGCTTGAATTACTTTATTTATAAAATTCTGTGTGTTCTGCTGTGTATTACTTGCTTGGGTCACTAGAGATCTTTTACCTGTAAAATTCTGACAACATACATGGGACCTATCACATTTCTGGGCACAAGCCAACATCCTAATTTAAATGAAGCACTTTATACAGTACAGAGCACATAATTCTAGTTTGACATATTGTGTCCATTTTTAATATTTTTATGTGTGTGGTGGAGAAAAGAACTTAAGGGGAAATAAAGACAACACATGGGAATAAACTCCACATGACATGCTTTCTTTCACACATCAAAGCACAAAATAGTTATTTTCTTTATCTTTCTTGATTGATGTGTTTATTTTGAGAGAAATCACTTCCTTTACACTTCTGTGTACTGGGCATGCATCCAAATCTACACAAAGAACTTCAGATGATGACACCCTCTCACCTACTTCTTCATGGCAGCCATGTGTTGCTCTGCTCTATTGGGTTCTCTTAGGAAGGCTCTCTCTCTGACTGGGTGGATGGTAAGTGTTGACATTTACTCAGGTCCAAGGAGATAATATGTTTTTGTTACATTGACTCCATCCCAAGCTGAGGAAGGATGAAACTAAAAATCTTCAGTGTATATGAATGTAGTACTTCAAAAGAAAAGGTGAAAGGTCACACTTTCAATTGCTAGAACAATATCTTCCATAGAAAACTCTGTATTGTATTCATCTATACATTTCAGAATCTCAAGCAGGGGCTTAAAATTCTCCTTTCTGTACAGGTGAGGTTTCCAAGCCAAACATGATAATTTGACTTAGCAATAAAAAAAGATTCTTCCATCCTTTCATCTTCCTCCTGAACTTCCTCCAAAATATTGCTGTTGCATTTATAATAAATACTTTTGGAAACCTTGCAACCTATTTCTCTTTTCCTTCCTTTTCCCCTCCCTCCCCTTACCTCCGTTCTTCCCTCCCTCCCTCCCCCCTTCCTTTCTTCTTCCTTTCCCTCCCTTCTCATTCTTTTCTATTTCTGGCTTATTAATTAAGAATTCAAGTACAGTGTACATAGAAAGCTTTTCTTTTCCTTTAATTGATTTTTATTGAGCTCCACATTTTTCTCTGCTCCCCTCCCTTCCTCTCCCCTCTACTTCAACCCTCTTCCAAGGTCCCCATGGTCCCAATTTACTCAGGAGACCTTGCCTTTTTCTACTACCCATGTAGATTAGATCTATGAATGTCTCTCTTAGGAAAGCTTTTCAAGTATTCAAGAAAGGCAGGTGGAGAATTGGCACAAAGGATAGAAGGAAATAGATACAATTTTAAATAAAATTATTGGTTCAAATAGCTAGAGCCCAATTTTGCTAATAACTAAAATTTTTAGAATGCACACCTCTCATAATTATCAAATATATAAGGTGAAGGAGATGAGTTATGTGTCTACCATAATGTACAACCCAGGTTGAATCTGCTGCTTAGAAAAATTAGTTGCCATACTAGAAGCAGGCAGTGACCTGTACTGTATGTGCAAACACATTGCAGTTTTCTGGGGAAAGACCATGGTGTTAAAGGTTAGGCTTGCATCATAGGTGTAATCACAACCCAGGGATATGTGTAGAGCTTCAAGAAAGTGTTTTGCAGAAAGTGAGAACCTATTATTTACTGAAAAAGTTACCCATCCCTTTGCCCTCCCCAAATCCCTCTGCTTTTATTAATCTTTCCTGCGCATCAGATAGCAATTTTCCTTGCTTCCATGCACACAATTTGGAAGGACCTCAGTTTTAATTGTGCCTAGCTTGGAATGAGCACACTATACAGTCCTGGTCAATGTTACAAAGCATCTTGTAGTAACTGGCTTAGAGGTGGGTGTATGATAAAAGTTAATTTATTCAGTTGCAATCCTGGAGTTTTTCTAAAGCAATTAGGAAAGGGCAAATATTCCCTCTGTTGGGATTGCTAAACTGAATGTTTGTAAGCTCAGACATTCTCGTTAGAGTGTCTTGATACCTCTGTCAGACACTCAGATTGAAGCTATCAGAAGAACACTTTCTTCTGGATTTAACCATCTGTATCCAGCGTTCCTTGGATTTTCAGCTTTGAAGAACTTCAGTTTTCTCTGTGCAGTACAATTGTTTTAAGTCTCCATCTAACTATCCTGCAATTTGTTTCTAATTTAATATAAGACTACTCGATAAAGATATGTAGATCAATCTTTATCTGCCTTCTAAATGCCATCCCATTAGAGATATGGAAAGTATGTAATATAGGTCGCCTGTACTTTTGTGGTAACTAAAAACAAATGAACAACATTTCACTAAGAAGACTTATATATGACCAAAAGTTGTACCTAAAAGAATCTCAACCTTATCAAGGAAGTTAAAATAAAAACCACTATAAACTTTTGCTAATAATAAACGACAACACTATTCTTGGAAATCTAAGACATTACAGCACAGCAGAAAGCACTGTGGGAGCCATTCAGAAAACTGAAAATCATCCACAATTGTGTCCACCAATCCCATGATAATTTAAAAACAACTGAAATCAAAACCCTGAAGAGATATCTCAGCATTCATTTTGTAAGATTCTCAGAAGGCAAGATGTAAAAATGACAGTGTCTGTTAGCAGATGAATAGGCAAAAAAAAATATGAGTGGAGCATGCACACACTCCACCTGAAAACACATAAACGTGCATCCACACATGCACCAATGATCTACAATGAAGCTATGAAATTTAGGAAATCCTATAGTGTGTGACAACAAAGAGAAACCTTGAGGTCATTATGTTAAGGAAAATAAGCCAACTTAAGTGTTGCAGTAGTTATATTAGTTTGTTTATGGAGGTGTCTGAATATTAAAAACCACAGGATAAAATATTAGGATGGTAGATGGTAGTTTTCTGGGAACTGAGATAAAAAAAGAAAAAGATGAACTAATAATTGAGTGCAAAATTATTCTTAAGATTGATAATCCCTAGATATTTGCTGTACAATATGATACTTTTGAGGATCCCCTTAATGTCCATCATCTATTAAAGGTTCCTGTCAGAAGAAAAGGACATGGTCAACAAGACAAAATTACAGCCTACAGTATGGGAAAATATCCTCCCCGTGTCAGACAGAGCTCAAGAACTCAAGAACTCAAGAAATTGGTCACCAAAAGAACAAATAATCCAATAAAAAATGGAGTATATACCTACCTAAACAGAGAACTCTCAACAGAAGAATCTAAAATGGCTGAAAGACACTTAAGGAAATGCTCAACATCCTAGGTCATCAGAGAAATGCAAATCAAAACAACTCTGAGATTCCATATTATACCTCTAAGAATGGCCAAGATCAAAAACACTGATGACAACTTACGCATGCTGGAGAGGTTGTGGGGTAAAGGGAACACTCCTGCCTTGCTAGTGGAAATGCAAGCTGATGCAGCCCCTTTGGGTGTCAGTGTGGTGATTTCTCAGAAAATTAGGAGACAACCTTCCTCAAGACCCAGTAGTACCACTTTTGGGTACATATCCAAAGGATGCTCAATCATGCCATAAGGACATGTGCTCAACTATGTTCATAGCCGCATTGTTTGCTATAGTCAGAACCTGGAAACAACCTAAATACCCTTCAATTGAAGAATGGATAAGGGAAATGTGGCACATTTACACAATGTAGTACTACACAGAAGAAAAAAATAACGATGTATTGAATTTTGTAAGCAAATGGATGGAGCTAGAAAGCATCATTTTGAGTGAGGTATCCTAAACCCAGAAAGACAATTATCACATGTACTCACTCGTAAGTGGATTTTAAAGATAAAGGAATGAAAACCAGCACACAAATCACAATCTCAGAGAACCTAGACAACAATGAGGACCTTAAGAGAGAGACATACATAGATCTAATCTACATGGAAAGTATAAAAAGACAAGATCTCCTGAGTAAGTTGGGAGCATGGGAACCATGGGAGAGGGCTGAAGGGGAGGGGAGAGGAAGAGAAAAATGTATAGCTCAATAAAATCAATTTAAAAACTTAAATGAAAATAAGAAAGTATTTATTCAGAATGAGTTAAAAAGTAAGGGTGTTTACAGTTCCAGTATGAGGACCTAAGCTGTCATCCCTCAAACTCACATTAGCAGTAATACATACCTGTGTTTGCCTGTAATCATGGAGTCATAAAAGGAGAATTACTGAAGACTGACAGCTAACACCCTACTCAAAAACTGGCGATCTCCAAGTTCAGTGAGAGACCCTCAAGAGACTAATCTGGAAGATGGTAGAAGATGACTCCTCTGGTTTCACATGCACATTTATGTGTGCCTGAGCACACTCTCATACACATGTATGCACAGATGCATACACAACACATACAAAATAAAATACTTTTATAAAGTGACAGTAACATAACCCAAAGAAAACATCCACATAAAATGAATGCAAAAAATATAATGAAGTCTAAAGGATATTTTTTAATTATGAGAGACCTGTATTTGAAATTTACTCAAATATTTATTTGCTGTGTGTGTGAAAGTGAGTCTCTTAGACACTGTAAGCCTTAAAAGGCAGAGGAGGGCAACCTACTGAGCATGGCTCTTCACAGGTACACATTATAATTTCAGCATAGTCCGTGTACCTGGTGAAATCTGAAGAAGAGGTGCAGAACTGAGAGAAAAAGTATTTTTGGTACTTTGTTGATGGATGACTGGTCCATATCTTATACACTATGATGAGTCTTCATATGTGCATACATTCATGAAGTCATCACCATAATCAAAGAAATGCAAGTGTGTACAACCTCCATAAATCTCTTGGGGAGTCTTTGCTTATTTGAGCTGGTAAAAAGAAGTCTCAGCTTGAGCATCCGGAACATGAGAGGGTCTGGAGCAAATGGTGATGGGAAGGGTGGGAGGGAGAAAAGAGAAGGATGGAAATGGTACAGTCAGTTATATTTTTATTAAAATATATATATTTAAAAGTTCTCAACATGTGCTCTCTAAAATTTTCATAGTACACAGCACATGTTAGGAATTGTAAGCACTGTGTTGCACAGCACATGTGTAGAACTTGCTATCATCTATAAATTTTATCCCCTAAGGCAACATATGCTTACCCAGGTGTAAGGGATGTTCATATAGTGAGCTAAAGTTTTCTTTTCTTTTTCTTTCTTAAAATAACACCTCTCTCAATATCATTCCAATTTTTAGTATAATACCACCAAGACTATAAAACAGAGAACTCTCATCAGAAGAATCTCAAATGGCTGAAAGGCATTTAAGAAATTCCTTAATTACCAGGGAAATGTGAATCCAAATGAGTCTGGGATACCACCTTATACAGTCAGAATGGCTAAGATCAAAACCACTAATGATAGCTTATGCCGGAGAGTATGTGGAGTAAAGGGAACACTCCTCCACTAATGGTGATAGCACAAACTTGTACAACCACTTTGGAAATCAGTATGGCAGTTTCTCAGAAAATTGGGAATCAAGCTATCTCAAGACCCAGTGATACCACTCTTGGGCATATACCCTAAAGATACTCAATCATACCACAAGAACACTTTATCAACAATGTTCATAGCAGCATTATTCATAATAGCCAGAACCCAGGAAACAACCCAGATGCCCCTCAACTGAAGAAAGGATAAAGAAAATGTGATATGTTTACACAATGAAGTATTAGCTCTAAAAAAAACAATGACATCATGAAATTTGCATGCAAATGGATGGAACTAGAGGAAACATCCTGAATGAGGTAATCCAGATTCAGAAAGACCAACATGGTATATACTCACTCATAAGTGGATATTAGTTGTAAGGCAAAGGATACCCAGACTATAATCCACAATTCCAGAGAAGCTAGGTAACAAGAAGGACCCTAAGAGAGGCACATGGATCGTCCTAGGAAAGGAAATTAGATGAGATCTCCTGGGTAAACTGGGGCTGAAGGGGGGTGGTAAAGGGGAGTGGAAAGGGATGAGAATATGCTGGAACAGGATGGTGAAGGGGGAGGGACAAAATGAGAGAGAGAGTAATAAAAGGGATACCATGATAGACAGAGCCACTACAGGGTTAGGGAGAAACCTGGTGCTAGGGAAATTCCCAAGAATCCACAAGGATGACCCCATATGAGACTCCTAGCAATAGTAGAGAGGGTGCCTGGACTGGCCTTGCTCTGTACAAATCCGATTGGTGAATACCCAACTATCATCATAGAGCCTCCATCCAAAAACTAATGGAACCAGATGCAGAGATCCACAACCGAGTACCAGACCGAGTTCCAGAAGTCCAGTCAACAAGGTTGGGGGGGGGAATAAATGAACAAGGGAGGTCAAGATCATATTGGAGAAATCTACAGAGACAGTTGAACCAAGCGTATGGAAACTCATGAACTCCAGACTGACAACTGTGGCGCTTCTATGGGACTGAACTAGGCCTTCCATATGTGGGAGACAGTGGTGAAGCTCGAGTATCTTCAGAGCCACTGACAGTAGAATCAGGATCAATCTGTGAGGCATGATCTAGCTTGTTGGAGCCAATTTCCTATGGGGGATGTTATGCTTGGGCTTGGTCCTGCCCCAACTTAACGTGACTGACTTTGTTGACTCCTCATCAGAGCCATTGCCCATGGGGAGAAGAGGAAGAAAGGTGGGCTGTGGGAGAGTCAAGGAGGGGCAAGAGGAGGGGTGAGAGGGAGAACTGTGTTGGAATGTAAAATTAAATTAAAAAAATAAATAAATCAAAAAACAGTGAGGTAAGGTATTTAAAATGATTACCAGAGAAAGAAGGGAAGCATATAAGCCTAATGTCTATAGCATGATTTGAGCTTGGTCAAGTTGTTGCTTTTATCTGAGCATCATTCAAACGAAATATATACTTACTAAAAACTCTCCTACCCTCTTTGTCAGTACCTTACTCTATTAAGAAACTGGTCTTCATTTCTCTTAAGTCAGCACTTGCTACTAAAGCCCCAATCCCATTAAAAGGGATAATTGGATTTACAGGGAAGCTAAGACATTAGGGATCTGCTTTCCTGGCTCTAGTACTATAAGAATTAGTGATGTGAGATTTCCCCTCTGCATGCTGTGGTTACCATTGATAAGTAAAGGAACTGCTTTGGGCCTATAGCAGAGCTATAGGGTAACAGAGCTAGGCAGGGAAAACTAAACTGAATGCTGGGAGAAAGGAGGCAGGGTCAGAGGGA
Source organism: Bramus lutescens (assembly GCA_001685075.1). Lineage (NCBI taxonomy): Eukaryota > Metazoa > Chordata > Mammalia > Rodentia > Cricetidae > Bramus > Bramus lutescens. The sequence continues at coordinate 303,052 of LOEQ01000540.1, read as the reverse complement.
AGCCATGTAGCAGCCAGAAATGGGCACCAGAACTGTAACCCGTAAGCCACAGCAAAGTGGTAAAACACAGATTAATAGAAATGGGTTAAACTAAGATGTTTGAGTTAGTCACTAAGAAGCTAGAGCTAATGGGCCAAGCAGTGATTTAAATAATACAGTTTCTGTGTGATTATTTTGGGACTGGGCAGCTGGGATGAATAAGCAGCCTCCTCCTTACAGCACTCTAGGATGAACCTGCAAAACTTACCTGATGCTACAGTATTCAAGCAGAATACAGACTAAGAAAGTTTCAAATAGAGACCAAGTCACAGTGAATACATGGAATAACGAAACAAAAGATCCAACTGGTCATCTCAAAGTGGATTCGATTTCTAGTCATGTGACTTGCATAAAGGGTCAGAGAGTGTCCACGGAGAAACTTTCACAATTTCTTAACTATGTACCTTTTCCTTAATTATGTAATTGTTTCTTGCAATTTTTTACTCACTTAGTAATTTTGAGTCGAGGGCCTATTATTTTCTAATCTGTGGCTGGCTTTCCTAAGAAACTCCCTGGGAGACTGCGATTTGCATGTAGGAAGAAGGAACCTTAGAAACAATACCTGTAAGGAAAACAAGATTAGGTACAGGGAGAAGTTGGAATGACATGCAGGTTCAGCCCATTTCATGGGCATTCTAGAAAAGAATGGCCTGGAGAACTTTCCTTAACTTAAGCACAGGATCTTTTTTGTGTCTTCACATTGACTCATGCTTAGTTCACTGACCTCCACATAGGAAGAGAACATTGGGTGAATAGCTTCCTTCTTAATAGGATGAAACTAACTGGCAACCAATGCGCCAACAGCGTAGGAAACCAGTGCGTTGATTGTGGAAGGGGGTCTGTGTGGTGCACCGTACTACTTAAAGGTCTTTGATCAAGACAATGGGCAAATGCATTTGGCATTTGGCAGATTCAGCCACCAAAAGAAATCTAAAGACATGAGACATGCTATTCACATGACCTAAAACTAAGCAAAGGAGCATGTTAACATGAAATGAGGTTTGGAGTCAGTAGAACCTGAGATTCCACTTTGAATATCCTACTCTCAAAATGATCCTGGAATTTCCCTCAAAATCACTAGTTTCTCGGAGCATCACATTTTTTATATTTACAAAGTTGTGGTGTTGATAAGAGTATTGGTTTTATGGAATGTTTTGATTATGATGAGAAAAGTCATGTTATTTTACAAGCTATGGTCCCAGTATATTGCAAATGCTTGGCCCCTAGCATATGCCTACCATGCCAAGGGCACTGAATGCCTTGTGCATATGTTATTGCTTATGGACATGCTCTAGAGCAGACTATGCCAAAATGTTTGAGGAGCTCAGAACTGGTTGAATTCAAAGTTCTATAGTCAAGAAATGGGAGATGCATGCTGAGACATTAGCACAGGAAGTTAGAGAAATCAGAGAAAGCTGCCCGGAAAAGGGAGAGTCTGACCTATGCTCTGAAGTACAAACAGGAGTGAGGATTGTAAGGTAACAGTGATTGACAGAAGAGGGGGAGGGAGCTCTTATGTCCTAAAGCAGACGGAAAACTCAGAGGGCATTTGGGCATAATGTAAAGGGAAGGTGTTTTAGTTACTGTTCTATTGCTGTAAAGAGACATCACGACCAACGCAACTTATAAAAGAAAACATTTAATTGGGGGCTTGCTTACAGTTACAGAGAATGAGTCCTCGGTCACCACGGTGGGGAGCATGTCAAACAGGCATAGTACTGGAGCGGGAGCTGAATCCTTTTATCTTACCTGCAAGTTGGAGGCAGAGAGAGCACAAAACTGTGCCTGGCATTTGGAAACCCCACCCTCTCTGCCTGCCTTCGTACACAAAAAAGGCCACACCTAAATTTTATCAAAATTGTTCCACCGATTAGGGACCAAGCGTTCAAATAAATGAGCCTCAATGGTTCAGTCCTACTCAAACCACCACAGAAGGCTCGTTCTACTATGTTTGGAACTGCAGCTTCTAATCCATGCCATGGCTTGAGCCACTTGTTTCTAATTTCCTCAGAAACCCCACAGGATGGAGATGGCAAGAAAGAAGCATTATTTCCGACTCTGTTCAAATGGAATCTACCTGGGATGGAGAACCAGCTGGCACATGGCCCACTTGCCCCACCTTGGTAACAGCTCTAGACTTCTGGTTTGATGGTCCAGCTCATTAGAATAAGTTTCTGAAGCAGCTTATGTTTCTTTCAGATGACTGGAAAAGTATCCCATCCACACCATACCATCCAATGTTATGAAGCTTCTGGTCTTCTGGGGTCTTTGCCAACACAGGGGAGATCACAGTCCAATTAGCCAGGACACTCATGGAAAATGAGGTCATGCAGTCGAAACAGGCTGTTCTCCATGGCTACATGTAACACTCATCAAACTTGGGGATGCAGACTAGGAAGCAATGAGACTCCTGCCTGTCTATGGCACACTCTCCTCTGTAAGTTTGCTCTTTTGTTTACTGGCTTGTTTGTTTGTTTCAGCTTTCTTTTTATTTATTCTTTGTGTCTTTGACATCATGCATCTTGATCCCATTCATTTCCCTATCCCTTGACATAAGCATTCTCCCCTTGCAACCTCTTTCCCTTAAATAAAATTTAAAGGAAAAAAAATCAGTCTTGTCATGGAAGCTGTAGTGTGACACAGTGAGTCATGCAATAAACCCTTGTCCCTATATCTTTACTTGCAAGTGTTCATTGCAAAGAGTCCTTGGTCTAGTTCCAGGCCTCTGGTTTCCGCTACACTATCAGTGCTGAGCCCTCACTGGGAATCTTCTTGGATATCCTGTTGTTGCTCTGTGTCATGGAAATCCTGCAGCTCAGTCTGCAATACCAGCCCCTTCATGTGCTCCAGCAGATCATTGATGCAGTGGATGTTGAGATGAGCCAACTTATAACACTTGCTCTTGGCCTGGGTGGTTGCATGGTTGGTCAGTCTGCCAGCTCTCCCTTGTCCTCATCACTAGGGTGAACTCTCCAGCATTGCCCTGGCTAGTTCACCCCTTGCAGTGATGAACAAGGGGAGGGAGCAGTTCTCTTGTTTTCAGGCCCACAGGGACAGATCTCCCTCACCTACAACCTCAGGGCCAGCTCTACTGTATTTCCCAGGGGCTACTCTCTCAAGTGCTACAACGTGTGAGGGGCAGGGACAACTGTCCCACTCTTATGACCCCAGGGCCAGCTCTTCCAGCTGCCATAGGCAGCAAGGGGTAGGGGAGGAAATCTCCCCAGCCCACACCACCATATGGCAGATGAGGGATGTCCCATGCCCACATTCTCGGGAGTGTTCACCGGTACCCCTGACAGTAGGGTCAACTCTACTGTGTGCTGCCCAGGCAAGGAGCAGGATCTGCTTTCCTAAGTGCTGCAGCTGGTAAGGGGGAAGGTTAGCTCCATCACCCACCACAGGTGATAGGGGCAAGGAAGAAAGGAGTGGTTCCCTTGCCCTTATGACCACGTTGCAGATTAGGGGGGATATGGACACTCTCAATCCCTCAGGGTCAGTTTATCCATGCCTCTGCCAACAAGGTCAGTGCTACTATCTCTTGTAGACCAGTCTGATCTCAAACTCACAAAATTCCACCTGTCTTTGCCTTCAGAGTGCTGGCATTAAAGGCATGTGCCACTACCGTCCAGCTCTATTTGGGAGTTTCTTAAGAACCCCGCTGCTACTTTTGCCTCACACTAAATGGTCTTGAACAAGAACCATGGGGCGGGTGCCTTTTTCCCCTCACACTGACTATCTCTGCTTCCTGTATGATTGGTTCTTATGTAACTTGGAGTGACGCTGTTTAATGCTCATGAGTCGCACGGTGATTAGATGAAGAACACGACCCATAGAAAGACATCATCCCTGCCCTGAAGGCCTCTGTCTTCTCAAAGACATCAAAAGTCAGTCACACCTTCTACTCTAAACCTCTGCCAAATCATGTATGTTGTAAAAACGCTAACAAACGTGAAACCAACTAAGCAGTAGAATCATAATTCTTAGTAAGATACAGTATTAAACTGTTTAATGTATAATATTCATGAGTAGGAAATAATTGGTAGCATTATTTCTCAACAAAAGGCTGAAAATAATGGCCTACTATCAGGAAAAATAGAGCATAGAAGACAAGTCTGTCTGCACCTTATGCACACATGTGCACACCCATAAAGAAGCACAAATCTAGCATTGATAAGAGAAAAAATGTATGCAGGACACATACATTGGACTTTCCTCTAAATCATCCAGTTCCTAGCACTGATGTTCCGTCACTGGAGACCTGTTCTACCTAGGATAGCCATGATGGTTGGTCACCTAATACATAACCCAATGTTGCCCCTTCTCAAAGACAAATACAAGAAGGGTTATGTATTAGTTACTTTTCTTTGGTGTGACTAAATACCATGACCAAAATCAATTTATAAAAGGCAGAGTTCATTTTGGCTTATGCTTGCTTCTAATATATATCTCGTATTGAAAATAAATATGATATATGATGGCAGAATTATTCCACAGGGCTATATGAAGCACTCTCTTGGGTCATCTCATTTCTATCAACATCAGAAGATGAAGGAGCATTTGTTGGTTAATTTTAACAATTTACCATGTGCTTGAGAGTAACATGCAAAGGAATGTTTCAATTACAATTTTAAAAACTGAGGTGCGTGGTGGTGGCTCATGCGTTCGATTCCAGCACTCAGGAGACAGAAGCAGGGAGATCTCTGAGTCTGAGGTCAGCCTGGTCTACAAAGTGAGTTAGTTCTAGGACAGCCAGGGCTACACAGAGAAATCTTTTAAAAAAAAAACTGCTGTATTTTAATCATTATGTAGTCAATATCACTGAACATTAAGAACCTGCTGTTGGGCTTTATCCTCAGTCATATTTCTACTCCAATAGGTAGCATTTATGGCACCAGAGACTTGCATGAGTTATTAAATTTCCTTTGATTCTTTAGTGTGAAAGCAACAGCTACCATTCTGTCAATTGTTTTTGTTTGTTTGCTTGCTGGCTTGTTTGCTTGTTTGATAATTCCTGATCTTCATGAGAGGAAGATGAAAATGAAAACTTTAAAATCTTCTTGATCCCTAACATTTACATTTTGTACTACATACAAACAGCATGTATTATAAATTATTGTACTGATATTTCCATTTCAAATCTGTTTCTTCTTAAGTAGATATCTGAATGAATTATATAACAGTTATATTGATTTATATATAATTGATATTAATTTATATATAATTATTTATGTATAAAATTTATATTAATTTATAAATTTATCTATTATAATATTTTAAATTAAATATTTAAAATATGCAANTAAGAAAAATATTGGCTAATATTAGTTAGTAGACAGTGAATAATATTGACATTATATAACACAACCACATATTAGAAAATCTTTTATGATTAACAAAACTTGAATGTTACATCATGCGTGTCTTAGATTTTTATAAATATACCAAAATAGATACAAATAATAAATTTGTTTGATAATAAATGAACAGGAATTTTAAGTTGGAAATCTATGATTTCACAGAGGATTTTGAATATATGTAGCGTTGGCTCTAATAATTATGGCAGTTATATGGTAGGAAAACAATTTTATTCATTGATTGAACCATAAACATCATAAATGCTGATTTTCCTTTGACACAGTTTTGGACCTAAGCATATCGTTCTTCATTGCCATTGACCCATAACATACTCTTAAGTCAGCCAGGCTTGGTGAAGGACAGATGTTGTAGGGAAGGACCTTTTTCTTCTAGCATTCCCTTCCACATGGATGATCCATCACACCAACATTCCCGACCTCTCTTCTTCCCTTTAATCATTTCCCCTGAATACTTAAAATGGTCTATGAGCTTTGGATGGGAATGTAAACAAATTCAACCTGGTCTTCTCAAATGCTGCTACCTACATGTGGCATGCTCATAGACAGCATGCATTCACTCTCATTTTTGGCAAATTTTGTGAAATGGCTTTGGTTAGAATTTTATAGTATGTCCAAGGCCTAATACATTGGCTTACTTCTGGCATTTAAATTGGAAAATCTCCACTCTCATAAGTATAATAAACCCATTTTCCAATGTAATGCTTTCCGGAATGAAGGTATTATTTTCATTTCATTTGTCTGGAGTTATAAAAATGTCACTGTATGAGCTGTGACCTCAAATCGATGTGTTTCAAGTTCCTGTGCTGCCACCCTCAAGATAGAGTTGTTAGGAAAAAACGAGTTAATATTCACAAAGCATTTGAAATAGTGCCCGGCACAAATAAGTGCTCTGTCTGTGTTTGGCATCAGTTTGTCTTTTTATTTCCTTGTTAGTGTAGCTAAGAATACAAGCCTGGGAAAAGGTATTGTGCACTCCTCTATCATATCCCAGTAACAGGGCTTTCCAGAGTAATGTTTAATCCAATTCCTTTTGCAAATCACTTTGCAATTAGGTTAATCCTACACTTACATGCTTCTCATTCCTGGAGTCATCCTTACTGTTGTACAACTGAACGTATTTTTTTTATGTATATTCTGAATAGACATAGGCCCCTCCATAGTGCTTTGGCTCCCCCACAATTTGGCTCCTACCTATATTATCAAATCCATTCTCCTTCCACACTGTTTTCCCAAGTTCATCCATACTCATGGTTGTGAAATCTTGCATGCATTCTTTCTTTTTAAGAGAGTAAGGGATAAATTTTTCTAGTTGTTATATAGGAGAAATATTTAAAAAATAGAAATGAAAAATTGAACTTCTAAAGAGATAATTTATTCTAGTTATTATATAAGAGGAATATTTTTGAAAATTTATAGAAATGAAGAAAATTGAACTTCTAATTTCCATGCACTAGAATGTGTCCTTGCAAATACAAATTCAAGTGTTTTAAAATTTTAAGTTCTTTTTGTTTGATTTTGCATATTTTTATTTATCTAATAGCAGTTACTGAATTTTTTTATTTTTTTCATTTTTTCTTTTATTAAAAATAGACACTTTTCTCATTCAATATAGCCTGATTATAGTTTCCTCTCCCTTTACCCCCCCAGTTCCTCCCTACCTCCACTCTCTTCCAGATCCACTCCCTTTCTGTTTCTCATTAGAGTTTCTAAGAGAAAACAACCAAACATGATAAAACAAAATATAATAAAATGAAGTAAAAACTATTATCTTAAGGTTGAACACAACAATCCAATAGGAGGAAAAGAGTCTCAAGAGTAGGCACAGGAATCAGGGTCCACTCATTATCACAGTCAGGAGTCCCATAAAAACACTAAGCTAACAGTTATGGTACATACACAGAGGACCTGGTGTAGACCCATGTAGGCTCTGTGCTTGCTGCTTCAGTCTCTGTGAGCTCACATGTGACTTTTTTAGTTGATTGTGAGAGCCTTGTTCTCCTGGTGTCTTCCATCACCATGGCCTTATAATCTTCCTGCCTCCTTTTTCTTTACATTCCCCAAGCTCTGAGGGGGAGAGATTTGATGGAGGTCTTACATTTAGACTCTCTCTGTCAGCATAATGTCTGGCTATGGATCTCTGCATTTTTTCCATGTGCCACTGGAGGAAGACTCTCTAATGATGTTGGATAAGGTACTGATCTATGAATGTAATAGAATATCATTAAGAATAATTTTTTTATTCCTTCCTTCCATCCTTCATTTCTTCATTTCTTTCTTTGACAAGTTGTGTTTGATTTTACCCAAGGTCTCTGGGCTATCTAGCCCCTGGTTCTTTGTTACCTAGGCAGTTTCAGATATGGGTTCCTTTTCACAGAGTGGGCCTTAAGTCAAATCAGACATTGATTGACTAGTTCCACAAGTTCTGTGCCACTGTTACCATAGCATATTATCCAGGAAAGGAGAGATTATAGGTCAAATTTTAGTGGTTGGCTTGGGGTCTATATTTCTCTTTCAGCAGAGTATCATCCCAGACCAAAGAGACTCAAACATTGGGGTAAGGGCTCTATATTGGTACCAGTTCAACTTCTCCATGTTCAATGAGTTGTGTGGATGTTGTCCTCAGCAGGAGAGCCCTGCTGCTAGTTTGTGGAGAGCAGACCTTTGAGTTACCATCAGCCTGGGTTGTTCAGGGAGTCCCTTGGAACCCTTTTGGCAAACAACTCAATTAAATGAAAACCAGTCCCTTCATTGGAACACTTGCATGGCTACAGGAGATGGGCAGTTGATGCTCCATATTTCTGATCATTAAGAGTCCTCATTAGGATCACCTTCATAGATTCCAGGAGGTTTCTGCTGCACTAGATTTCCACATCAACCCCCAAATATTTCCCAGTTCCGGTTATCTCTCCCCAAACTCTCTCCTTGAACCCCATCTCTACCCCAACCTGAGCCATCCCATTCCTAGTCTACCCTCCCCCATCTACCCATAAAATATACTCTATTCCCCTTTCTCAGGAAGATTCATGAGTCCCCTTCTCTTTCTTAATACTTCTTATTTATTAAATAAACAATTATTTAAAATTTTTATTCTTTATTGATTTTACATCATTCATCTTAATCCCACCCATCTCCTTGTCCCTTCTCATCTGCCCTTGCAACCTCCCCTCCAGATTAAACAAAATAAAATTTAAAAGAAAAGAAAAATCTTATGGAAGCTGTAATGTGATACAGTAAGTCCTACCTTTATTCCATACATCTTACTTGGAAGTGTTCATTGTAATGAGTTAGTTGTTTCATTTGAGGCCTCTGGTTTCTGTTACACTATCCATACTGGTCCCTCACTGGGGCACTTCTTGTATAACCTGTTGTTGTCCTGTGTCATGGGGATCCTTCAACTTTGGATCTGCAGGACCAGCCCCTTCATGTGCTTCAGTAACTATTAGATGGGGCAAATGTTGGGATGGATCAACTCATATCCCTGATTCTGGGTTTAGTTGGTTGCTGGCTTGGTCAGTTTACCAGGTCTTCTGCATCTTGAACACTAGGGAGAGCTCTCAAGCATATTCTATGCAGTAATCAGCAGGAGGCAGGGCTAGGCCAGTTCTGCTTTTACATCCTAACAAAACTCAAGTCCAAGTGGTTCTGTTGCCTACATCATTAGGGACAATTCTATTGTGTTGTCCCAGTAGGGGCAGAGGTCACTGGTACATTTATCTAATTATTCTTTATTAATAAAATATGGGGAGTCAGATAGGTAGAAGCCTGAAAGATCAAAGAAGCATCAGAAAAACAACCAGTGACCTCCTCTTGCTTCTGTTCCTCTATCCAACATTACTGAAATCCTCTGTAACCCCTGCCTTACTACTTCCTGTGTCTATCTCTTCTCAGTCCTCCATACCTATATTTTTAATTTTGGTCAGCTAGTGGCTAACTCCACCCTCTGATTTAAAGCAAGCTTTATTGTCAGAATGTGATCAAAATATCACACATTTCCCCTTTTTGTCTAAATAAAAAGTGAAGGTTTTAACACTAATGTAGGAAAACCATATACAGTAAGAACAATTATGAGGAAAGACACATTTACAATGTCTAGTCCATTTGCAGTTGGCAAATTCAGACACTTGGAAAGTACAAAGTTTTATACCTAATTTGCTTTCTATCCTAACTTGCATTACCAACTCAGAGCTATCCTTTTATGTCTTTCAACCTTATACACTTTAAAACTCTTTTGTGAGTTTCTGTTCTGAATTTGTTAACAAGGAAAACTATAACTATCTAGTCTTCAACTCCATCAGAAACCTGAGAAGGCTATAATATTATCTGAGTAAACAGAAAGTGCAAACAAACATTCAAAACTAAGAAATTACATAAATAGTTGACTGCCTAAAGAATTGTCCAAGGTTCCTCGGTATCATTGGAGTATTCATCTTTGACCTACAGGCCTAGAATATCTGACAGACTTTTCTGTGAAGCAGGAATTTTGAAGGATTGTCCTGCTTTGTCTTGGTAAAGTTTGGAAGTCACTTTCCTTTGGGCCCTGCTTGTCCAATTTGGACAGCATACTGTCAGGAGTTGAGGCAAATGTGGTTTCTTGCCCAGAGACCAATTTTTGCCACAAAGAAAGCAAACTCCATTTGGAGTTTCTTCAATGTCCATCATCTTCTCCAAAGTTGATTATTTCTTCCAGGAGCAGACATGTCTCCTGATCATAAAAACCTTATATTATTAAAGCATTTTAAATGCTATACTCTGTAGATTCTCTACAATGGTTGAAGACACAAATCAATCTACAGTAGATCTCTATTTGACCTTGAAAATATACCTAACATGACTACAAGTTAAATTGCAATAGGTTTCTAACTACTAACCTGCATTTCTTTATTATACTAAATAGCTGGTAATCATAACTTTCAAGGACTAGAAATTTGCATTACATTATCAAGTGAGTTGCATAGGTATAATACCTTAATCAACAGTAGAAGCTTATATACACTATGTTCTAACAAACATATCTTAAATGAAAGCAGAGGCATATATACAGTATAATAAAAATAACCTCAAATTTGTATCAATATACAAAAATCCATACCAAAGAAAATATTTAAGACTAGTAGTTGCTTTTTTACTTCAACAATTTCCTTTGTTCAGCATTAAGTTTTACCATTACCAAAAACAACTTGTAACCAACACATTCAAACAGTGGCAAATATCCATAACCCATTGAAAGACCCCAAATCACTCTCTCCATCTCTTGGGAAAGTGGGCATTGTGTTCTCTATGTTGTTTCCCATTGTCTGGATGGCAGTGGCATCTCGAGGGGACCCTGAGAAAATTGATCTAATGGTCAAGTCCTGGGAGAGCTGGTTATAACATTTGTTGCAAGTCTCTGGGTAATGGGAAAGTGTAGGACTTATCTAAAGTCCTGACTGGAGTAGAGCATGAGGCTGGACCTTCTCAGCTAGTGACCGTGAAATTTTCTTGAGGAGTTTGTAGTCAAAAGAAGATCTTTGGGTGGTGTTTTTAAGCTTACTGTCATTATCACAATCCAGGTCAAATAATTATTGTGGGACCCCATCATCATTTTAGAGACTTCAACTATTGCTTTTAGGAATGGTCACAGTTCACAGAAGAAAATTTAAACAATTTAAATGTTATTTACAGCAGATCTCAGAGAAGTTAAAGGACCACCATTTGTTAAGTACATGCAGAGTACATAAACTTAATTCCTAGTTACCCAATAGAGACTCAAACCTGAAATCATGTACAGGAAGCTAGATGAAGCCTTTTTCTAGAATTAGTTAGTACTCTATATGACAATTAAAATAATGTCAGAAAGTTGGGCACCAGATGATCTTTTATATAATTATTCTTTATAAATGAAAATATTGGGAGTCAGATCCTGGGGTAAGAACCTGAATAATCAGAGAAGTGGTGGGGAAGTGACCAGTAACCTCTTATCTCTTTTTTTCCTCTATCCAAAGGACTAAAATGCTCTCCAAGACCTGCCTTACTACTTCCTGTCTCTATCTGTCCCCAGTTTTCTAAAACCTCTAAGGTTAATTGTTGTCAGCTAGTGGCTAGCTCCACCCTCTGATTCAAAGCAATATTTATTGTCAAATGCATCAAAAAGAATCACATAACACTGCCTAGTTAGAGCCCTCATCTTTACCTAACCTCTCTGGGTCTATGAATTGTAGCTTGGTTATCTTACTTAATGGCTAATATCCACTTATATGTGAGCATACCATATTTATCTTTGAGTCTGGGTTACTTCACTCAGGATGATTTTTTAAATTTCCATTAATTTGCCTGCAAATTTCATGGTGTCTTTTTTTTTAAACTAATACTCCATTGTGTATTTGTACCACATTTTATTCATCCATTCTATTCAGGGATATCTAGGTTGTTTCCAGTTCCTGGCTATTAAGAATAAAACCACAAAGAACATAATAGAAAAAGTAAACTTGTGGTAGGATAGAGCATTGTTTCCATATATGCCCAAGGGTGGTATAGCTGGGTCTGGAGGTAAATCAATTCTGAGTTTTCTGAGGAACCTCCCACATTGGTTTCCATAGTAGCTATAAAAGTTTGTACTCCCACTAACAATGGAGGAGTGTTCCTCATCCTCTACATCCTAACAGCATGAACTGTCACTTGTGTTACTGATCTTAGCCATCCTAAGAGGGGTAATATGGAGTCTCAGAGTCATTTTGATTTGCATTTCCCTAATGGCTAAGAATGTTATTTCTTTAAGTATGTCTTAGCCATCTGACATTCCTCTATCAAGAATTCTATTTCACCCTGCACCTCATTTTTAAGTTAGATTATTTGGCTTATTGATACCTAGTTTCTTGAGTTTTTAAATATGTTTTGGTTATTATTCCTTTATCAGATGTGGAGTTGATAAAAATCTTTTTCCATTCTATAGGCTGTTGCTTTATCTGGTTGATTTTGTCCTTTGCTTTACAGAAACTTTTCAGTTTCATTATGTCCCATTTATTAATTGTTTATCTTCATGCCTGTACTATTTGTGGTCTGTCCAGAAAGTTGTCTCCTGTGGCAATGTGTTCAAGACTATTCCCTGCTTTCTCTACTGTCAGGTTCAATGTATTTGGTTTTATATTGAGGTCTTTGATCCATTTGAATTTGAGTTTTGTGCAGGGTTAGACATATGGATCTATTTGCATTTTTCTACATGGAGACTTCAATTTGACTAGTACCATTTGTTGAAGATACCCCCCCCNCAACAGTCTCACAGCCATCTGTACTAGAAAGGCCCACACCAGCAGCTCAAACTTCTTTATTCAAAAACCAGGTACCTAAATGTTTTTGGCTTTATGCCTGTTCTTCAACTTGATTTGAATAATCAACTTGTCTGTTTTTATGCCAATACTGTAAGATTTTTATTACTGTATCTCTGGAGTCCAGCTTGAAATCAGGTATGGCGATACATATATCAGTTCTTTTATTGTTCAAGATTGTTTAAGATATCCTTTTGTTGTTTTTGCTTTTCATATGCCACTGAGTATTTTCCTTTAAAGGTTTGTAAAGAATTGTGCGGGAATTTGGAATTACATTGAGCCTGTAGATTGTTTTTGGCAGGATGGCCATTTTTACTTTGTTAATCCTACTCATCCACGATCACCGGAGATTTTTCCATCTTCTAATAACTTCCTCAACTTATTATTACCTCTTCAACTATTGCCTGTTTTAATGACCTGCTCAATTTCTGAGTTCATAGGGAATGCCTGCTAGTGTTGGGGCAGAGACACAGCTATTAGTTGGGGGAGTGATGATAGGTGACCGTCTATTGGATCCACAGGCAATGTGGGCAGTGGGTAAGGGAGACTGAAGCTAGTGGTATGCTGCAGCACCAGGAAGGGGACCGAGGGACCGGGTCTGGGGAAACAGACAGAAAGAGGAACATCTGCAGAAAGTCTATCTGGTTTTCCCTGGCTTGCATTCTTTCGCCACATCTGCTCTGGCCTTGCCATTTCTGGGTTTCCTCTTCTCTTCTTTGAAGCCTAGAACTTGTCTTTTATTACCTAGCTTGACACCTCTGTCCTTTGTGGAAGTATCTCTTCCGCTAAACTCAGAGATCTCTCTGTGTGACGAAAATGAAGTAACATATCCACATCAAAGCACTCTAGCTTGAGCATCTGAGTTTTGTCACAAATCGTGATGTGAAGTGTGAGCTCCCAAGGGTCTTTGCGTAGGTTCCTGCCCTCCCCACCTTTCTACACTTGTACCACCAAACATCTAACATAGAAACTACTCATGTATTTGTGCATGGAAAAATTCTACCTATACGTCTCCACAACACTAACCAAAAACATCTTCCTTTGTTGAGAGGCCAACCTCACCACCACCATGTTCTACTGACTGTGCTTCAGTGGTCTCTTAAATCATCATTGAATTTGAATCCTCAGTCTCTTGTTCTCATCGTTTCAAATTCTGAATACCCAAAACTCAATCTCCTCACCAGCCACCTTTTCGATGGCTAGCTATTTTTTTTCCACTAGCTCATGCTTCTGTGATGATCAGAACAAAGACAGGCTTCTCATCTAACTGGTCTGGATCATTGAGTCCTTGCAAATTGAACACTGGGATTTTAGTTATTAGAATACTGACTCTCCAAGACCAAGCACACCAGAGACATGTGAAAAATGGGCTCAGAGAAAGATACAAGAGGACCTAGAGGCTCTCAGAATTCTAAGTGGCATGGGGGAAACAGGGCATCATTTTAAATGAGGTAAAATCAGTCTGTAGGACTTCTAAGGAGATTTCCAAATATCCCACACTGAAGGGCTTCCTCTTACATTCCAATGCTCATTATGTAGTTCTTTTGTTAAAGGCTTCTAGAAACATGTTGTAACCATGGGTTATTACTGAAATGATATGACAGGAAAACCAAATGCATCATCAACCTTTCACTGAGAAATGAAAGCAAAGCTTAAGGAAATGTCATCTGACTAAATTGTAGCCAACATAGGCATTCTCTCTTAGTCACCCTTAACCAAAGTGTCAATTCTCTACAAGTAAGGTAACAGCTGCCAGGGGCAGGGCAGCTGCCTACGTTATGTGCCTGAAAAGAGGTTTGGGATGCACAATGGGAAGACTCAGGCTTGTGATTATTTCTTGGGCAAGCCTCCTAAACAAAACCCTCATTCTTCCAAGGAATAAAGGTTCTGTTACTACTCCCTGTGGCATATCTATTCATTTGTTGCTTTGCTGACAATTTCTCTTCCTGGTTTTCACAATTTTTTGTTTCTAAAATAAAATGATATTGATCACTTTTCTATCTATCTATCTATCTATCTATCTATCTATCTATCTATCTATCTAT
>LOEQ01000540.1:248518-273632 GCA_001685075.1 Bramus lutescens | reverse complement strand
GAGCTCATTAAAACTCACGTTTACCTAATAAAATGTTATCAGTAAAAGTTTGGGAGTAAAATTAAGAGGGTGGGAGAAAGAAAGAAAGGCAGAAACAGTGTTAAGTGGCATTTGGAGCCTTCTATTAGCAGAGGAACAGGAAACCAGGGCATTCACATTCCATTCAGATGAGAGAAGTCCAGGAAGAGAGAAGGGACAGTGGGGAAGATAATGGGTTCCACTCTCTGCAGTCTGTTTGGAGTTGGGACTGAGCTGGAAGTGGCAATGCGGGCCAGCTGGCCTGAGTCATTGAAGGATAAGGGGGCTCCGAGACCTGAGTACCCTGTATTCAGATTCCCAATGCCTAAAACATCCAGGTTCTTATAAAATTGGCCCTCTAGTTCAAAGTGAAGGCATTTTGGTGTCCTTGTGGGTATAGAGAATGGAACAGTTTCCCACAGGGAGCATGTCTGGTGAAGAACAGACACGCTATAACATGAAGACAAAAAGGTATAATATGCGAGTAAATCTGATACTACACATATAGAAAATAATTTTAATTCTTTATGTTGGGGAGTAGCAAGCAGTGGTCCACATGCCAACTCCAACTTTGTCATCTGCTTCTGTAAATGTAATAAGGCCACTCTCATTTTTGTGTCACTTATGGAGGCTTTGATACCAGAAAAATGGGATTTGAAGAGTATCATGAGAGACCACAGGTCTAAAAGACTAAGATATTTGTCATTTGACTTATTTGAGAAAGAAAAAAAAATGCTGACCCTGCTGTAATGACAAAATACTATTGGTGATTCTTGTAATTGGAGAATCATATAGAGATATGTATTTAAATATATATTTAAAGAACTGTTACCTTTACCTTTTGTTTTCTTTATAGCCATGCTTTATTTTTGTACTGAATATAAAAAAAGAAGTATTTAAAAATACATGACTACAGATGAAAATGGACACGGTGCTCTAATTTCACTTTGTTCTGAGCTCAGCTATGCAAAGTGAGTTGTTTTGCTTACGTTTCTCTGAGAATTAGGAAGTCCCAAAGCAAGGTCCCAGTGGGTAATGACCCGCTGCAGTTTTGCAGCAGTCCCCTTCAAAGGTGGCTCTGCGGCTGGGGAAATCCCTGTGTTTTCCACACCTTGTGCAGGGTTGGCTGAACACACATGACGCATCCCTTACAGAGGCATGGAGGAGGCATGTGAGATAGTGGAAAAAATCGTTTCCATGGGCAGTGATCTGAAGCTTGCCCCTAGAGACAGCTTTTGGACGTTGTAAGGAGGTCTAACCCCCTCTGAGCTATAGCTTCCTAGTCTGCCAAACTTATGATTTATACCAAACCATAAACCATCACCTACTGTTACAAGTAAAGGTTACCTCAGACGTCCTCCTGACGGGCCCTGCAGCTCATGAGTGGGGAAACTTGCTTAGTTCCTCACTGCTTCTGATCAAATCAACCCTGCAGATAGAAGTGGTAACGTTTTCACCGTTTCCTGTATTTTCTCCAACCCCACTGCTAGAAAGTTAGAGGCCCACTTGGAGAAGAGAGCCCCTCTCTCCACCATGGGCCTCTCAAGCCACCCAATCACCCATGAGAACTATATCCCCAGGAAGATGCTGCCTTTTTATCTCCCATGGCCCCAACTCTCCTCCCCTGTAGTGACTTTGGTATCTTGTGGTAAATTCCCTGAAACGCGTACCGTTTCACAGATTGTTCGAAGCTATTTAGTGTCTACGGGAAAGAAACACAAATCTGCTATGCTTCGGCTACCAAGAAAACGTCCTAAAATAGCCAAGTCAGTTCACAAGAAGAAAAATTCAAATAGATATATTTTTTTAAGCTCTTAGTTCTAGTTTCTGTTTTCAGTGGGGATTTCATGGTGGCAGGGTGGGGAACTTGACTCCCAGGAGCTGAACTACAGACACCTACAGATCTTTTCACATGATAATTTTCCAGCCAGGTACATGCAGCAGCATCCTTTGTGTGATTAACACTGGTTTCCAGTGTGTCGTGGACAAGTCATTACTCTGGAAGCACAGAAAAATGAAAAGGAAAGTAATCTTAATTGTACCTTTTCCACATAAACATGATTTGATGCGCAGCTTTGGTGTCCATGTTCAGAGTACTAACAACTCGCTTCTTAAGATCCCTCAGCACCCGGAATCCAGACTTGTTCTCAGTAAGGTTTAGAAACGGACCCTTGTAATGTCAGCACTTGAGAGGTGGAGGCCAGAAAAATCACCCAGAATGCAAAGCCACCTTGGGATACATAGAGAGTTCCAGGACACCAGAGGGTGACCTTGTCTTGAAACCCACAAAAGAAAAAAAAAAAAAAGAAAGCAAAACAAAACAAGATGTTACCTCCAACCCTTCTTCACAGGTCATGACAGGCTCATGAAGATGACTGCATTTCCTATCAAATATTAGGAGACTAGCAAAGGTCATCTGTATGCCTGTGTCCTGGCTTCCCTCCGTTTCCATTTCCCTGGGTCCCCTGGGATGAAAAGAATTCTGCTCAACCCTGCTTCTCTGACTGAAAACACACCTGACTAACTGTAGATGGACAACTGTACCAGAGTCCCACAGTGATGTCCTTTGAGTGATTTTGGGGACAATGATCTGACCGAAACTTATGGGATCTTTTAGAGAGACCCGCATCAACGCACAATTTTACTTGAAAGTCAGTAGATTGTTTGAATTTCAAAATATACACGAAGACCGCAGCTGTCTTTGGTGGCAACAAGAATCAAACAAGCGGAGCAAGGTGGCTCAGACCTGCCTGTAATCTCAGAACTTGGGAGATGGAGGTAGTAAGATCAGAAGTTCATGGTTGCGCCCAGGTATATAAAGAATCTGAGCCCTGGGTAATGTGAGATCCTGTTTCAAAGCATCTGCAACAAACAATCAGTTCCAAATTCACCATATGTTTAGCAATTGAGGTCTCCTGGTTAGCAAATCTGTGGTAAGAAGATAAGCCTGCGCTTGCCTCGCTGGTAGCCTGTTTTTCCCAGCTGTGTAGGGTTGGGCACAATAATAACACGAAGTTCTTAGCAGGGGTGTCCTCTGTTGATCACTACAGGCACTTGTGTTTTCATTAGGTCTTAACCATGCACATGGGGTGTGGCTGAGACACAGAACAGGTGGAGAGGCAGCTGTCCTCTACAGCACAATTGTTTACTCTCCCTAGCTTGCCATTTCTGGCCTTCTACTTCAACCCGCTCTATCCGGTGGCTTTTCTTTACCCTTCCTGGGAATCTGTGTGGAATTCACATGAAAGAAATCCCTCCTGACCTATTCTTCTTTTATCACCAAATAGTTTATATTAGCATTTAGGCATTTACTTAGAAGTTTCCTCCTTTATATATGTTTCTTCACCAAACAATATTTTGGGTAGCAAGCACGTTGTGTCCGATAAAGGAAGACCAACAATCCAAGCATGCTTCCTATTTCCACAGAACCCAGAGCCTTGCATAAATAACCCTATCAGGTCATGGCCATTGAATGCTCATAGCAACTGCTTCAGGAGAGCAGATATGCCCATTTGATAGAGCAAGCAATTGACTAAGTGAGGAGAGATGGGAAAGCTCTGGAATTAAAAGTCACTGCTTTCCCAAGAATCACACATGGGGCCACAACGAAATAAACAAGAGTACATTGGTAGGGACGAGAAACAGAGTAGAAGTCCATTAGCTTCTTTAAGAGAGCAATGAGCATCTTGAGCGCTGATGGGCAGAAAAAGGATTGGAGGTGAAAGGAAGAGGAATTAATGCCCTTGACTCTAGGTTCCCCATTCTCTTTGAAATGCTTGGTCAATTTTTTGGCCAGCTTTCAACCTCTAGGAAACACTCTGGAATTCCAAGCTAGGCAGGGTTTCCTTGGCAAGTTGGGCTATTGTAACTTTACGAGAAATTGTTCAAAACTTCCTCTCACCGGTTATAAGCCAGTCCTTTGAATGAATTCTTTATTCATGAAATGGTTCACCCCTCTCCTTTCTGACTCATATTTTGATAATACTTAGCTTTAAGAATAAGGGAAAGCCTGGAAGGCCTTCCTATAAACACCCATATATAACTACATCCTTGCATGCTAAACATTAAGAAACTCTTCTATACTTCAATATACATGTATGAACTCAAATACATAGCTATGTAATTCTCTATACACACTCACTGGTATGAGTTTTCCTCTTGTGAATGGGGAAATAGGCTTAAAATATCCAGACATTCAAATATGCACAAGGAGACTTTTTTTAAAATAAGCAGGAAGTCCTGCCGACTGTAGCTGCTTGTGCCCCCCCATCTCGTTCTATTGCTTGTGTGGGGAGATGCTGCCTCCATCAAGTGAGTGGCAAAGTGGAAATGCACTTGCATTTCAGCTCTTGACAGAGTCATATAATCCAAACGGCGTGACCTACAGAAAAGAGTATCTGAAGACTCATTGGATGGCATTAGAAAAATACTCCCAGCCACACCAGTCTCTCCTATTTCTATCTCTTCCTCTTTTTATTTTTTTCTTGAGAAGAAAATAACTTTATTACTGGAATTAGAGACCGAGAGTTTAAGCCTAGCCTGAGAAAGTTCCCATTCCCTCGTGGAACATCATTATAAATTGTGAAGATATCACAGAACACAATTTTCCCTTATAGACGTTTAGCATATGACAATCATCACAGTTAGCCCTCAGACATTGCTGAAGCACACAAGCATTGCCTAGATGTCAAGGATTTGCACAGAGTTCATAATTGGCATTCCCTGATTGATCCCACTAAGACTTTAAACGATGTTACAAGGATACCACCACCACCTATCTCCCCCATCTCTGTCTTCCTCAACCTTCTCTCGGAGAAAAGAGTATTCAAAGGTTCTCCTAATTGTGCTTGCTGCTTTCATCTAGTTTTCAGACCGTCGCTCATGACAGATACTGTTAATTTTTTGCTATTATTTAAGCCATTTCTTGTCTCTGTAAAGGCTCAGAGATCCTCAGGGCTGCAGGCTTATCCTAGAGTCAGCTGTAAGCAGAATGGAACCAGAAGTGCAGCCTGGATGAGCCGTCACTGCTAGCAAGCTCTTCTCTGCTGCAGCTCCCTCGCAATTTCAAATCTAAACTAGCAAAGCCACTTGTTTAAATAGGCCATAATCATTTGTCCTTCCCAAGTTTATAAATATTTGAATGGCTTTCAGTTAGGTTTTGAAATAAAGGTAGTCAGAACATTTTGCCCATGACTTTTAATACATTTATTATCAGTATGTGCCTAGGAATGGAGTTTCAAAGTCATAACATAGGCAAATATTTAACTTCAGTAGGCCATTTCTAGGTGTTTTCAAAGGAGTGAAACCAATTCACACACAATGAAGAATTAGTTATGAGACCCAGTTACATTTTGTATTTACTAGCATTTGTTTCTCTCAACAATTTAAAAAATTTAGGAATCTAATAAATATGTGGTTAAAAAACTATTACTTTTATTTTTTGAAATTATAACATAATTACTTTATTTCCCGTTTTCCCTTTTCCCTTCCAAACCCATCGATGTACCCTTCTTTGCTATTTCGAAAATTAATGACCTTTTTCATTAATTGTTGTCAAATATGCACTTTTAATTTTTTGCCTAAATACATGAGTACAACCTGCTCAGTCTGCGTAATGTAACTTGTATGTATGTCTCCAGGGTTGGTCACTTGGTACTGGATAACAATTGATATGTTCTGCCATGAGGAAGAGCACTATCCACACTCCTTTGATTCCTACAGTGCTTTGTGTGGGGTTGAGGTCTCCTGAGATTTCCATTGTCGACTTTGGCATGTCTGTTGTTGTCCTTGTTCAGGTCACGCTTATGTAGTCATGTTGGTAAGAACTTATGGGTGTAGCTTCTAACATTAGCAGGAGACAAAGCCCCAAAGTAAACTCCCTGATCCTGTACCTCTGAAAATCTTTCGTCCCTCTCTTCTAAAAAGTTTGCCAGGCCTTGGATGCAAGACTTGAATGTGAGAGTTGTAGTATATATGTGTCCATTGAGACGGAGTTCTACAACTTTGTCTTTGGGTTGGTTGTGTTTGTTGTGGTAGTGATGGTCTCTGCTACACAGGGAAATTTCCTTGATACAGGGTTAGGTCTGCACTTACCTTAAGTATAAGGACAAATATTTAGAATGTAGTTAGGGATTATTCTGGTTTAGTAAAATGATGGCTGTAGGATCACTTCCAATACCCATAACTTCACTAGCCCTGGGTAGTTGGCTAGGTTTCTGATACCAGGCATGATTTTGATTTGTTTTTCTAAGCAAGACTTCACTATGAAGTCACTGATGGCCTTTACCTTGAAGCAATCCTCAAGCCTCAGCCTCTTGAGTCCTGGGATTATAGGAGTAAGCCACCACACCCAGCAATCACTGTAGTTTTATAACCCATTTTCGTGACCAGTGATCTACATGTAATGTCAGCTTTTGTTGCCATATTTAAAGAGGTTACTTATCCTTTTGATATTAATTTGTAAGAGTTTTTAATGTATTCTTGGTATGAATCCTTTATCCAACAAGTGCGTACAAGATAGCAAAAGCCTGCTCTAGGGCTGTGACTTGTCTTTTTACTTTTCTTGTCCTGCTAAAAAATATCTTGTATCTACAGGCAGAAGAGATGGCTCAGTAATTGAGAGCATGTACTAATCTTAGAAAAGACCTGAGTTTGATTTTCAGTGTCTATATCAGGAAGCTCACAATTGCCTATAACCCCAGGGGGAATTGCACACCCTTGTCTTCCACTGGAACCCGCACTTACATGATCAGATACCCCCTCTGATACACACACACACACACACACACACACACACACACAAAATCAAAATGAAAATAAATCTTAAGCAAAAAGAAAAGAAACACCCTGTATCTCAAAGTATGAAAATGACACTTTTTTCTGAGATGTTTTAACTACTCATATTTGCTATGTATTCTACCTGTGCTTAATTTCTATAGAGCATATGAAATACAGCAATGGACTATTTTTTCTCATACATTAACCCAGTAGCTCTATGAATATAGTACATTATGACTCCCTTCTAAATTAGCTTGGTACTATTATAGTAAATCTGATGGACTTGTAGATGTGGTTTTGTTTCTGGACTCTTCAGTTTTGTCAGATTGTTAGTCTCCTCTTGCACCAATATGTTTGTGCTGCATTAATGATCCCATGATCCCACTAATTTTTTTATTATAAAGTCTATATCCAATGAGTTTGTGAGATTACTTATATGTTCTGATACTTTATAAATTCTTTGGGGGTTTTCATTTCTGTATAACAACACGGTAGCTGATTAAGAGTTTTATTCCTCTTAAACTATACGCCTTTTATTTTTTCTTTTCTTGTTCTCTTAGCCCGAATTTGCATAAAACTAATGACAAATGATGGTAAGGACAAATGGAGTTTTCATGAAAGGAAAATAGAACGCAAAATATAGAAAGTGAAGGAACTCAACTCATTTTTTTTTTGATTCTATGATCGAGCTAAAGAAAAAGAAATCTTTCTCTGGAGAAGGCTTTTGCTTTGTCGTCAGATTCCGTGGTTGCATTAGAAGGCCTCTATTATCCAAGGCTGAGTTAGTTATTCTATCAGGGTTTTCCGAGTGCCCTGTGACTTCATGGTCAGACCATGAAGTACTTTCCACTGTCATCCTCTGCAGCCAGTACAATGCCTTCAGCTAATGCTTTTCCTAACTAGGCTGGGCACTACTCTTCCAGAGGACCAGAGTTAGTTTCCCAGCACTCATATCTACTGGTTCACAACCTCTCCTAATTCTGTCTCCAGAAGAATCAGGAGCTTCGGGGCTTTGAGGACACCTACAGTCCTTTATCCATATACAGCTACACACACACACATAATGTTTTTTTTAATAATCTAGGTAAGTTTCTCATTTATCCAGAAGCTTGAAGGTATTTAATCTTAGGATTATGACAGCAAAAACAAATGTTATTGAAGGACCCAAAAGTTTTTCATCATCCTTGTCAGTCACCCTCAGACCATTGAATTCTGATCCTCTTAATACTCCAGCTAATGTTACAAACACTGTAAGGCCTCTTCCTCTAAAGCATATTTAAGGAAGTAAGGACAATAACATCCCATCCTATAATTATCTCTTTTAAGATAGAAATTATTTCTTGAGACTTCCATGTACATCCATGATAGAAATCATACCATGCAATTGCATGACTGTTACTCTTGTGCCTAGTTTATGTGACAAACCCCAACACAATTTTAAATCCCACTCAAATATCTCCACTACTTCCCAAGGACACAAGAGTTTATTAACCAATTCCTTTGAAGTCACTAGGCGTTATATATATATATATATATACACACACACATATATATTCTATATATACACACCTTTATGCATATAGTCACATATATACACATTATTTCAACTTTTTGTTAAATTTTGTTAAATTACCCACAAAATTTTCTCTTTCACAAGACTGATTATTTGATGATAGGAACTCAGAGCAATCAAATTTTGTATTCTAGTATCTTGACTATCCCATGATCTATTTAGCAGGTATTTGCTGACAGCTTACTCAACCCATGGAAACAGATGTGGGATATTTTGTGACCCCCCCTTGGCAGGTGAGAGCACTGGCAATTAGTCTGAAAATACATTGGGATCTGATTATGGGTATCATCTGAAAACCCAAACTACTTCTATAGGATTTCCCTTAACAATGCTCTATAACAGCCACATTTTCTTCTTATTTTTATTGACTGTGAATTTCACATCATGCATCCCAATCCCACTCATTTTCTGGTCCTCCCATATCGTCCCTCCACCTTTGTGATCTCCTTCCAAAAGAAAATAAAGTTAAAAAATTAAATTAAAAAATTAAAAATTATTATTAATAGTAATATCTCTATGGAATCAGAGTTGTGCCACACAGTACATCCTTTTGTCCAAATTGCTTTTCTTGCAAATGGTCACTGCAATGAGTAGTTGATCTGGTTTGAGGCCTCTGGGCTTCAGCTGCACTATCAATACTGGAACCTCAGTGAGACTCCTCGAATCACAGAGATCCTGCAGCTTTGGTTCTTCAAGACCACCCCATTCACAGCTCTAGCAGCCCACAGATAGGGTAGATGTTGGGGTGGGCCCCCTCAAAGTCCTGGATCTGGGCCTGAGTGGTAGCTGAGTGGTTCAGACTCCTAACTCTCCTGCACCAGTGTCACTGGGGCCAGCTCTCCCAAACTGCTCAGGTAAAGGGCAGGGCCAGCTCACCCATGCTTGCATCCTGTTGGAGCTACTGTGGGGCGGCCAGTGAGAGGTGGCACCTGCTCAGCACAACACTGGGTCATCAACAGGTCCTCAGACTGTAACCCAGACCACCTATGTGCGCAAGGCCTTTCGTGGTAACACAGGCTATTGGCTTCAGCCTAGATCCTTGCTTCTGTAGGGCCATGGACCTCGGTGACAACACAGGCCTAGATACCACCACGGCTTCAGGTGGCAGTGCAGGCCTCTCAGATCAGACACCACCTCTCTTCTAAGCGCACAAACTACTCCATTTCTCTCCTTCTCTTTCTCTCCACCACATACTCGCTCACCAGATTGATACCTACCCGTCCTGCGCCTGTGCGGTAGTGAGGCAGGAACCTGCGCCTGTGCAGCGGTGGGTCAGGGGCCTCTGGCCTCTGGCTCACAACAGCCACTTCTTAGGAAGGCCATGCAAAGGAACAGTTTTTCCTCGGGGGACCCACATCAGCAGTATTTGCCACCACCCCTAGATACATATCTGTGCGTGGCAATCTGCCGATATATCTTCTCCATTCTGTGGGTGTCTTCTGCTCACAGTACATCAACAGCCGTGAAGCCAGCCTTGGAGCGGAAGAGGGCATCTTCAAGCTCTGAGCCGTGATAAGCATCAGTAACTTTTCTCTTCTAACAGTAATGGCCCCAAAGTTCCAGAATAGGGGAGAAAAGAACAAAGCCCACTCCAGTATGTGCGACATTAGCGTAGATGAAACCTTGTTGCCCTCCTTGGGAGACCCAGGCTTCTAACCACACCTTCAGCAACATGCGTCATTCCATTGCGTACAAATACTGGAATATCATACATGTTCTTCAAGCACTAGTCCTTCCTCCATTCCCCATTCTCACACCAGTTTTGAAACTAGGAAATGGCTTTGTATGTGTTTGAGATGTGCTCTTTTGGCTAGCTCTCTTCAGATGGTAACCATGCTGTCTAACGCTGCAATGGTGTCTGGTTATTTGAAGAGTACCTTGACATAATTTTCCTTTATTTTTGTTTCAAAAACTTTACTCTATCCTTTTGTTTAGTACACAAGATTGACATCTAAGATGGAAATAGAGGGAAAGTAAGTGATTTCAAATTCAAACATCTGTAATTCAATATACTCTTTCAATGTACATGGTGAATATTTACTGTATACTGATAAGTGTCAAATATAACAAATTTTATCATGGATGAAAATCCAGTGGTCTGGAGGCCCTGGCAGATCTGGCCGAGAAAGGCCTGGGATTGCCATTGCTACATAAACAGTAAAAGGCTAAGTTCAACCTAAAACTCAGGACAAATTGATCAAAAAAATGACGCTCTTTGTTTTATTATTATTATTATTATTATTATTATTATTATTATTATTATTTGACCCTAGGTCATTAAAGTTACACTTCATCCAGGGCCAAATGCAGTTGGCGTAGTATGACAAATGGCTCCATGGCTTCAGAAGCCCAGTGGACCTGATAGTGAAAGACAGAGGCCAATTGTTAGAACCTTCTTAAGATATGTGGCAGATCTTGTAAAGCGAAGCAGCCCAGATAGTTAAAAGTAATATTTCAAGAACAACGTAAGTATAAGATAATTTCTTTTCCTAGGATAGAAAAAAAATATTTGCAAAACAAAGTCTATAATGTCAACAACTGGAGGAAATAGAAGAGACTTTAGTGTTGAAGCTTCCTGTATTCAGGGATGCAGTGACTGAAGCTCGGAGAAATATGTAATTACACACATCACAGACACTCAGATGCCCAAGCCAGGATTGGCAATGGGGTTTTATGAAACCCTAATCATGGAGGAGACACAATGGAGTCCCCAGACTGAGAATATGATCAGACACTAGGTTCAGAATGTTCCATTCACTATGTCTGTGACCTTAAATTTTCTGAGCCTAAAACAATACCTTTCTGAGAGTTCTGTCCTGCCCCAGTGGCTTTCACCTCTTGCTCTTTGGCTAGGTACCAAATGTTCATTTAGAAATACGCTAAGATGTTTTATTTATTGGTTTGAAATGTTGGGAGTATATTTTTGCCAGATCAATTGAAAGGAAAATATGATCATGTCTTCATCTGCGTTCCACTCACACTGAGCTGTACTTCCTGCTCAATGTCAGGACAGTCTAGTGTTTCCCCATCTCGACTGAAACCAAAGCAGTGGGATCTGACTCTTACAGCCAGCTCTGGGCATTCCAAATTTGGGACAAAAAGACCAGAAACAAAGAAACACGATAATCCAAAGATCTCTCAGTTACCTCAGACATCACTTTCTTCTTCACGAAATCACTCCAGGGGTGAAAATGGGAAAAGAAAACCAAAGCAGAACAAAACAGAACCGTAGAGGCTACTTCACTTCAGCATTAAGCAGGATAGCTCCTCACTGTGAAATAGTTACATTGACTTAAAATTATTTGCCCTCCTTGACCTCTCCCTGATGATAATGATATTATACAGAGATGGAGATGGGTCAACCACTCCCTAAAATGTGCAAACGTCTGGTGTTTCTGAAATCGCCTGATTTGGTAAAGAGGGTGCAACAGCACATAGAAGGGAGAGCTGATGGGGTCAAATTCTTACTGATTGTCTACAGAGCTGTGTGATCAGAGGCAGCCCACTCAAGCATTTCTGTGATCGAGCTTCCTCCTCATCACATGTGGACATAATACGGCCTATGTTCCAGGGTTATAAATGGTAAATGAAGTGATTGGTGTGAGTTTTATTACTTAAACTACATTACTTGAAAATGTATGTTATTGGTTTTATTTGCCTTAAACTGTAGATTCTGTGAGGACAGACTGGGCAGTGTTATGCATCAAGGTTTGTAGCCACAGTGATGAACATTAGGTAGTTTTCAGTGGTCTGCCTGAGACCTGAAAAATAGACTTATTGTTTACAATGGAAAAGAACATTGAAGAATCAAAAATCATTAAGTGATAATAAAGCATCTACAATGTGTAGTGTCAAGGAGACCTCGAATCTTAACTCATTCTGTGAAATTACAGTAAAGATCAAATGGTATGTAGGAACAATTAGTAAAATTAAAAGGTACTGATCTTTCAAGTGCTTTTAAAGGGCATCAGAGCAAAATTGCAAAGAGAATATGTGCATTGGTGATAGACCCCCTGTCTTCTCTCCGGTTGTCTAAGCCCAAAGCCAGGGTATTTCTTGGATGTCACTCCCTTCTCACCTTTCCTTGGGTGCTGAGACTTGTCACTCTTCCAGACAAAACATACTTACTACTGCTCCATCTAAGCCACCAAGCTACTACTACTTGAAAATACTAGTTTCTTGGTCTACTATTGCTATAACATCATCCAGTTACAACCTAAGTGGGATCCCACATTTACTCAGACCTTTCTAGTGTTTTCTGTGCCTCTCAGAGAAACCTCAAGTACCCAGTGCCCTAGAAAACACTCATCCTTTACTGCTGTCTCCTAACTTATTCCCTATCATTCCTTTCTTTGATGATACTGATCTAGCATGCTGGTCTCCTTGCACTCTTAAATATGCCTCCCTCCTCTGATTTGCCCTGAGCAGTCCCTGATCCTGGAACACTTCTCTGTTGAACCAATTCCCATATCTCCTTCAACAGTGTGCTTGAGTATCACATTCTCAACAAAATCTTTGGGAACATACGATGGACGTGGCAATCTCTTCTTTAAAACTTTGTGTCCTCCTGCCCTGGTATATTGTTCTGCATAGCATGCTGAGCTAATGTGCAATTCAATTATTTTCCTCATTAATATCCCATGGGGAGTGGGATGTCTTGGGTTTTGTTAATGCTAGATATTTATGTCTAACAGTTTTCTTCCCAATATTTTGACTGTACTGTTTGGAATTGGGTCTGTTAGTGACTCTGAAAAGCCAATCCTATGTATCTTTTTGGCTTCATTTCTTCTCTGTCCACCTCATGTTTTCTTAGTGATGCAAATCTTCTGCAATTCTCCCAAGACTCTAGCTTTATTCATGCCTCTTTGTCTGCTCATATTGTCTCTTTTCTCTGGAATACCCTCCTACTCTTCTTTCTGCTGGTCAGTTCTTACTTTAAATTCAAAGCTGCCCTCAGAAAGTTTCTTTACGTCCTCTTGCTGAGTTTTAGTGACACTTGTTCTCTGTTCTTCACATCTACCCATGTATTACTACAGATTTGTATTCACCATTTGACATCGTTTCCTCAGGTCCACTTCCATTCATAGACTGGAAACCTCTAGAGAAGAACACAACAATGAGTTGAAAAAGACTGCACATAAAAGGGAGAACCATGATGGCAGGGATTCATGGGTAAATATGATCCAAGAAGCTCCAATCCAGACTATTTGCTTACTAAAGAACAGGGATGTGAGACTCAAACTGACATGATTTTGATTTCTTGTTTCTTACTTACCAAACATTAAGTCTTGAGTAAGTGTTGGACCCTGGCGTCTTCCTCTGCCTGTTGGGGATAATGTTATTGCCCAACATAAACAAGGCAACCACTATGTGACATTGTATAATATATCCAGTGACTTCATCCTTGGGAAGGAAGGAAAATAATTTCCTGTTGTTGCCTATTCATCCTCCCTCAGTACGAATATGTAAGAGCAAAGTCTGAACCTGTTTGGGGAAGGGCTGCAAGCAGTAGGTGCTGTTAGATGTGGTGGGAGATAGTTGACTTCCTCCTGGGGGGCCCAGTTAGCAACTGGCATGTTCCTTGGTAGCCAAGTTCAGCTTTCAATTTTAAAGCCCAGAAAGCTGAAAAAAAGTTAGCTACACTTGTTTTTAGACAGAACACATCTTTCCCAGATTTATTTCTGTTTTCTTAGGCGATCATTCAGTGATCTGCGTAGTAGCCTTGCTTCTCTCCCTGCATCCTTGATAAGCAAGGAGCCTTAGAACTACCATAATTTATGCCATTGTGTGCCATCAGGTTTGCCAAAGACTTTAGGGAAGTAGAATATAATGGAGTTTTAATTTAGTTTGTTGACAACTCAATGAAAAATATGGTATATGCTATAATCAGTCTCTAGCTTAGGTCAACTTTGGCTCAGTTCCTCTAGTGTAGTTCGTAGGTGCACCACAGGTCTTACAGAAGCTCACAGTCATGGCTCCATTTACAGACACTAGATACTTCATACTTTACTAAGAGTCAGTTCTGACACAAAGGGGAAAATGAAAAAAGTCAGCGCGTGTGAGGATGACATTTCCTTTTGCGTTCTTTCTTCTCCTAACCTTTCGGTTTCCTTATCAGTGTTGCCAGAACAAACTAATGAGAGGATTTGATCATCTAGGCTTGAGGGACCTAGAGGAAACTGCCCAATTTCCTCCAAAAGATAGAGAGGTGCAGCATTAGTGTTTAAATCTGCATACTCTAAGGCCGAATTCCCAGCATTTATTCTCCTTGCTTCCACATGTGTTGATTTCTAGAAACGCCTTACCATGTTACGTCTCAGCACCTTTCCCCATAAACTCAACTACAGAAAAATACTTGCCAGCATTTGTGATTCTTTTGTATTCCTTAAGTCATCACGGTACTAGTCCATCAAATCCATCTTCAGTAGGTTTCATAGCTTATTTTCCACCAATGCTTAATTTCCTTTTGTCCATCCCGTGGCTTCTTGTTACGTTACCTGCTGTTGAATACCACCCTCTTGCTACTGGACGCTCTGCTGTCAGTTTGCCACAACATCACACATTTTTGCTTCCCTTCTACTCTCTGTCTTCCCTCATGATCTTCTGTTCCTTTTGTATTTCTTGAGCTCTTAACGTCTCATTTTTCAACTTACATCGCTTCTAAGTATTTTCCTGCTTTCAATTCTTTATATTTTACCCATATAAGACCTACATGGTTTATATTTTGTATTTTACCTTCATTTCCATTCCTGGACAAAAATGTTGAAATATGTAGGCTACAGTACTTTTTGGTATCCTTATATATTTCCCTGAAGCATAATCTTATAGCAAAATGGCTGTTCCTTGTGTTTTAGATAGAAATCTAGAGTCTCTTTTTGTTCCATTTTTATTTCCTTGTGCTCAGTCATCTTGCCCTATGAATTTTATTGCCAAATGCGTTCCTTAGATCCCTTCCNATATATATATATATCTTTCTTGCAAGGGCTTTGGGAAAGATCCTGTCAACTCAGCTCACAGTACTCCATGTTTTCTGGTAATGCACACTCACTCTGCGTATATGTATTTAGCTTGATAACACACAGGTAGCTGAAGATTAGGTAGCATTACTTCTGGCAACATACCCTGGAACACACTTGAGAAATTCATGTGCATGCACACAACAATTCACACACAAGAGTGTTCAGAATGGCATTGTTATTCACAGCAAAAACATCGAAGCAACACAGCTGATCATCCATAGGGGATGCAAATGGGCCAGGCCATGTTCATCAAATGAAAAGTAACATTCCAGCCAAAATGGGTGATCTGAATATTATCTTGAATTAACTTGAATACTGGGTTGAATAAAAGCAAGCTGCAGAAAAAGATTTTTGTTATTGGATATCATTTAATGTAGAGGAACAATTATGAATAGTCTACACATTATTAACATTTGATTAAACTCACAGATAGTATTAATGCATGCATGAGATGATAATTGTACAAACTGAGAAAGAGGCGGCATTTAGAAAGAGAGGAGTATGTTAGGAGTAAAACACATAAAATGGTTTGGCTATATCTATGTAGTTTCCCTACTTTTAAGAAAATTTGAATGAAGCATGACATTAGATTAAGCATGATAGGCAGCACATGTCTTTAGTATTCTCTACAATTTTCTCTTTGTGAAAACATTTTATAATTGAAAAAATATGACAGCATTACTCCTTTGTTTAAAATATGCCAACAACCTTCAACCACCTATCAAATAACATCCAAATTCCTTGATGCAAAGCTCTTTCTGACTTGGAGCTCGCCAATGGTAGTAGAAGTCTGCAGTTGCTGTGCTAAGACTTATCCTTTCTTGCCAATTGTTCTTTGTTGCTGCTTGGATAGTCATGTGGTTCTAGCGGAGCAGAGCCTCAAACCTAGTGTTTACTTTGTAGCATATGTTCCTGTTTTAATACAAAATAACTCCAGTGTTTGATTTTGAACACAATGAGGGGCATATATATTATGAGACTGAAAGTTAAATTCCCTTTCAACATATTGCCTTTTACTTTTGACAAATGCGGGAGACCAGAAGGTCTCATTGCTTCCCCTCCTTTCAGGAATGAGCTTTACTAGTTTGAATGGACTGATTCTCAAAATAACTGTTATGCATTAATTTAGTTTTATTCATTAGAACACAGTGTTTTCTAATATGTAATCTACCTTCCCATGTTTCTAATGCAATCTTATTAATAGGTAGGGTAAAGTAAGATGCTCCTTCAACAGAAACAGTTACTACTTCAATGACAACCATACTCAACAAGCACAGGGATTCAAATACATTGCCTTTGCTTATAGTAAGCTTTAGCTACCAGGGATGCTGTATTAACTGGCATTAAGTAGTTCAAAGGCGAGCACAGGCATTTGAGAGACCTCATGTGTCAGGTGTGCAGGTGGATATCTCTAATGTGCACATTCACAGGCTAGAACACAGTGCCCAGGTGCCTAATTGTAAGAGAGCCTCGAAATGTAGATTCGCTCAGTGCCTATGAGGAGCAAAAAAGTGTATTAAAGAAAAGGTAGCTAGTCTCTCATGGATGTGAGAAGGAAAATGCTCAGTTAAGCTAAACTAGTAGCAATCATGCTGTACCCCTGAGAAAAGTCAGACTAATGAACTGAAAACCGTAAGGGAACAGGTTACGGTGAGGCAAGCCATGCCTTGAAGAGCATCAATGTTTCATGTACTGTAAATTTAGTTAGGACACACTCCAATGTACAGAGTACTAAGCACCATGAGAACAACATTGACAAAGAGACAATGCTGTGTCTACTTGGAAATTATGTAGTAATTTTTGACGGTAACTAAGATATTTTAAATTGGTTTCTGAGATAGAGCTCAAAAAGTCTATATTTTAGCATTTTCATGGATGGTTCACAAATATTTTTCCTAGTTTTTATTTTTTTATGTTTTTATTTTGTTGTTGTTATTGTTACTTTCTTGAGGCAGAGCTTTAAATTTACAAGCCTCCTGACTCCTCCCTCTCCTAAATTCCTGGGATTATAGGTGAGTTGCACGTGGTCTCAGGAAACTCTCTGCAAACTTTCACGAGGAAATGTGAAAGAGATTATATTCATAAAACTATAGACTTTGAAAGTTTTGCAATGATTTTAGAGTTGGGATGACCTATTGTATGTTGCAGCTGTTGCTAGGTAGGGGCTGCTTTCTCCTCCTTCCTAGAATGTCTTCCTAACACAAAGAGCTCTTCTTCTAACTTGTACAGCTAAAACAACCATTAATACCCAGAAGCACTAAGAAGGCAGCTTGGATATTAGAAAAAGTTGAACTAAATAGTAATGACTAATTTACATGCACCATTATTTATTTATCATTAGATTTACATTTACCACTTTATTTTTATTTTTTTTAATTTCTATGAGCAGAGACAGGGCCTCGTATTTTATATCCACCTCTGGTCTAATAATGTCTGGTTACAGAATATGCCCAATGCAAAGTGTTGGTTGGACCGCTTTCATTTATTTTATAAATAGACGAGCCTAATTGCAGATCCTTAGACTTCATGTGAGGACATTTATTTTCTATTTGTAAGCTATCATTAATCTTTTTTGTATTATCCCCTCTTTAAATTTTTTTGTAATTAACTTTAAAGGTGCTTTATGTACTAAGGACTGTGTAAAGAATTGCCTATTTTAAAGTGTAGAAGGACGATGATCTTGCTTTTCGTTTTCACTAAATCTCTGAGGTCAATTTTTACATGTGTAAAATGGGAATGTAGGAAAAACCTTGGTGGAAGAGCCCGGTGAGGTAATGAGGGCAGAAGTGCTCTCTCTGTAAAGTGATACATGAAGATTCACCATAAATTTTGTGCAGCTTTTTATTTGTTTAAAAAAGAGAACCACATTAACTTATACTTAGATAGAGAAAAGCCTGACGGATAGTGGTTCTTCCCAAGAAACTGAGATTTTTACTTGTTTCTCCATTGTTTAAGAAAGCTGGGGTATAAATGTACCACATTTTTCCTTATCCGTCGAGGGGCATTTAGGTTGTTTCCAGGTTCTGGCTATGACAAACAATACTGCTATAAACATAGTTGAGCACATGTCCTTGTGGCACGATTGGGCATCCGTTGGATACAGCAGAAAAAAATAACGACATCTTGAAATTTGCAAGCAATGGATGGAGCTAGAAAACATCATATTGAGTTGGGTAACCCAGATCCAGAAAGACAATTATCATATGTAGTCACTCATAAGTGGTTTTTAAACATAAAACAAAGAAAACCAGCCTACAATTCACAATCCCAGAGAACCTAGACAACAAAGAAGACCATAAGAGAGTCATACATGGATCTAATCTACATAGGAAGTAGAAAAAGACAAGATCTTCTGAGTAAATTGGGAACATGGGGATCATGGGAGAGGGTAGAAGAGAAGGGGAGAGTCAGGGAGGGGAACAGAGAAAAATGTAGAGCTCAATAAAATAAATAAAAAAAATAAAGCTGGGGTGCATCATTTCTGGGTTTTGCTTGCTTACGCTGCCTACTCCACTCGTTGCTATACTGCAAAACTTTGTGGCACTTAATGTTGAGAGGGAAATAAATCTGAATGAAGAATCACAGCAGAGCCGTTGATGAATTAGCTTGGAGGAGCTCTTCAAGGTGTCATTTTTAAAGCTTTTTGAATGATTGCTTTTCAGTGGTTCCTTCTAAGAATTTTAATTTTGAGTGCTGCATAGGCAAATGTGCACACACACACAAATCACTTGGCGCTCGCCTCTGAGGAAGAAGAAAAGTGCTTATCAAGTGAAACTTTACTTTTCACCTTCCCCAGCTTCCTGTTAGAACTGAGGGTTTCTTTTATCCTTCCTTCAAAGTCTAGCAAAGTCTAATATTATAGATTCTGTATGGGCATGCATCTAAGGAAAGCAGGCACAAATCATTTTCTCAGTATACTTGAGTAGGTGATGCTCTTTAGACAAAATTCAGTTGAGGAGTTATTTGCTCTTTCTTTTCCAATATGGGAAAAAAAGAAAAAAAACAGTATTTTAATGAGAGGGATATTTCCCACAATGATAACTCCTTGCTAAAACCATAAAGGCATTATGTGTTTATGGATTAACTTCATTTGATGATCTAACAATTCAACATTAGGCAGAAACTTTCTTACGGTCAGAAGTTTTGTAGATTAAGATATCGGCTTTCAGGGTTCGTAGGCGAAGCACCTTCCCCAGCATGACAAATTACAAGGCTGACAAGGTTCCTATGCCTCATACTCTTGCACTGCTATTAGCCAAGATGTGTAGTCTCTTCTTATCTGTTTCTCCAACTATGAAGGGGTGATTAAGTGCAATCTCAGAATAGGAGACAATGCATGTGAAAGAAACATTATTTTCTATAAATGTTTTCAGTGATTTGGCTTTTAAACCCTCCTCCAGAAGGCTGATTTTTACAATATGTGTTATTTTGGATAATGAGGCTGGGCCTAGATCAGAGTGCCTGAGTTAGACTCTTGGCTATCCCAACTGCTTGATTCCTGGTCTTGGTCAAAGTGTTCATTTCTCTGTGCTTCAGTTCCCATACCTTCCAAACTAGTCAATCCCAACAGGTCAAGTCATGCTGGCAGCTATGAATTGGTTGTAGCCTTCCCATGTTGATTACGGAAGTGTTGAAATATAGGTCATTTCATCAAGGGCATCAGAATCTTCCCTATCCCTGTTACAGAAAAAAAGTAACCCTGAGGACCCCACACAGTATACTACTCTGTGCAAGTGCATTTGCTTCTGCATACCTTCTTAAATTGCTGCCCAAGGGAACTCTCTGGAGCATTTCATGACAATCTTGAATCTCTTATAAGCTCAAATTTTCATTTTTCCTGAGTTTGCATATTTCAGTTGCATCCCCTTTGTTACCAATGTACCAAATCCTTTTGCAATTGCTGCAGTTTGGAATGGTTTCTTAGACAAGAGGTATTAAAATCCTGGGGCGTGACAGATGTAAGGCAAGCTTCCTTCCTCAGCTGTTCAGGCATGTTGAACATTAGTCGACAAAATTATTTCTCCATCCTCTAATTTTTCAGATACTGGCTATAAGGGGTCTGATAATTCTGTGTAATGATGCATAAAAGGTAGTGATTTGATTGCTAGAAATTCAAGCTGATAGTGAGGAGAAAGCTACAGTGATCTATTCTCGGGGAAAGACTATGTGAATGTTTACTGAAAACTTCCTATGTACCAGGCAAGGCATTAAAGATTTACTATCTCTGATAACACATGATTCAGTCTAATATGATGGCTTGATGTATTTTTTTAACAATTGTGTCAAGCTGTAATTGTCACTATTTTATAAATAAATAAAATTCCAAGAAACTGCAGAGGTTAAATTAAATGTGACTTTCCCCCAACCTTATCAATTTCTTTGTAATAAATTATCCCAACTTCAGTGACTGAAGATATCCATTATCATACAAGTTCTGGCACATAAGAGTTGCTTTTTGCATGACTGTTGTTGCTATTTTTGACACCAAGCAGAGCTGAACTAGGATGTATCTTATAGAGTCATGAAAGATAAATTCACAGAATTAGTAATAATCCAGGTGATTATTTGTGAAGTGATTTCCATATGTAAATTCCTTTAAATTTCAAATCACAGTGAAATATACACAGTATACTCATTTTATAAATAAGGATCTTTCTGTAAGGCATTTAACTCTTTTTCAATGCTAGATTATCAGTGATTGGACAAAGAAAATGTCAAATCCATACACTCTGGTTGTAGAGTTGTGCTCCTAAATTCTTCTTCATAGAGCCTGAGGATTGGATTAGGAAGGAANNNNTGAAACACTGGCTGCCATACTGGAGACATGAAGAGCAGACAAAGACAGTGAGAAAATGCATCTAGTGGGAAAGTGACAACCTACGAAACTAAATGATAGACAGTGATCTGGGAGCATGATGGCCTCTTACTGGAAATGCTGCATTTCTTCTGGTTTCAGAACTTCTTTGTCCTGTTCCATCTTTTTCTTCTTTCGTTCTTGTAGACGTCATGTGTGCCAGCTACTCGCATCATTAGTTGTGGCCGTGAGACTGGACAAATGGGCTGGCATGGTTATGCTAAAAACTCACGCATGGACTTCTTGACACCCTTTGCCCTTCTATAGGATTGTGCACCAGGGCTACATGTTTCAGATGCTATGAACTACTCCTAGCTCAGACTCCTTAGTTTCTGTATGGATAAACTCACTAGTCTGACAAAACATGATTGACAGGTTCCTTGGGATAATACATAGTGATACAATGAAATTGCTGTGTTGACCATTCATAAATTTGAGTGTCGTTGCTTTACTATTATACCCTCAAGTAGTATATCTCTAATCCATACCATGCTGAAATTCGAAGAGTCTGTACACAAGAGCTATTCTAAAATCCTTACTGTGGTATACTTCTCTGTGATCTAACCACCATGCTCTTTGATGCATCTTTTGGCCATGCAGGGCATGCAGGTCACATGAAGTCCTTTTGGACACATCTTGGCCCAAAGTAATTATAGGATGAGGTGAGGGGCGTAAGAAAAGAAGAAAAAAGTAAAGCTGTCATCTCAGGATTTTCACAAAATATCTTTCCCACTGGGAGTACATGATGTTCAGTCATGTATAAGAGAGTTTATAAAATTCAAGTATTTTGAGTTTGTGAAGGCTGATTTTATTTATGCGATCAGCCTGTCGAGTAACTCACATGTGTCAAAAGCTGTATGTCAAACACAACAGCAGGAAACGGGTAGGTATATTTTTGACTCTCAAAGAGTACAAAGTAAAGAGGGCCCCTGAGGATTGTCATGAAAGACTAAGAGACAGGCTTGATTCTTTTTCTTTTCTTAACAAAGAGGTTGACCTGAAAGGTGCGACTCAATGCTGTGTTTCATTTCAGTCTACCCCCATGGTTTTGTTTCTCATAGTCTACAAAATGTGAGCCATTTTGGTCATTTTTGACCGATTTTTCCAGTACTAAAAATATCAGATACCTAACTGACAAATTGTGAGTGTCTATGAAGACAAAGAAGATGAGCCTTGGGAAATTCTCTGCCTGATGGAAAAAAAGACCACTTTTTTACTGAGTGGTTGTGGGACTTTCAGTGGTGCCTGTGGCCTCTTCTCCTTGTCCAAACATAGATGTTGTAAGATTATTTAAATGTTTATTAATGTGTCCATATTAATCAGTATAGGAGTTGACATTTTCCTATTTTAATGCAACTATTTTTCACACACTAAAACATATAAGGAAGACATATATATTTACTTCCTATTATATTGCTTTGGAAGACATTTATTGGCATCTACTATGTATAGACAATTAGATTTCTATTATAGAAATTACATGTAGGTGAATTGGCAGTGCAGTTCAATGTCTGTCCCAGAGCTAGGACACTTTCATGCTGTTACTTTCATGGGCCCAGACCCTTGAATTGTGCCCTTGGCCAGGCTGTAGAATAATTACCAAAGACACAAAATTATAGACCATTTCCATGCATCCTGGAGATCATAGTTCAGAAGGAAAGTCAATTTTTTTTCTTTGATAGCATTTCACTGTGTAAACCCAAACCATCTTGAGCTTGTGATCCTTCTACTTCAAGCATCCTGATGTGGGACTACAGCTGTGTATCTTCACTTCTTGTGGAAAGCCAGGTTTAGTGAAATAACAACATGAGCAATTGCTTTCTTATAAAGCAGAGTCAGTGTTGCAATGAAAGGGATTTTGAGAGTTTGTCATATAAAAAACTGATCACATGTGGTGGTGCGACAAAGATGTGAGAACCAACATCTGGAGCGTGATGAAGTCAGATGGGTATGACAGTCAAAACCTGACCAGTGGAAACACTAAGAAGAGAGTCTGGGTTTTATTTTCCCCCTTGTCGTGTCTGGGCTCTCCTTGAGACCGCTGTTGTATGTGGGAACAGAACAAGTTTCTGTTGTCCTCATAGAAGGTTTCCACCAGGCAAAGAAGTCCAGTATGACCTCCCAGAGAATGAAGGGACAGTGTTCTGGGAGAGAGCAGTTCTGTCTGACCCTCTGAATCTCACTAGTTGAGGGCTTACACCAATGTAGAGCAGGCCTGGTTTCACATATGTATCCTCAGCCTAGAAGCCAGATCCCTTGCTCTATGAAAATCATAACAGAAGACAATTTGGGCTGAATGCAGCCAATATTGCTGATTGTAGAATATGGACCTAATGAATACTGTCATTAAAAGAGTTTAGTAGTGGTATATTACATGAAAATTATTTATTGGTAGACCAAGGGAATTATAGGAGCTAACACTGAGAGTGAGAAAGATATTAAGAGAAAGGAAGGTAAAGAAGATGATAAGATAGAATGATTTAGCAGTGCATCTCAACCTTCCTAATGCTGCTACCCTTTAACACAGATCCTCACATTGTGATGACCGCTAACCACAGATTATTTCATTGCTACTTCAGAACATTAATTTTACGATTATTGTGAACTGTAATGTTGATATATGATATGTGACACACCAAGGGGCTGTGACCCATAGGTTGAGGGCCCTTGGTTTAGAGGAAAAGATGGGCCCAAATAAAATGAAGTAAAAGGCCTGCAGTTTCTAAATTTAAAAATTTAGAAATAGACATTGGAGACAGACTGGAAAGTGACTTGATTAAACTTGTATGTGTGCATAGATGATTTTGAGTTTTGTACACTCACTATTTCATATGCAATATACTGCAATGCAGGATTCTGCCATGTATATATATATATNTATATATATATATACATGGCAGAAACTCAACAAACTCTATTTTATAATTTTCTCTTACTGGATCAGCAAGATTATCCCAGTTAAAGAAAATAAAATGGCCCAGGTGTAAGGGAGATGTCCAAAAGCGGAGGGTGCAGAGGACCAGACAACCACAGTCAACTTTAGTCTGAAACCTTTGATGGAGTCTTTTTATGGTTGAAAAACTCATTCTTCCTACCAAAAATTTTCACTGAAAATCTGTCCTTAACACATTTAGTTGTAAATCAGCTGACAACTTCTGCCGTCTAGACTCTTGAAGTGGGAGTTCCTTGACTAGGCTAGCTGGTCATCCAGAAGGCACACACAGGGAAAGGCAGATGAATCTTCAATCTGCCTTTCAT
This sequence comes from Bramus lutescens, assembly GCA_001685075.1. Lineage (NCBI taxonomy): Eukaryota > Metazoa > Chordata > Mammalia > Rodentia > Cricetidae > Bramus > Bramus lutescens. Next base: position 249,133 of record LOEQ01000540.1, on the reverse strand, counting down.
CTGGAGTCCTGCAAATAACTAGCATAAGCATCTTTGTTGCCAAATCTTGTATATCCATTGGCTTGGAACCTGGTGAGGTCACAAGTGATAAGTCCTTAGCCAAGTGGTTTGTAAGGATGAAGTAGTTGCCCATGAATTTAAAAAGACTTGAAAATCTGAGAGCCATTTTATTTTGAAACTTAAATTCGGAGATGTGTCAGACACATTCTTAAATTTTGGGGTCATGTGCTTTGGTGTAAATTACACTATGCTGTTTACAACTCCTATTGATCTGAAGCTCACTAATCGCCTTTTGGCTAAGTTTCTAAAATGGCAAATAGAAGAGAGACAATACTTACTTAGCACAAGAGTGTGCATTAAATAAGATGTGTTCATGAAGGTATTGGTTAAAGCTAGCACACTTCTTCAGAGATTCTGAAGAATTTTGGAGAATATGTGGTGATTCTACCCTGATGTCTTCATTTCCATGTAGATTGGCTATGGATTTGACTGGTTTTTAAATAGGAGAAAAACATTTTTTTTCATTGCATATGCTTTAATTTTTCTCTTTGCTCCAGTTCATCGGCTTTTAGCACTGACTGCACATTGTAGACCCTGGGAAACTTTTTTTTTTTT
>LOEQ01000540.1:219840-237893 GCA_001685075.1 Bramus lutescens | reverse complement strand
GCCTCTGCCTCCTGAGTGCTGGGATTAAAGGCGTGCACCACCACCACCTGGCTTTAATTTTGTTTACTTATGGAAATTAGATAATTACAGAAACCTTCCTCCCTCCCTTCTTTTCTTGCATCCTTCCACCTTTCCTTCCCTCCTTGGGTATGTACATACCAAAAAAAAATTGTTAACATACAAGTTAGGAATTTGGCTGGGTATTAGTAATGAGTAAAACGTGGCCCAGACGTGAAAAAGTGCATCAACTTTCAGAGTCATTCCTGTGAGTTACAAACCCCGTTTACTGAGTCAGCTAATCCACAGAGAGCACACCGGGTCATCACACGAGTAGGAAGGATGGTTTCTGAGTAGCTGGAGACAACAGTAGGCCAGCGAAGCCCTCACTAAGGACTAGGTTTGTTCAATTAGCTCTTGAAAAGTCAGGAAAAACTTCCTGGTATACCTGCATATACTTAATGATATGCAAATGAAGGTTTTTGGAGAACAGCTGATTTGGAGAACAGTCTTGCATCTTTGTTTCTAGTTGCATTTTGAGTGTAGTGGATGAACTTAAAGAGTCTGCTCAGTTGGTTACATATCCAGAAGGGTGTTTCTAAGAAATATTGTTTATATTATGGGCAATGGGGAAATCTGTTGAGATTCTTTTAACAATTACGTATTCAAAGAGAGATATGAGGCTGAGGGTGTACTTCTTTGGATAAACTACTTGTTGACTACGTATGAAATCTTTGTGTCCTGTTCTCCAGTGCCGCATAAACTGGGCAGGGTGCTGCAAGCCTGTAATCCTACTTCTTTGGGGATGGAGAGGAGGATTGGAAGTCCAAGGCCATCCTTCTGCGCTACAGAGGAAATTCAAGGTCGGAGATGTGTGAGGTCTCATCTCAAAACATAGCATAGATGTATAAGAAATACACTTCAGTGGAGAACATCCTGGCCGTGATGTGAGCATGGGTTGAAGAAGTGACACACTGTAGATAAGAAGTCATTTGGGAAGTAGACATTTGTATTTGGGGGCTATAAATCAAAGCCACTTGTCAATCACATAATTCTTTCATAGGAAACATGGGACAGAGAAAGACAGAAGCTTTTAAGAAATGCCAGAAGTGAGGGAAATGAGACTGGGGAGAGGGTTTAGCCTCTTGGCCTTTGATGCTTTTCTTAAGGACCCAAGTCTCATTCCTAGCATTCGTGGCTCATAATTACTTCTGATTCTAGTTCCAAGGACCTAGTATCCTCTTCTGGCTTCCATGGGCACTCATGCAGGCAGCATCCTCCACCACAGGCACATGCACCATCTTTCTGTAGAGTACCTGATTCAGAAATAAATTTGAGATCTGTTTGAGCATGGTTATACATACTTATAGTCCCAGACACTTAAGATTAAGAGGCAGGAAGATCAGGAGTCCAAGGTCATCTTCTACTACATAGTGATTTTGAAGCTATCTTGGGTTAGTTAGGCCCTGTATATACATACATACATACATACATACATACATACATACATACATACATACATACATACATACATACATACATACATACACATATATACACATATATATGTATGTATGTATATATATATTCAATCAAAATTAAAGAAAAATAACATGAACCCAATCGAAACCAAGCAAAAGCACAGGAGACCCACTCATCAAAAATGTCCAGAACCACCACCATTCAGATCACTCAAAATTATTGAAGATCGGAACTACATTTCATCTTTCTTTTGGCTAGTCTCTAGCTGCCAAACTTAGAATCACACCCTGTGATTTCATTTCGGATGTCCATGTTATCTTCCAACTGGTCCATGGTTGAAATGGATGTCCAGCATTGAATGCCTGTTTTCTCCAGCTTTAGCCTTCCTCTATCCTGTGCTCTCTCTCTCTCCTGACAATTTTCAATCATTTCTTGTGCAGTGTGTACCACCTACCCTCCTTTTTTTATTTTTTCAATTCATGGAAATGAATCAGACCTGTGATGGCGTCACTCAAAAGAGAAAGCTAATTAAAAAGGTCCCCTTTCCTTCCTTTGGGAGACCTTGCAGTAGTTTCCCCTTTTAGGAGACACAAGTCAGGAAGGAAGTTCTTCAGAACATCTGCGAATAGAGGTGCTGGCTCCAGTCTGGAGGAAGCTGAGTGATGATCATTCCTGGTTAAGACCGTAGGCCCCAGGAGATTCTTTGTCTTTCCCAAGGTCAGGGTGAGGGGAATAACCACGGCTACTCCAAGCAGAGGGAACTGGAAAAAACACGATCATTAACAGAAGAGTTAGTATAACTGAATTTCTACTCGGCTGAAAGGATAACCACGTTAGTGAGCACATGTGCTTATGGAACTGTTATTGTTGGGAGCCTCTATAAGTGTTCTACACACGCCTACTCATTTTTATATCCACCGCCCCTAAAGATTGGGGAGCTAAGGTAGAAGAAGTCAACCATCTAGCTCAAGGTTATTGAATAAGTCACTATCGTATAGTTGGTTGTGGTATGTGCCCTTCTCTCAGCCTAATCCTAATTCGTTCCTGTCCCCCTGCACTTGTACATGTGAATAATTACACCTCAGTTTGAAATGACAAGCAGGAAGTGCACTGTGGCCAACGCAGGAGGACTGATAAAGTGGGGACCCCAAGACAACAGAGGAAAACCTTAATTAATTACGAGCGTTTTAAAAACTGCAACTTACATAAAAATATATATCTTATTTACAATTATTCTCAAGCTGGTTTGGAAAATTCTGGGCTTAATATTGCAAGGCAGCAGTTGGATGAAGCTGAGTTGCTGCTGTGTTCTGAAGATTAAACCATGCCATCTTCAGCTGATTTCTCCTCTTACCACATTCTCTTCTCTCTCTCGTACTGAATCTGTCGGCTTTGTGTTTCTCCTCATCTAATCTACTTGCTTCTCCACCTGAAAACATAAATTAGAAATGTCTGTGAGTTTGTGGCTCCTGCTTTGGATTTGAGAGACCTACCTTTCATTTCAAAGTGAAGCTACACTATGTTGTCTTTGAGCAAATTTCCTTAAATATGTCAAAGTTCAATTTTCTTTCTTTAAAAAAAAATCAAGAGTAGGTATTATAACACCACAGGCTGCTTGTCCATGACAAGGCAGCCGTCTAGGCTGTGGTAGCTAAGAATTAGTGATGAGGTGAAGGGTCACCGGGGTTGAGGCAGAAGCTGTGACCCTAAATTTTGCTCAGGTCTTTAGAAATTTAAAAAAAAAGTGATGCTTATTTAGTCTCTGGTCTTCAGTTGGATTGTCTGGATGAAAATAGTTTTTGGAAGTAACGTGTCTAGTGGATGCCTTCCTTCCCATGACCTTTCCTTCTCAAGAGTTTTCATTCCTGACAGCTCTTAACTGGTGTTGCATTCTCCCCCTTCTCTCTCCTTTCTCCTGCTCCCTTACTGACTCGTGTAAGCTAAGTTTATTCCTCTTCCCTTTATCCAAGTCACCCTGAACACATGTAAGAATTTTTTTCCCCTTATGCTTAAGATCCCTAATAAGTAAATGTAAGGTTTTAACAGCAAGAAAGTCAGGACTACTTAGTTTGATTTGGTTTCTGCCTGGGGAGTTCATGCTGCAGGAAGTGTTTGAATGAGCTGTGCTATCCTTACAGAGGCTCAGGCTGGGTCCAAGGGGGAAAAATGTAGTCAAACGAAACAAACAAATGGTTCACTGAAGAATGGGGGAAAAAAGAACTGGTTGCTTGTTCTTTTTCTAGCTAATGAATTGAATTGATACAGGAACTTCATCGTGTTCTCAGGGAAATCCTGTTGGCTGGCTCTCACTCCTTAGAACTACTAAATTTAGGTCACAGCTCAGTGGAGAACAATTACAGATCCTTAATAAAAGATAATTTACCCAGTGACAGCCAGCAAGACAGCTGGGCAGGCATTCTTATTTTCTTGTTAATGTTGTGGGGGCTGGGGACCCTGAGTAGGGATGCATGTTGACAGAAGGTTATTTTCTGACCTTGCACATCCGTTGGCTAATCTGCATTGTGGTGTGTGTAAGCACAAGCTATCACAGTGACTGAAAGCTGGATCTCGTGGCTTTCTCTTCTTTTAATATTTTTTTGTTTTAGTTTTTAATTTAATTTAATGTTTTATAGTCAGAGTCTCACGTAGTCTAGGCCAGTCTCTAGTTCTCTCTGTAGCTGATGATAACCTTAATCTTTTGATCTTCTTGACCCCACTACCAAGTTCCAGGATGTTAGATGCACACCTCTGTGCCCAGTAACCAGTGTATGCGGTGCTCGAGACCAAGCCAGAGTATATTTTTCTGCATCAAGGTAGAATGAAAAACAAGCCAAGAAAGAAAGATGGATAGTGCAGGAAGAAAATACTAAGAAGTGCTTCAGGCAAATTGTGCCTGCTTTTGGCTTCGGGATACTTACCTATCTAGAGTTCCTTGCGCCCATTGCCTCTCCAACTCTCCTGCAGGCCTTCACATCCTCCGCTGTCTCTCTCCGTTCTGACCCTTGCCACAGACCTCTGAGGTGGTTTGTTACTCTCACCTCTGAATAGTGCATTCCTGCTTTAAGACGTAGTCGAATTGCCATCTTTTTCTGAAATCTTCCTGCCATCCTTCAAGACACGATGTGACTCCTTCATCTTCCTTTCCTTGATTACCTCTCATTAGAGTGTTGACAGTCGACCGCAGACTACGTCCTCATGTTTTTGGTGTGCCAGGGTAACATATTGCATTGAAATCTGTGTCCTTAGTCCTAATGACTTCTTTGTTTCTGAATACAATAGGCTTTCCCCACATTTTACTTTTTCAATGTTATCTGACTTCTTCTCACTTTTGTTTAGTTCTTTGAGACGTCTGTGCAATGCCGTTTGATCATAGCCACCTCCCCACCCCACCTCTTCCCAGATTTAACCTCCCCTGTCCCTACCCACCCAATTCTTTTTGAAAAATTAAAGCCCATATATTTTACTGCCCGTATACTCTAGGGTATGTGGCCTTCCACTGGAGCTACACCCTTAAAAGCTGCTTAGGGAGCAGCTAAGCCAGCTGGGGTTCTCAAGGCCCGACTTGTGGGAAGACATCCATGAGCTCCCCCTCCCCCCCTGCTGGAGCCTAAAGTAGGGCAGGCGTGTGAGTCCCCTTATGATGAGCAAATATGAGGTGGAGAAATGGGAGAGAAAGGGAAGCGGAGTGGTTCATGTGCCATGGAGAGAGGCAGAAAGGAAGAAATGAAGGCGGTGAGGAGGAGGCTGATGGTTGGTGCAGGCCTCTTTGCCACTTGAGGCCATGGCAAAGGTGGTGAGGAGTCTGCTGATAGGTGAGGTCTGCTTGCCACCTGGGTCCATGGGGTCATGGTGACCTCGGGTCAGGACTGCTGCTGGGAGCCACGTCTGGGTCCACAGCCCTATCGCCACCAGGGTCTGTGTTGATGTCCATGGCTCCTGTTGCCTTTGAGGGTCATGCTGATTCCAGGGGTCTGGACCACCACCTGGGGCTGTGCTGGTGTCCAAAGCCCATGCTATAACTAGCCTGTGTGGTCTTCATTGCTGCCTGGGGCCATGGTGAGAACAATACCTGGCCAGCCCCCTAGGACCTTCTTTGGGCCTGTGGTCCTACCTCAGCCAAAGTCTGTGTTGAAGTCCGTGGCTCATGTTACCACCAAAGGTCATGTGGAGCCTGGGGTCTGGGCCACAAGTTTATTGACGTCCATAAGCCATGCCACTGCCAGAGCCATCCTGATCTGAGTGGCTAAGACTTCCACTCAGAGCCAGGATGTTGACCTGATGCCTGGGGCCATGTCTGGCTCTGTGGTACAGCTGCAACTGGGGTCTCCATTAAAGTCTGGGATCCAGGTTGCTGCTAGGGCCCACACAGGCCTGAGATTGGGCTGGACCTCAGGGGCCATACAGATCTCGGTGCTACCTGGGGTCATGGTGACATCTGGGCCCAGGTTATTGTTGATATTCACGTGGGTCTGTGGCTCTATAGTGGCCAAGGTCTGATTGACATATGTGGCTCCTGTTGCCACCAAGGGCCGTGAAGATGCCCAAGGTCAGGTCAGTCACCTGAGTCTATGTTGGTATCCAAGGGCTATGATGCAGCCAGGGCAATGAAGATCTGAGTGACCTGCTACCCAGTGTCATGATGATATATCCGTGCCAGAGCTGAAACTGAGGGCCATGTCTGGGTCTATAATCCTATTACACCACAAGGTCCCACCTTAATGTCTATTCCATCTAGGATCTGCTGGAAATTATGAAGGGAATGGAACAATACCTGCAGGATCTTCATGACTTGGGTGACCACGGGATATACCACAGGAGTTCCCAAGAGGATCCAGTGATGATGGTATTAGTAGAAATCAAAGGCCTTGAACCAGACCAGAGACTCATTGCAATGAATATTTGTTAGTAAAACTGATTGGAAAAAGTTGGGCAGTGGTGGCGCACGCCCTTAATCCCAGCACTTGGGAGGCAGAGGCAGGCGGACCTCTGTGAGTTCGAAGCCAGCCTGGTCTACAAGAGCTGGTTTCAGGACAGGTCCCAAAGCTACAGTGAAACCCTGTCTCGAAAAGAAACAAAACAAAAACAAAAAACACACAAAAAACCCTGATTGGACAAAAGGATATATTATATGACATACTGAGACTCCCAATGCCACCATGATGAATGAAGAGGTATTAGAAAGGCAGAAAAGAAGGAAAGGCTAAGAATTGGGTTTTTTCTTTTCTTTCTTTTTTTTTTGGTTTGTTTTGCTCTTGTCTTTCATTGTTTGCTTGCTTGCTTTGCTTTATATTAATTTTTTAAGTTTTCTTTTTTTGGGAGATGCTGAAGGGGTAAGAGGATGATATAAGGGGCACCATGTCAGCAGAATTGGGGTGCATGTTGTGAAACTCCCAAAGAATCAATGAAGAAATTAAATTGAAAACAAAGACAAAATAAAACAAGCAAACAAAAATCCCTAGACTCTCCCTTTCCCAGTAGCTTTCAATCACCAACATCTTTTTAGATAAAGGCAGGACTCCATGCCCGCCTCCACTCTCCAAACTGTGATTCTGTCTGGCATGAGCTAGCACAAGTCTTGCGCTGGCTGCCACAATCATTCTGTGTTTCTATGGGCATCTACTCTGCTGGGTCCAGAAAACTCTGTTTCTGCATATTCGTCCACCACCTCTGGCACTTGCCTTCTTCCTTCCTTCCTCCCTGAACCTTTGGAGTGGGGAATACAGCATAGATGTTTCCTTTTGTCCTGAGAAGTCATGGTGACTTTTTGCTCCATTTTGACAAGTTCTTTCTTCTCAGTCCAGCCATGAGGTTGTAGGTGAATTTGTCCCTCAGTAGGGGATTGCAGGTTTTCATTCCTCCATGTGCAATCCTTGCTTTCCTAACATCTAAGGAAACCTCAGTCTTTTGTTGGAAGTGCAAACTTTCCACTACTGTGTCGTAGCCTCTCTCGGATGCTTTGATGTGCTGCTCCAGCCCCTCCATTGCTATACAGTCCTTCTCATTTGGGGAAGCTTCAAGTGCTCATATATTTTCAGATCTACTCTTCTCTTTCATGTTCACAATCAGTGGGAGCAGGATTTCTAAGCGTTAATCCATTTCCTTTAATCTGATCTGCTTGTCCCTTACTTATTCTTCAGTCAATGACTGACTTCCAGTGTTCTTCCAGGAACCATTCGGATCCCGTTTCCAGATTAAAGAAAGAATCCTTTCTTCACACATGCAGAACATTCAATGGATGCTCCTAACAACATCTTCATCTACAATATTTGAAAGATTGCCCATTTTCGATTCTGAGCACTTTGGAATAGGAATTTAGGACTACCGACTACCACCTAACCAGGGGATCAAGACTATCATTTACAGCAAATATGTTTTTATATGAACATGTAAATCAGTAAGCTAAGTAATGCAGAAGCAGAGATAATAAGAAAAATAAAATTGACTAACACTTCATCTTATTCCATTCAGAATGGCTAAGATTAAAAACATAACTGACAACAAATGGCAAAGAGGATATGTGGAAAGAAAACATTTATCCTCTGTTGGGAAAATTGCAAACTGAACTAGTCACTCTAAGAATTAGTGTGTAGAATTCTCAAGAAACTAAAAATATATTCTGTATGACCCAGATGTACCATTTCTTGTTATATACCCAAATGACTCAATATTCTTCGACAAAGATACTTGCTCAGCCGCGCTCCTTGCCGTGCTATTCCCAATAGCTAGTGAATGAAAGTAGCCTAGATGTCAATCAACTGATGAATGGGTAAAGAAAATGGGGTATTTATGCACAATGGAATTCTATTCAATTAGGGAGGGTAATACAGAGGGGGAAAGAAGAAGGAAACAATAAATAACAGTAAAAATGTTGGGAAAAATCTATAAGGGAATCTATTGCTTTGCCCACATACTGGTATAATTGCCACATTCTCCCCCCACCCCCCAGACCACACAAGAAGTCATTGACTATCTAACAAAAACTCCTGTGCAAGACAGGGAATACTTCCTTTCAAGTTGCTGAGAAGAAGGACCCAAGAGACAGCCAAGATAATCTAAGATATTTTCATTGTTCTTGGTTGACTGCCAGAGCATGAAGGCAAGATCTGATTGCTGAAGACACTCACTACACATTTTAGTCATTGCAATTGGAGAACTCAGCCTGGTATTGATCCCGAAGCTTCCTCCCCCAGGCTTAACTCCTATAGTGTTGGAAGGTAATATGGAAGGTGACAAAGAATAAGAGTTATCATTAGTCCTAGCTAGTTGTAATGCATGAGAACCACACAATGGCGGGTCCATCAAGATATATACATTGGTGCCAAGGTGGCTTTCCTATCTTTGGGGCAAGCAGCAGCTGTCTAATTGGACCTAAAACTTGCTCAGTTGGCGACAACTCATGCTTTGTACTATATAAGCCTATTTAAGAACATGTGCCTTAAAAGTTCATAGGCCTAAAGGAGAGCCAATTATTACCATATCACTAAAATAATATACCTCCCAACTGCCTTTAAATACTAATCTTTATACCCATAAGTAAGTGCTTCTGTCATATCTCATCAATGATGTCTTTCTTTGCAGCATTACTGTTAGAGAGACCCACAGCCAACCAAAATGTAAGTGACTATGGGGGTGCCCAGACCCACAGGTGACAACTATAACACATCCCCTACATACAAGGCTCGGGAAGCATCATGGAAGAGGGACTGGGAAGCATGTAAGAGCCAGAGTACTGGGACTATTGCTGCATGATTGCTTCTTTTGGACAGAACTAAGATGTTGCCCCCATGAACTCTGAGTAATATAGCTGCCTACATAGACCTGAGAAGACCACGCTGATTGCCGCACAAACATGGATGAAGGCTTACAGGTATTTTCTGTGCGTAAAATGAGTTTCTTCCTCAAGTACCACAAAATAGCAAAAATTCCTTTGGCAAGGAATTATCGATTCTAGACACTGTTTCTCACATGAAAATTTCTTCCTGAACTAGTGCTACCAACTTCACTTCATAGAAAAATAAATAAATTGGAAAAAAATCCCCACATTTTGTGTCACAGTCAATGTGTCCTTTCCAGTCTGAAAACACAAAATGCTCAGGCGAGGCTTTCCTCTTTATGAAGCTGGGAAACAAGCTGCTATACAAGAAAGGACCCAAGCAAGTGTGGCGGCAACCTGGAGATTCTGTGTGTAAGTCTAAAGAAAGGAGTGTTTGTAGAAGTGCAAAGGATTCCTTTGGTGGTTGGATCTTTTTTTAATTTATTTTTTATTGCTTTATGAATAATACCAATCAAAATGTCCACTTCCTCCCCTCCCCACATTTCCCTCCCACTCCCCCACACACCCTTCCCCTGCCCCCTCCAGTCCTAAGGGAGGGCAGGGTACCCTACCCTGTGGGAAGTCCAAGCCCCTCACCCCTCCATCCAGGCTTAGGAAGGTGGTTTGATCTTTGGCATAAAACTTGAAGTGCAAGATATCCACATAAAGAAGGGTAGAAATCTGAGGCAGGACAGGATGCGAAATTAAGTAAAAAGAGCTCTGAAGGATAACACACAACAAGCAAAAGGCACACATTCCCCCAGACAAGGGACACCCAACTCCGATGGATGCTTCAAATGCTCCTCCGTGTTGCTCAATGTGTTCCTGTTGCCCTGAGGAAGGAGAATGAACAAAGCAAGAAAAGTCTGTTTCCTCAGCTTACATTGCTATCTTCTCTGCCAGGAATCTACTTTTCTGAGCAAAACTGCCTCATCAGGATGCTAAGGTTTTAAATTAGTATTAACCATTTTAACAAATTAGTTGTTAAGAGTCTTAAACCTTACTAACACAGAAGATCACAGATCTCTCTAATTGTAGCCCAATCCACAAAATGATGCCATGGATTCCTTTCCATCAACAACTTGTGGCCTCGGAGCCAAGGGGTGGTCAAAGTGAGATCTAGATGACAATACTTACCATCCACAGTTACAATCTGGGTGATAAGACATCCAAAGACTCATCTTTCTTGCATTGAAACCATGAAATTTCTTCCTGTTTCTTTACCTTGGTAGTTTTGGGCCTACATGCTAACCTAACTGGGATGTTTCTTAACTAACTGTGTCTGCATTTAATCTGTGAGGTGTGTGTACTTCATAGAGATTTGTGCTTATATGGGGGATGGACTTAATTTATCATGGAGCTGAGCTCACCATAAGTAGAAAGTGGAAGCCAGCGGACAACACTGTGGACTTGGTTCTTTATTTCTACCTATTTATGAGTCCTGATGATCCAACTCAGGTCAATGGACTTGGCAACCAGAGTTTTACCTATAGAACCATGTTACCATCCCTGTTCATGGTTTTACTAGAGTCCATGATTACCGACTCTGAAAGCAATGTTGCTTCTATCATATTTCTTTAACTTTCTATTTTGCATTCATAAAAAGAACTTAATCTGCTTCAGGCATGGGCTTTACTAATAGCTTGCCTTTATTAATATATGAAAACAATGCAAAAGCATGGAAATGGTATTTGGGTCATGAGATCCACACAATCAAATGGCTCTGCTTCCTCATCTGGATGAGGTTATATTCTAGATCCACACAATCAAATGGCTCCGCTTCCTCATCTGGATGCACAGCCAGTTATATTCTAGGCATTGAAGTATGTGAAAATTTTTTACCTAATATGTCTTTATTTTCTATTGCTGCAACAAAACATTATGACCAAGACAACTTATCTATTATTATTATTAACCTTTTAAATAGATTATTTGCTCATGCAATTATTCTGATTGCAGTTTTCCCTCTCTCCTCATCCCTGCTCCTCCCTATCTCGGTACCATCTGGATCCATTAGAAAAGAATAGAAGACAACAACAACAACATCAACAGCAGCAACAACAGCAGCAGCAGCAACAACAACAACAGCAACAACAGCAGCAGCAGCAGCAACAACAACAGCAACAACAACAACAAAAGAAAGAAAGGAAGGAAGGAAGGAAGGAAGGAAGGAAGGAAGGAAGAAAGAAAGAAAGAAGCGGGGAGGAAGCAGGGGAGGAGGGAAGGAAGAAAGAACTGTGATGCCTGTCTTGGGCATAAAGAACGTGACATTCTCGGTGACAAAAATATGTCACTCTAAACCAGAAGACCACAGATCTCCCTTTATGTTCTAGGATCATGTTGAACTAGAAATGAACGAGTTAGTAATCTCTTCTATCCTCTCCAGAAAAGGGTGGAATGTGAAGAGGATCTTTACTGCTACCCAAGGGAGGACAAGTCCAGTATTCAGTAGAGGAGAGGCACCATTATACCCAAGAGAATATAATATTCAAAATTTTTATATAGCCTGAGGCATTCTGCAAAGTGTTCAGAATAGGGGTTCGGTAGGAAATGGACATCCCATAAGTCTTCAGAAATTCTGTTCCTTTATTTTAAAATATGACGACACATTACAAAAGGTTTTTGTAACCTCCCCAATCTCCTCATATCTGTGCAATTAAGATTAGTGTAATCTGGCCACTGAGGGGACAGCATACAGCATTTTACTCCACACACACACACACACACACACACACACACACACATATTTAAAGGAGAAGCTCCTTTGCCATACTTTATGAATGACAGCAGATAGAACAAAGCCCCATTCCTGATTTTGTGGACTGTGCCAGTGTGTTTCTGTGGCTGAGTGCCCATCAGAAACACTTACCTCCCTACTGCTGATGTCCCATTCTTGACATTGGCCTTCCAGGAATGGTGACCTTCTCTTTCTCTCTTTCTTTTTTTTTTTTTGATACAAGTTAATTTTTATTTTGCTATGAAATTTACATAAATCTTTTTTCTTTAAAAATAATACCAATCAAAATTCTCACCTCCTCTGCTCCTCTCCCACTCCCCTCACCCACCCTTCCTCATCCCCCCCAGTCCTGAGGGACAGCAAGGCACCCTGCCTGTGGGAAGTCCAAGGCCCTCCCCACTACATCCAGGCTGAGCAAGGTATGCATCCAAAGAGAATAGGATCCCAAAAAGCCAGTACAGACAAATCCCAGTGCCATTATCGTTGGCCTCTCAGTCTGCCCCAACTGTCAACAACATTCAGAGGGACCAGTTTGATCCCATGCTTGTTCATTACCAGCCCAGCTAAAGTTGGTGAGCTCCCATTAGCTCAGGCACACTGTCTCAGTGGGTGAACCCCTCGTGGTCCTGACTTCCTTGCTAATATTCTCCCTCCTTCTGCTCTTCAACTGGACCTNCTCCCCACTACATCCAGGCTGAGCAAGGTATGCATCCAAAGAGAATAGGATCCCAAAAAGCCAGTACAGACAAATCCCAGTGCCATTATCGTTGGCCTCTCAGTCTGCCCCAACTGTCAACAACATTCAGAGGGACCAGTTTGATCCCATGCTTGTTCATTACCAGCCCAGCTAAAGTTGGTGAGCTCCCATTAGCTCAGGCACACTGTCTCAGTGGGTGAACCCCTCGTGGTCCTGACTTCCTTGCTAATATTCTCCCTCCTTCTGCTCTTCAACTGGACCTTGGGAGCTCAGTCCATTGCTCCGATGTGGGTCTCTGTCTCTGTCTCCATCCATCGCTCGACAATGATTCTAATGGTGATATTCAAGATACTTATCAGTCTGACTATAGGACAAGGCCAGTTCAGGCACCCTCTTCTCCACTTCTCAGGGTTCTAGCTGGGGTCATCCCGGTGGACTCCTGGGAACCCCTCCAGAGCCAAACCTCTTGACAACCCCAAAATGGCTCCCTCAATTAATGTATCTCCGTCCTTGCTCCCATGTCTATCCTTCCTCCATCTCAATCGTCCCACTTCCCAAAGCTCTCTCCAACCCTCCCCTTCTTCCCTCTCCCTCTCCCCTTTCCTCTACCCCCCATCCCATCCCCATGCTCCCAACTTTTGCCAGGTGATCTTGCATGCTTCCAAACCAGGTGGGTCTATATATGTTTTTCTTTGGGTTCACCTCGCTGATAATCACATAGATTCATAAACTATGTTCTTGAAAATGGACTAAACAGAGAGTTTGGAAACCATTTATGGGTTAATAGCCTAAGGAACATGATTTGTCCTTGTTTTCTTCTTCCTCACTGACAAGATACACATAGTCCCCTAGGGGCTTGAATTGTGATGGTTTTAGTCACATATGAACACATAACAGCTAACCAATGTCTGCATTACTTGCTAACATGAGTAAATTATCCTATATAACACAAATTTATATAGTATATAAAACAAAAATATTCAGAAAAATATGTATGATGGGTATGCTTTCTATGTGTTTGTATTAAAAACTATGTTAACCAACTGAGATTCTAGCATTCATTTATTATTAATTTAGGCTTCATTTTTAAAAATGCACACTGGCACGGGAAGGGTCAATAGTTAAACCAGAATATGTAGTGCTCCTCAATTTTGTGTCATGATAGTACTGGGTCTACCTGGCTTGACATAGATCTGAAGATCCATACTCTATAGTGGAAAGTAAACGGCCAAGAACTAGATGTTAAAAAGGGTCTGGATTAGGTAGATTTAGAGGAGGTTTGATGTTGTAGTAAGTACAAAGGCCATAGGAAATAAAGCACATGGATGGCACCTTTTATGGAAAGCAAAGAAGCGAATACCTGCAGCTTAGGTCCCACTGGGACATGCAGAAGATACAGTGTGACTGGAATACCAGGGCTGAGTCATGGCTTATCAGAAATGCTGACTTTGACATGAAGGCAACAAAGATTAAAAAGTCAATAATGTTGTGTTGCTTTAGACAGCCAGAACAAGACCAGGAAGAGCACACTATACCTCTCTGCTCCATTATTCCTTCCAATCGTCAGGTCCAAAGTAAGAATGGATATGTATCTGTTGCATTATGATGAGCAAATGATTGAACCACTTAGGAACTAGTTGCATGCCTTTGACTAGACCTGGGCTTAAGTAAATGTCATGAAAGTGGAGCTGCATTGATGTGGGTAGGTTTAAAAACTTATCCTAAACAAATGACTGGATGTAGAAGCGACATGGTGTCTTCCAGTTTGGGTTGCTATGTGTGTGTGTCCCCCATATGTACGCGTGTATGTAAGTTTAGACACCAAACTCCATACTTCTGGGACTGTCTCAATCGTTTCTCACTAGATAATTCACTTTAAAAGATAAAATTCTGAAACTGAAAGAATATCAACCTCAGAGGAGGAAAAGGAGGCACAGCAGAGCAAATAATTTATTTCATGTCACACCTCAAGAGTCCACTTGGGGCAGGAGTTAAAGTAAAATCTTCACATCAGAGTCTGTGATCTCCTGGACAGGAGATTCTTATGCGATATTATAAAACACAGAAAGACAATGTGTATTGGGAGAAAAATGAATTCAAATTGAGATGTGAAATTCAAGTGGTGGAACATCACAGCAGAGATATGAATACAAATACCATAATTTTATTTATAATAAAATTAATAGGGAAAAAGCAAAACCCCAGAGACGATGGACCACAGAAGGACTGAGCTTGTCGCACTCAGTATAAAACACAAGAGTCTAAGAATGAAGGTTGACTACCTGAAAGTGTTGGGCTGCTTTGGTGATACAGATAGGCAATATCACATGCCACAAAGAGAGTAGGAAAACTGAAAAGAAATGAAGATGGAACCATCTTCTCTATGATACCCAGCTCATTATGCCACTAACTTCCTGTTGGTTTTTGTCACCATGAGATTTATTTTGTACAATTAATATATATCAGTATTTTTTGTGAAAAATCTAGATTGAAGGAATCTTATAAGGAAAGAGAAGAAAAGAGTGCATAAACCAATTAAATACTATTTTAGTCCATTTTTTTGTTGTTGTCAGAACCACTTAGAGATCAGCTAGAACAGCATTGACTCCTATCTGAGCACTCCAAGTTACATTAATTTTCTGTGTATCTTGCAGTATAAGACCAGGTCAATAATAGAAACTAGAAACATAAAGATTTTGTTGTATTTAGTTTTACTTTTAGTTTTTCTTTGTGTTTGTTTGTGTGTGTGTGTGTGTGTGTGTGTGTGTGTGAGAGAGACATGTGGGTGGATGTCTGAGAGCCCAGATGTTGCAGCTTCTGGTGCTGGGTTATAGGCAGCTGTGGGCCACATGACATAGGTGATGCAAATCAAACAGTTTCTCTAGAAGAGCAACACATGCTCTTAATCACCGAGTCATCGCTCCAGGTCCATAAAAGTATATTTTAAGGAGACATTGGTAAATGATCAAATAAATTAATCAAAAGCACAGCTGACCCAGAGAGTATTCTTAATGAGTATGTATAGCACTCCCTGCCATAGTACAATATAGTTTTTACTGCTCCTCCTGCATGAAGGTGCCCTCTTGTTCAGAATGATCCCTTTAAACGCATGTTTTCCTTTGCCATATCTGACTCTTCTCCCAGCAACGGTAATAAAGTAGTTTTTGGCTGGGTAATGCTCTAAAATTAGGAAGTAATTTTGGTTTGTTCTTTCCTGACTTAGGTAACAAGGAGAGCAGCCAGCACCCTTTGATAAACAAAAGCTCATGATATTTAGAGAAAATGGGCTCCTTGACACTTCCTATTCTGTGAAAAATAGTTTGTATTGCTAAGCACTTTCCCTCTTCTGAGTACTTTAAATTCCTTTTATGGATCTTGAGCCCAGGAAGGTATAAAGAAGCTGCACCAGGATGCAGCAATACTGAGTTGCAGCCATTTCTTTCAGTCCTGCCCAGCATTGGTTCTTCTACTCCTCAACAACAGCCGCAGTCCGAGGCAGACCACGTACCTCTTCCTAGGAAGTTTCCCAGTGGTCACAGTGTGTTGTTGATGTCCCTTGCTGCTGCCCTTTGCCCCGTGGCTTATCTATGGAGTGCCTGAGAGGTAAAGGACACTGTTCTTGCAATTGCCATTGCCAGTTCACTACTCCTTGGCACTGTGAAAACTGTGATTTCTCCTCTTGGGGACTAGGAGGTAGAACATTGCTTAAGAACCAATCCAAGGGTTATTTCAGGCAACCGTATGAAGAAGGTATCTTTTTTTTTAATTCTTCCCCTCTCTCAACATCAACAACTGCTTTTGAATTGATACCAGTTATTTATTTATTTATTTTACTTTTTTCTTATTTAAAGAACTTTTATTGAAACTCTGATGTGTGCTCGGCTTTATGGTATATGCTGGAAATATGAAGACATGTAAGGTGTTTATTCCTTTTAAGTTCACCCACAAACATGTAAATGTAGCATGCTGCATGAAATTCAATGATTTGCTAAGGTACAGAGGACAAGGATGTCAGTCTTAACAGCAAGGTTTGGAGCGTAGCTAATGTGGTGATCCTTTAATACAGTTTTTCATGTTGTGCTCATCCCTAGTCATAAAATTATTTTTTCTGCTACTTCATAACTGTAGTTTTCCTACCATTATAAATCATAATGTAAATGTTTGATATGCAAGATATCTGATATGCAATCTCTTTAGGGTCCCCAGCCCACAGGTTAACAACCACTGGTTTAGAGACTTAATTATTTTTGGAGAATCAGAACTAAATCTAGTTTTTAAAGAATAAAAGAAAGTACTACGTGCTTAACTCCCTTCTACATGTTGGAATTTTGTCTAGCTTGGGCTTGTACATGTTTTGTGCATGCTGTCACAACTTCTGTATGCTCAAATTATCCTGTCTTGCCATGCCTAGAAGATATTTCCTTGGAGCCATCCAACAACTTTGGCTCTTATACACATTACACACCCTCTTCTGTAATGCTTTTCTAATATATATANTATATCCTTTAGGACAGAGAAATCTAGTCTTGTATTTTTTGCACCTTGGCCAGTTGTGGGTCTCTGTGTTCATCATCATTTACTATAAATAGAAGCTTCTCAGAGGAGCCACAAGAGATGAATTGACCTACGGATATAATGATAAGTTATTAAGGGTCAGCCTAATACCATATCAATTTAGGGGCATAATAGTAGCAAATCTTTCCCTAGGGCCTATGATCTGTTTTGTCATTGTTCCTATAATGGTACCAATAAAAACACATTGTATGAAACTGGAAACTCTCAAAAAATTGAGAAAAACTAACAACAAAAAACCCCTTGACTGCATTTTAAGATCAGATTGAGTAAGAGATAGCAAAATGGGTCTATTTGGCAGCGATGTGGTCTGCATTAGTAAGGCACTTCTAGAAACGGAGAGGGTTTTTTATGATTGGACCAGGGGCTGGGAAGTAGAAAAGGACAGAAGCTGAAGAGATAGGTAGTAAAGAGGCTGAGGCGAGTTCTCTGCAACATGGTGAAGTGTTTGTACTGTATCTTATCCTTCTGACAAGAATACCAACTATGAATTTTAATCAGGGCAGCAATATAACCAATAGCCAATGGATTTCTATTCATCAGATGGCATTGTGAAATTTTGTTGTTTTGAGTACTCATTCTGCCAAGTTTGGGGATTTATGGTGAGATAGGGTTGATTCTGGAGATGCAGTTAGAAAGTCGGGCAAGAACATGAGATGAAAGGGTCTTAGGTTTGATGTAGAAGGGTCATCTGTCTATGTGTTACTTTCATTGGTTAATAAAGAAACTGCCTTGGCCCTTTTGATAGGCCAGCC
>LOEQ01000540.1:190357-214449 GCA_001685075.1 Bramus lutescens | reverse complement strand
GATAGATAGATAGATAGATAGATAGATAGATAGATAGATAGATAGATATCTCACATCTCTATAGGCTTGGTACTGAATGTTTGATCTATAGCACCCTCCTGATTCCAGAGTAATCCAGGGGTAGATATGATTGGTGAGGCTATGCCTTAGAATAAGAATAAAAGTTTGCTTCAGATGTTGCCATCATACAATAGATGATGGGTCAATCAGAGACTGGCTTAGCTACACTCCAAAGACTGTCCAATGAATGCTAATCCTTCTGTTCATTTTTCACAATATCTCTAGAGTCAAAGAGATTAGTATTATTTGTTACATGAAGTTACTTGAAGAAGAGGAGACTCCAGATAGAAAGACTAGGATGACTTGAGGTATCACACTTTTCATGAAAGTAGATAATAAGGCAATTTTCCATCCCTGTCAGAAAGAGCCTTACATATTACAAAATATACTTCAGAAGAATAAACAAAAAGTGAAATGAGGAGCTAAACAGAGAAGATAATTATGGACAATACATATGAAAATCTATCCTGGGCCTTGAACCTGTTGGAATTTCTGCTTATTAAATGTACAACATCAAACTGAGCTCTAAATCAGTATTTCCATACCCATTGGAGCATCAAGTAAGCCTCAACTATAAGTTTCTTGGTACAATAGATGGCACTTAATGCAGAAAATCACAACTTCCCAAAGTCAGAAAAATAAGCATCTTTGGAGTCATGAGTCACATATAGGACATCTAGATCGCAATCGTTTTATAAGGCTAAGGAATCATTGAGGAAGAAAGACATAAAGATTTTAAGAGCCAGAGATCAAGAAAGACTTTGGTGAAACAATGTCCTCTGAATATGACAGAATTAATGTACTCATGAACTCAGAGACACTGAATAAGACCCACCTCAGAACAATACAGTAAATATCCTGGCAATGAAGCTGGAAAAGGACCACAGCCCTCATCCCCAGTAACGGAGCTATTGGCACTTGATGGCTTCTGGTGCATGGGGGAACATTGTCATTTATTTTTTGAGTTATGTATTTGTTTATTTGTTTGTTGATTTATTTTACATCAGGACCACAGTCTTCCTTCCCTTCTCTTCTCCCACTCCCTCGCCCTCCCCCTCAATCCACTCCTCCTCTGTCATCACTCAGAAAGGGGCAGGCCTCCCATGGACTTCAGCAAAACATGCTGTGTCAAGCTGCCGTAAGACCAAGCACCTCCCCTTGTATTCAGGCTTGGAAAAGTAATCCAGCATGAGGACTAGGTTCTCAAGAGGTAATTAAAGCACAAGGGACAGCTCCTGCTCCCATTGCTAGGATTCCCACATATAGACCAAGCTATGTAACTGTCTCATATATATAGAGGACCTAAGTTGGTACTATGCAGGCTCCCTGGTTGTTGGTTCAGATGCTGTGAGTTCCCATGAGCCAGGCTAGTGGTTTCTATGGGTTTTGCTGCTATGTTTCTTGTCCCCTTGTTTGCTAAAAATCTCTGCTGCCTCTCTTCAGCAGCATTCCCCAGCCATAACCCAATGTTTGGTCATGCATCTCTGAATCTGCCTCCATCAGTCACTGGATGGAGGCTCTACCCTGACAACTGGAGCAATCACAATCTGATCACAGGGGATGGCCAATCCCAGCTATGCATCCATTGCTGCCAAGAGTCTTAGCTGGGGCCATTCTTGAAGACTTTCTTGCATCAGGTTTTTACCCAACCCTATAAAGCCCCCTTTCCAGTCATCTCTCTCAGCACTGTTCAAACTGCCCACCTCTGACCTGATCCCTCAAATTCCCATGCCCACCAACCACCATCCAACCAGGATATGTCTTCTGTTTCCCTTTCCCAGATTGATCCATGTGTCCCCTCTTGGGACTTCTTTGTAATCTTGTCTCTCTGGGTCTGTGGATTGTAGCACCATTATCTTTACTTTAGAGTTAATATCCCCTTATGAGTGATTATATACCATGTTTGTTTTTTGAGTTTGAGCTATATCACTCAGGATGATATTTTCTAGTTCTATCTATTTGCCTACAAATTTTATGATGTTATTGTTTTTAACAACCGAGTAATACTCCATTGTGTAAATGTTCCACATTTTCTTTATCCATTTTATTTTTGGTTGAGGGACATCTAGGTTGATTCCCAGTTCTGGCTATGAAATAAAGCTGCTATGAACATAGTTGAATGTCACTGTGGTATGATTGAGTATCCTTTAGGTATATCCTAATTTTCTGAGAAACTGCCATATTGATTTACAAAGTGGATGGACAAATTTGTACTCCCACCAGCAATAAGGAGTGTTCTCCTTGCTCCACATCCTCTCCGGCAAATCAGTCATTTGTGTCAAGTCCAAGTGGATCGAAAACCTCAACATAAATCCAGTTACATTGAACTTTATAGAAGAGAAAGTAAGGAATATCCTTGGATGCACTGGCACAGGAGACGACTTCCTGAATATAACACCAATAGCACAGACAATTAATACATTGGACCTTCCAAAACTGAAAAACTTCTGTAAGACAAAGGACACTGTCAATAAGATAAAATGGCAGCCTATAGAATGGGAAAATATCTTCATCATTCCTACATCTGACAGAGGGTTGATCTCTAAATTATATAAGGAACTCAAGAAATTAGACATGAAAAAAATAATCCAAGTAAAAAAAATGGGATACTGACCTTAGCAGAGAATTCTCAACAAAAGAATTACTTAAAAAAAAAACACTTAGGACATCTTATTACTTACCATTGATGTTTTAATGCTTCTGTCCTAAATATTAATTTCCCAAGGCTTCAATAGTAAAATATCAAAAGTTGAAAGTTTAATTTACTTTTTTATAGTCTTGAACAGGAAAATTCTGAAATAAACTTACTATTTATTCAAAATATCTTTTTGATAATTTTTTCTTTTATTTTTATTTAAAAAAGAAAACAAACTTTTTTCATTTTATCTGCCAATCCCAGTTCCCACTCTTCTCCTCCCATACCTACACCCCCACCCCACCCCCATCCACTCCTCAGAGAGGGTAAGGCACATTGCTTTGGGGAAGGTCCAAGGCCCTCCCTACTATATCTAGGCTGAGCAAGGCACCCATTGATAGAGAACAGATTCCCAAAAAGGTAGTACAAGTAAGGATAAATCCTCAGTGACCCCGCAGTCTGCCCAAGCCATACAGCTCTTACCCACACTCAGAGGAACTAGTTTCGGCCTATGTTGATTCCCTCCCTGTCCAGCTGGAATTGGTGAGCTCCCATTAGCTCAGGAAAACTATTTCAGTGGGTATCCTAATCATGGTCTTAACCTCTTTGCTCATATTTTCTCTCCTCCCACTTTTCAACTGGACTTTGGGAGCTCAGCCCAGTGTTCTGCTGCAGGTCTCTGCCCCTGTTCCCTTCAGTTGTTGGATGAAGGTTCTATGGTGACTTTTAAGATAGTCATCACAATTGAGGTAACCCAGACCCAGAAAGATGAACATGGTATGTACTCACTCATAAATGGATACTAGCTGTAAAGCAAAGGACATTAAGCCTATAGTTCATGACCCTAGAGAAGCTAAATAACAAAGTGAAACATAAGAAAAAAATCCATAGATCCACCTGGAAAGTGGAAATACACAAGATCACCTGATAAAATTGGGAGCATGGGGATGGGGAGAGAAGGGAGGGTGGAAGAGGAAGAGGACGGAGGAGGAAAACTTGAGGGAACAGAATAGTCGAGAAGGAGGAAGGACGGAGATGAGAGCAAGGAAAGAGATAATTTGATTGAGAGAGTCGCTATGGGGCTAGCAAGAAACCTGGCACTAGAGAAATTCCCAGGAACCCACAAGGATGACCCCAGCTAAGACCCTAAGCAATAGAGGAGAAGGGACCCCAAGTGGTCTTGCCCTGTAGTCAGATTGATGAATATCTTATTCAAGAAATCTTAAGGATCAAATAATTTTCTTGCATTTCCCCATACACTGTAGACTCCTGGCCATTGTTGGAGTCTCTTGATTGCAAGTTACCCCTCTCCAGTCTGCCTCCATTTTTACATGGGCTTCATCCTCAGTATGTCTTTGTGTTCTTTCCTGTTAAAATTGTTCTGTATAAATAGCTTCCAGATCAGATATTAATCTGCTGGGACCTCGTCTTCTAAGATAGCATATGGAGTAACTGATTTCCTTATGGTATCTATATGCATAGTCTAGGTCAGTCCTCCCCTCCCCTCATTTCCCATGTTTGTCCCCATTTGTACCACCTCACATCTCCCTATTTCTCTTTGCACTTTTATGTCACACATGTTATACAGTATCTTTCCTAGATGGTTTTCTTGATGTTCTTTCTCATGGCCCATTTCCATGAGCTGAACCCCTACATTCTTCTGTAAATACACATATATATGGATTAGAAACTAGGTCTCATATATGAGAGATAGCATCAAGCACATTTTCATTTTGAGTTTGGGTTACCTTAGTTCATTAGTATTTTACAACACCATCCATTTTCCCACAAATTTCAGAATTCCATTTTCACGTTCATTATCCATTTATCTGCTCATGGGCATGTAGGCTGATTCCATTTTCTAGCTATTGCCACTTGAGTGGCAGCTAACATAGGTGTGCAACATCTTTGTGGTGGGACGTAGAGCTTAGCGGTGGGTCTAAGTGAGACGGGAGTTCTAACTGTAGCTTTCGGAGACAGTTCCACTCATTTTCGTAGTGGAGATATGCATTTTTATTTCCATCAATAGTGAATAAGGATTTCTCTTTCCCAACATCCTTGCCAGCATTTGTTGCCATTTGCTTTCTTGACAATAACTACTCTAAACCAATCACAGCTGCAGAAACTCTATGTATAAATCCATCCATGTTCTAAGGTTCCAACTGCGTAAATACATTCACATTCTGAGATCCTAACTGTCTGAATACGTTCTCATTTTGAGTGTCCGAATACAATTTTAAGAGTTATGATTTTAAGGGTTATGATTCAGCATGTCTATTTGTTTCCTCCTATGAGAAAATAACTACCCTATTCTCTCACTATCACGTTAAATGTGTTTTAATAGAGGACTTTAGTTATCTATGGGTGGGGCCACGCCACATTCGTCTTCATTTATAGAGGGTTTGGCAAAACTGAAACACTGCAGGCATAAAATCAATTTACTGAAGGAATGAATAAATGAATGAATGACTAGGAGACGTGGAGGGAAGAAAGACAACTACAAATACATCAGGATAATATTTGGCATATTGCCTTCTATATGATTATAGAACCCCATGGCCCTGTCATCTACCAAATAACACTATTACAGAAACAGCAAATAAAAGCATGCTTCCTATCCCTCACGAGAGTTTATAATGAGCTGAATATTGAGAAAATTGACATTGCTTTCACTTTGATTCTTCCAAGTTTGTAGATAAAATAGACAGTTTATGACTTCTTTGTACTCCCTTCTGCCTCTCATGATCTGCCTGTTCCAAGAGTGGTTACATCATGCTATGCTGTTTATTTCCTTGACTTGGCTAGCATCCCTTACTTTTGCACTCACTGCACAAGAATTTTACTTTCCTTAAAGGATTTTATTTTCATACTTTGCTGCTCACCCACACTTAATTTAGGTCTTTTCCTCCAGTTCCAAAGGTCTGTAGAGTCTCTGACTTCACCTCAGTACCAGCAGTTGCCTTCTTCTTTGAAGTTGAGTATTCACTGGAAGAGAGATGGTAGGTCTTTTGGCTCCTTGTCCTTATCCATGTCAGGAGACAAAGGCGCAATTGTCCTAACGGTCTTATGAGATAAATCTAATACTTCCTATACAGAAGGAATCAATCTGTTCCTCTGCTCTATCTCAGAGGAAAATGAATCTAATTTTAGGAGAGTTACTCAGAGTTTCTATTCCTTAGGAGTGTCACAGGTATGTTTTGGGGTACAAAAGAACACATGCACAGCTACACAAATCACCTGGGGTAGGTAGGCAGCAGGCTGTCTTCCATCGTTGACCCGGAATCCTTACAACATAACCTTCCTCTCTCCAGTCCCTGCCCTGATCACACTTCGAGTTCACAATGCAAAATTTGTTTTTCATCTCGTTCCACATCCTAGGAGGGAGATCACTTTGATGGTTGTGCCAGAAACTAATTGTGTGGAGAACCAATTGTACAGGAGGATGGAATTCGTGAGGCCAGTGGTTTTAGCATCCTGCAGAGAAGGGATGTACCACAAAAAGATGTGTTTCCAGGGAAGATTCCAGACTTTCCTTCCTGAAGGCCTCAAAGGATGGGCTTTATGGCTCCCCCACTGTCGTTTTTTACTTAGGTGTTTAAGCTATGCTGTGCAAACTTTTAAAGTACACAAGTCTGTCAGGTTACAATGTTTACACTACGGTCATCCAGTATGTGGCCAATGTGATATTCAGAAGAATGTTTTCCTGGAGCCAATTTAGCTGAATTCATGATCTTGGCTGTGCCCCTGGTAGTGTGAGCATTTTAATATTATTAACAATGATAACTTTTTTTTTTTAGCTAAATACATACGATAAGTAAGTCCTCACCTTCAATGGCTTATATCATGTCGCTATAGGTCCCGGTGAAGATGATATAACACTGCTCCTATGTTTTATATATAGAATGAAAATGCAGAGTATGAGTCACAGATTCTGAGCTCATGAACTCAATGAAGGTCTAAATGCAGTCTTAGGGTAGGGTATGGTCACAGGAATTTACATGGAAAACAACCGTCAGATGCTACATCTTGCCAATCCTTGTTCCTCCACATGGAAAATTAGGACATGCTTCCTGTAACAGCCTAAGAGGGTTGACTAAGTTTGTGGCTGGTGTGGGAAAACGAGGAGCATGTCACCTAAAACCTAGATTTTCAATTTGATCGTCAATGCTCTTTTCTCTTTGTCCCTTCCTCCCCCACTCCTACAAATTACAAACTTTAAATCTCACCTTAGAGACACTGGTCAAAGAACATTGTTGTTCTGTTTGGCCACAGGGGACTCCTTATAATTTGTCCCAGTTGGCCAATGGTGCTGATTTGCCTCGTCCCAACTGGGGTCACAAGCCTAAATCTGTGAAGCAGATTCTACACAGCAGCCAGGGATTCCCTCTCTCCCTCAGACACACTCCACTGAGCGTGAGGTCCTGATGCATGTTGGCCGGAACAAACTCCCTGTTGTTCTCTGTTTCATAACGCTCTAATGAAATTTTGTTCACAAGGGCACTGGTGTCTCTTACACAATCTCCCACTCCTTAAAAATTGAGAAACAAATGGATGCCTCTGGCCCCTCTATAGCCCAACTGGGGAATCCAATCAATCCCATGCACCCTTGGAATTCCAAGGGGGTGAAACTGAACCTAAGGCCAACTTCAGCCTTGTTTCCCTAAGGAACTCTTATTGGCTTGCTCTGTGTAATATTTGCAATGGTCCTCCCTTGTTGGTACTCCTTTTGACATACAGGAGTATGAATCTTTGAAAGAATCTGTAATTTACTTAACACCATGCATGTAAGGTTCGAGTCAGGACTGTCTGACTTTAATGTTGTTTCCATGAGGAGTAGATAAGTGTATCAGACCAGGAGATTATATTTAGAAGATCTATACATTCATCTATTTATAAGTATTTATTAAGAACCTAGCATGTGCCAAATGTCAATGTTGGTAAAAAAAATAGTACTTCCAGGTCCCAGAGAATACTTGAGGAGAGTAAATAGGAAAGAGAAATAGAGAAGTACATGTATGCACAGAGTGATATGTGATAGTAAGTACCAGGAAGGAAGAATAGGCATAGGTTAAGGAAGACAACTCTGCTGTGGGACAATGGTCTTTTATCCTGTCACTTGTACTATTTTTAATAGAATGCTTATTGGCCAATAGTCAGGCAGGACATATAGGCAGGGCTATGGCGGCCAGGCAGAACATAGAAGTGAGGCAATTAGAATTCTGGGAAGAGGGAAGTTTTAGTCTGCAGTCATCACCCAGACAGAGAGGAAGCCAGATACAGAGCTGACAAGATGTGACTGCCTCGGCAAAAATGTTACCAAGCCACATGGCTAACACAGACAGAACTTTGGGCTAGTATATTTTATAAGAGTTAGTAAGAAGCCTGAGCTAATAGGTTTATGATTAATGTAGGCCGCTGTGTGTTTATTTGGAACTAAATGGTTGTGGGACCTGGTGGGACAGAAACCACAATCAACAAATGGCACCCATGTGCCTAACTGCATTCACATAAAGCCTGAGAGAGCTTGGGAAGTAATTCTAGACAGAAAAGAATAGAGTTAAGCATGGCTTATTGGTAGCAGCATTTTCTCAGGTGTGCTCTGTTTGCAAGAGGCAAAAGCATCTCATTTAAGAGAGGCTTCCTGACTTAGCTTTAGCTGCAAAAACTTTGCAACCCTTTTAAGAGGCTCTGCCAAAAAAAAAAACACTTAAATGGTGTTTATCAATAGCCTGCAGCATGCTTTTTGGTGGTGGCAGGGACGTTGAAACGCCATAGAGTTGCGGCAATAAACATGACTCCAGCCAGTACGTCTGCCATGAGGCTAGACTCTCAGAAAAAAGCTAGGAAAGGGCTGGATCCAGCCATGAAAGCCACAGCTTTAATCCTAGCCATATCACTTAGCAAATTAAAGACTCATGTGGTTAGAAAAAGAAAGGTATATAGTAAAGATAGATTTAAAGATGAAGAAAACCTCTAAATGGTTTACGGTGTGTATATGTAGGGTTGAAAGAAAAAAAGGTAGTTTTAAAAGAAAAAAGAGAGTAGTTGGGTGTGGTGGCACACACCTTTAATCCCAACACTTGGAAGGNTACGGTGTGTATATGTAGGGTTGAAAGAAAAAAAGGTAGTTTTAAAAGAAAAAAGAGAGTAGTTGGGTGTGGTGGCACACACCTTTAATCCCAACACTTGGAAGGCAGAGGCAGGTGAATCTCAGAGTTCAAGGATAACCTGGTCTACAGAGTGAATTCCAGGACAGCCTAAGATATACAGAAAAACCCTGTCTCAAAACCTCAAAAATTAAAAATAAAAACAAAAGAAATAGAGGTTAAAATAAAGCCACATAAAGATGGAAAATACATATAGAGTGTGGTTACTGTATATTATTGTGTTGTCTTTGAATTATATGACTGCTGAGAAAAGAACAACAGCTTCTAAAAGACATTTGATCACAAATGCTGCTGGATTAATCCAAGATAGGTCAGGAGAAAAGCTAGACAAAGGATATTAGATTCAAAGTTCTTGTTTTTTTTTTTTAAAGGGGGAAGTGCTGTGGGTCAATGGTCTTTTATCCTGTCACTTGTTTTAATTTTTAATAAAACACTGATTGACCAGTAGCCAGGCAGGAAGTATAGATGGAGCAATGAGAATTCTTAGAAGAGGAAAGTTTCAGTCTGCAGTCATCACCCAGACAAAGAGGAAGCAAGATGTGACTGCCTCACTGAAAAAGGTACCAAGCCACGTGGCTAACACAGACAAAAATTATGGGCTAATATATGTTATAAGAGTTAATAAGAAGCCTTAAATAAACAATAGGCCAATCAGTTTATTATTAATTTAGACCTCATTGTATTTCTTTGGGACTAAACGGATGTGGGACTTGGTCAGATAGAAAACCTCAGTCAACACAACTCTGTTGTGGTAGCTTCTGAACAGAAATGGAAATGGAATGGGAGTGTGATTCATGGGGTTTTGGAAAGGACCAAACCAGGGAATGGACAGAAAATCACCTTCCCTCATGGAAGAGCATGCTTTATGTACTGGAGTATAATTGGAGGCTTCACAGGTAGTATCAAGAGGAAGGGAAGTAGGCTAAGTCAGAGAAGTGACAGTACACATTATGAGTGGCCGCCTACAATCCTTCTGAGGTAACTTGTTTCTGTTTTCTTAGAAAGACGAGCTGAAGATGAGCCATGATGTCACTTCAGTTCCCAGAGAGTATGGATTGCATAGGTGTTTCCCAGTCTAGTCAAAAAGGTAATTCCCCAAGGATACATTTAGAGAAGAAACTTCCTGCACGCCTCCAGAGTCAATGGTCAGTAGATTGGGGCCCAGGCTCCATAGTGCTTCTGACATCCCAGTATGCTTGGCAACCACATCTGACATCGACTCACAACTTTTTCCTGTCAACCCCTCTGTTTATAGCCTAAAGTCTATCTATGAGAAGGAACAACTGATAATAAATGAAATATTAGTGTGTGCAAAGGATCCTGCCATTATTTATCTTAAACAAGCTCCCACTCCTGAAAAATTGAGGAAAAAAAAGGGTACTTCCAGCTCCTCTATAACCCAACTGGAGAGTCTAACCAATCCCATGTTCCCTTGTAATTCCAAGTGGGTGAAAGGTGAAACTGAACCATTTATATTCATCTAATTCCACATCCTAGAAGGGAGATCACTTATTCCTGCAAGCCAGTACTATATGATCTCATTCCACCCCTTTCCTGACTTCTTTCAGTCTTCCTCAGATCACAGGGAAGAGGTTAAACAGCAGAAGAGACCAAATTACGGTTTCAAATGAAAAAGACTCTTGGATCAAACCTACTATTTTCTGTGTACTTTTGATGTTCAGTAAGTTGATTTGCTCAAACCGGAAAGTTACTCACTAAGAACCTGCTTGATATTCTACTGCTCCAATTACTCCTTCTTGTGATAAGTTTAATCTATTTGTCCAGATGCCATATTCTATTCCACACTCTCCTGTTCCAGAAAAATCTCAGTGACTTCATAATAAATGTGAAATCGCCTGCAAATACTCAAGACTTTTTCTCCTCCTACATCCTTCTTTATATCAAACCCAGACAATGGCAAGACACTTGGCAATGTTACATTTTCAGAAGTGCCAAGTTCATATTTGACAACTGACAAGAACAGCTTCAGCTACTGAATTCATGAGCTGTGTTCCAGGTTGGGGAAAAATGCACACATAACCATATAGAATCCCTGGTGTCTGATGCTTCAGTCCAGTTTCTTCTATCGTAGGTTTCTCTTGAGTCAGTTAATGGATTTTTACTTTAGAAAATCATAAGCTATTTATTTTAGGCTTTGTGGTGCTTCTCGGATCTGGTGCCCTCTTGAGGAAGAGACCTGGTCAGGTGTCTTCATCAACTTAGAAAATGAAATCCAATATGGACAAGTTCAACACAACCACCATAAAAAGGTTGCCTATGCATGCTTCAGCCTTGCCAGGGGATGAATTTCACTTTCAAATTTGGGTACTTCTCAGCTCTGCCATTGCTATGTGAAAGGAATCACAGACAAAATACAAAAGGATGAATCTATCTGCAAAACTTTACACAGGAGCAGGGCTAGATTTATGCTCTTTGACTCTTACATAAAAATGCTTCGTTTTGGGTTGATTTAGTGTTAGCGATCAAACCCAGGGCCTTAAACATAATAAACTCTCAATCACTAAGCTGTATCTAAATTTTCTGAGATGCTCTTTGATCAGAGACCTAGAAGGTCTAGAATCAACTGTAAAGTTATCACCCTCTTTTCTAATGATAATAGGAGAACCACATCTTCCCTGCTGATTGCAACTCTAATTCCTCAACAGTGATTCAAGTGTTACAATGCAGTCATTTTGTTTGTTTATGTGTGTGTGTGTGTGTGTGTGTGTGTGTGTTTATACCTGTTTGATCACATACGGAAGTCAGAAGTTCATGCAAAGTTGTCTTCTCTATCTCTGCCTTATGATTTGGGGACAGTTTCTTACTTAACCTGGTCCTCACTGTTTAAGGCAATCTGGTTGGCCAGCAAGACCCCAGGATCTGCTTGTCTCCATCTCTTGCAGCTGAGGCACCACCATACCTAGCATTTGTGTGGATGAATGGATCTGAGCTCAGGTATTCACATTTGCATAGCAAGCATGATACCCATTGAGTCATTTCTTCAGTCCCTGCAGTTCTTTCCTCTAATTATAATAGCTACATGTAAATCTCAAGTTAAATCTTAAATCACAAAATGGAGTCTCATATTCATAAGAAAATTAAAAGAGACGTGACATCTGTAGGTATTTGTAGAAGTGATTTGAGAACATGTAATGTGTTGGTTGCCATTTTTTTTCTTATTCATACTTTCAGAATTTTCACCAACCTCCTTTATTTTCATGTCAGCTGTCAGGTGTAAGAATAAAATAATTCAATAAATTATAGCATTTCTTCTTGGGCCTCCCAAGTTTTGTGTTCTAGGGGCAAAATATTATTCACTCATGATTGTTAATACATATCTTTTAGTGAGTGAAATATTTGAAAACACAGCTCTGCCCCTTTAAGGATCAAATACCATTTGCATCAGCAAAATATAAGGTTGTAAAATTTCATGTCACTAAAGCTATTGTTAAAAATTGATGTCAGAGCTGGGGGAAGTGACTCAGTGGTGCAGCACTTGTTTAGTCTATGGAATCTCAGGGTTAGGCCTCAGGAAAAATACAGGCACAGGTCCACTGAAATAACCCCCACACGCAGATTTTAAATAAGTCTATCTATGATAGATTCTGTCCAATAAATCAATTTCAAGAGAATAATTATATAGAGACCTATAACTTTTCAAAATTGGAGTCATAATTGAAACAATTACTGTAACGAGGAAAATCAGAGATGAGTATTAACAGGAGAAATCTTCCTTCTATGTCTCTACACAAGGTACATAATCATAACCTTGGTTATGAGAGCTTAGGGTAAATGAAATGTGTGTGTGTGTGTGTGTGTTTATTATTTTATTTTATTGCCATGTTGAGAATCGGGGAGACCTCTACATGCTAGGCAATCCCTCTACCACTAAGTTGCATCCCAGACGCATGAAATGTATATTGATTATAAATCTCTACCCGTAGTCTTTTAGAAAGGTTTGTTTTGCCCACACAAGAAAGCAATGAGTACCTAACAGGATTTCCTTAAGGAAAGCATGCTTATTCTAATATCTTTGTCAATTTCCATCCCACCTTTCATAGACTAGTTGCTTTTTTTTTTNTTTGGCCGATGCTATACTGGCACTTTCTGTTTCATGAGTGGACAGTATTGATACTAGCACGTGGCTTTGTTAGAGTTGCTCATATGAAGTCATTTTCCCACTATTTCATGTTTTTTTTTTGCTAAGTCTATAAGTACCTTAAACATGATTGAGCATAAACAATGTAAGTTTGTTCCTTTCAGTTCTGAAGCCCGGAAAACCCAAAGTCAAGACACCATCAAATGCCACCTCTGGTGAAGGCACAGTGTTCCAGTCCATAAGCTTACACCTTCTCCCTGCATTCTCTCCAAGAGCTGGCTAGTTCTCCACAATCTCTTCTATAAACTTTAAGTGTGAAGCTGCCATTCTCACATTGTAGTCCTCTTTACTAAGGTCACATTTCCTAATCCTATCCCTAATCCTAATGGGTTAGGTTAATAATGTATGACGTAAGGGGAACAAATATATTCAGATTACAGCAGTCAAGTCTTTCATCTGATTTATCATTGTGGTCAAAGTATAAGTTTTATGTAAGAGTGTGAGTCTGCTCTCTCTTACGGTTTTCCATCTTTGGAGTACCTAATACACAATGGCCAGCGGGTACTGGGAAAATGGGTGAAATAGGAACTTCTGCTCTGTGCGAAAGAAATGCCGTAGATTGAGATACACAGTTTAATCAATCACAGTAGCTACCACAGATGGGGAACCTGACAGAGAGGAACCTTCCACGGAGAAATGACATTACATTTAAATCTCACAGGTAAATGGGAGAATTGTTAGAACTCTCCTGTGCAGCTAGCTCCACTCTCTAATAAATCCTGCTTTCAAGAATATGAATCCTGACCTCCTCCTACTGTCTCAGATTTCAAAAGCCTTCAAATGCTGCTCATCTACTCAGCAGACCTATAGTAAGCATTGGGTAACTGTCTAAGACCCGTCATGTGAAAATAACTTTACTGCAGGGGAGTCATTTTTTCTATAGGTGAGAATCTCCAGAATGACAGGTGGTTTTGATCCCCCTTTGGTGGCAATCTTGGCACACAGCTTTACTGACACATATCTTTACTATTTGTCTAATTTGTCTCGCTGGGTCCTGGTGCAGGTAGATCTCTTCATGACTTAACCTGATTTAATTGCTACCCTCCTCCTAGAGTAAATTCGATACAAACCTGAATGTGACCGCATCCCTTTGTGAGTTCATGCTTCTCTAGCCCTTCCATTTGCATAAGAAAACTGAGTTTAATGCACTGAAGAAGCAGCAAAGAGGCACAAAGGGAACAGACAGAAGAGTGGGAGAAGAATGTATCTGGTGCAAACGGAGGGGCGAAGCGGCAACTTGTTCCCATAGTTACAAATTCTCTATTGACAGTGGAAAAGGACAGGTAGGCCCACACAAATGAACAAACAGGAGGGCACAGAGAACTAAGTATCAGCAGGATCGTGCAGGGTGAAGGCAGACAATGAAGATGGAAACAAGGTAAGGAGCAGACCACCATGTAGGGTTGTATGTGCTCCCCCAGCATATTAAGCTTCAACTTTAGCAACAGGAACATCTTCATACACATAAAGGACTGCGAGCTAATGAAAATTCAGCTCTGATTTGGAGCATAGCTCAATAGAAGTAAACATACTATACTTTCAGAGGTATTAACACACAGCTAAAGAGATGGCTCAGTTGGCGAAATACTTGCTGACCGAGCATGAGGATTGAAGTTCAACCCCCAGAAACACTATAAAAAGGGGCGGGGGGGCATGTGATAGTGTGTGCTTATAATCCTGGCACTGGAATGGGAGACAGGTGATCCCTATAGCTCAATGTCCAGGCAGCTTACCTTAATAAGCAAACTCAGGCTAACTGGACACTAAAATTTGTCTTAAGAAAATACAAGGTGAATGCAGCCTGAGGATCAACACCTAAGGTTGACCCATGGTCTTCCTGGGTATGTCACATATCTACATGAACATAAAATACATATATAATACATACACAAAAAAGAATGGCAAAATATAGGGCTCAGACGTAAGGCTTTTGCTTTTAATGGGGTAATCATAAAGAATCTGAAGGGGATACACTTGAATATATATCCAAATGAAATGGAAGATTGGATCCAGTACTATATCAAGGGTAACAATTTCCCTGAGAGAGACCATCGTGCAATCATACCTGCTACAGCAGAGCACGCCGGGGCAATTCTGGAGTTGGATCTCGAGGATGCTACATTTTCCTGTGCCTCCAATGTCCCCTTCTCTTGAGGACTCAGTCACAAAACTATTCTTACTTCCTTTTCTGAGAAGCTATAATATCCTGCTAGCTGGTCATCAGTCTGATGAAACCGTGAACTCACAAGGTATCCTGATGGTGCCGTATCTGGGAGCACAGATGGCAACGGAAGGGCCTTGATGCCTCACTTTTGTTTCCAATGCTATTTCTTCTGCATTACTTCTTTAAAATCATCTTCAGAGCTTATTTATTATACAGCAGCCGTCAGCATACGCCAAGCTGAACTGCTTTCCATAATAAGTCGATTCATCTTCTGGAACGTCAGAAATTTCTCAAATTGATACTTATAATAAATATGATTAATACCATATTGTATTACCACTGTTGCCATAAAATAATTGGGAACAAATATCATATTGTGATGTTGACAGTGTTGGGTCGGCTGGTGCCAAATGGTGGGGGCAGTCAACTGTATTTTAATAGCAGCCGCATTACTACAATGTTGTTAAGGTTTTCATAATCTCCTTAGTGGGAGTTGATTGTTCATTCCATTAGACAAAGTCATGCAACAATCCCTCTGTAAGTAAATTTGCTAGTGAAAATCTCAGCATAATGGTCTCTCAGAGGACCCTAGGTTCCCTGCCTGTGAGACTCTCAAGGAGGCAGCTGTTGCAATCCCCCGTTTGAGGACGAAGGACTAACTAAAGAGACAGGAGAAAGAATTAGGGCCAATGAATGTACAGGGTGAACTTGACTCTAGAATGAGGGGAGACATAGGAAAAGCCTGCCTTTGAGAAGAGCTCACACACCTTGTGATTGCCAGGGCTCCTCCAACAGCACCAGCCTTTTGTTTTTTCATATGTTCATCTGTCGATGCATGGCTGCCTTTTACTCTCCAAACACTCAGAACTATTCCCAGGCCCCTCAGTTTTCTATTAGTGAAAGAAATTTCCACTTCTGTAGAATGCTGCTCTGGTTCTTAAAAAAAAAATCTCATGAACTCTTCCTCAACCCTACACACCTGCTTCAAGTTACAGTAGTTCCTTGAAGGCAGCTCAGCTCACCTGTTCCTTCTGTCTGGTGACTATAATGCCACATGTTTTGTCAAGACTCATCTTATACATTATCGCGATTTCATGTACACCTTCCTATACATATCAAGTTCTCCTCAAAGGCTGGTCTCAGACTTAGTCCCAGGTCTAAGACAACCTGATTCAGAGATAATACTCAGTAACTACTTGTGGATTAAGCCAGACTGAAAGAACATAGAAACACCAAGTGCGTATCAGGGATCAGATTACTAGTTTCTCAAGATTTGAGGGCCTGAAGACCTTCTAGATATTAAAGAGTTGTTTTGGTCTGGGTGTGGTTGCTAATGGTTGCATTCACAAAAGTGTAATCAAGACATTATATAGGAGTAATAAATTTACATGAAATCATGAGTTCCCAGATTTGAATGAAACTTGTAGATTTCCACAAATTTGCATCAAATCACTTAGAGTTCTAAAAATTGAGGTTGTTGAACTTAACATTGATTCTCTTAGTTATCTTAAATGCATACACACAATACCCAATAGTTGTGGAAACATTGATTGGATTGGAATGTAGACTGCTGAAGATATCTATGTACACATATTTAGGGTATTAAAGTTAAGAAGAGGTGTGCACTAATCAATGGACTACACAGATCACTATATAATAATGAACTGTGCTGAACAAATATTTGAAGGATGGAATAAGATTATCAGTAACAGACTCTAACCTTGTCCAAGCTGAGTAACAAAAGTTGAGTAGAGGCCACATTGGTGACTACAGGTAAGAGGATGGAGAACATTCCAGAAGGGAGAGAAGCTTCTGCCTGGCCCTGCAGTCAGAAGCAGAATGTGGAATTTGAAGGAGGCAGATGTGAGCAACCAGAGCATAAAAGGCTGAATCTAGACAGACAAGCAGGAATCAGGAAAAGAAAACCTTTAGACCACAATATAGGGTTTAGATTTTCATACTCATTCTATGTGTTATAAGGACTGCTTAAAATATTTCATCAAGAAGTGGATAGCGAGTATATTCCTGTCTTTCATAATTTACTCTGCATCAGGGAGGATGAATATAAAAGCTGTAGAATTAGGGGTCTTGGGCTAGGGGCCATACTCATTCTATGTGCTATGGGGACCACTTAAAATGTTACATCAAAGAGTCAATACTGAGTGTATTCCTGTCTTTCACAAACTACCTTACATCAGGAGAGGTAAACACAAAAGAATCAAACTGTAGAATCCCCAGGCTCTTGGGTTGGGGTCCATGTGTTTATAGTTTATAGTGATAATAAGCATGAACAAAAGTTGACGATTACAAGAAATATTAAGGAGGTGGGAAATTAATTAGTTGGATGAAGGTGACCTGGAAGGTAGACTACTGAAAATTGCTGCCTTCTTTGGAGGAAATAGACATATGAGAGATGTCATTAGTGAAATGAAGATGTGGGACACACCTGGTAATTCTGCTCTGGAGAAGCAACCAGGCACTGAACTTGCAATATCTATTGTAGTGACTCTTACCACACATCCTGGAATAGGTGCAGAAGGCTGGCATGTGGGAATTTGCTGCATGTTCTTCAGTTGAGAACCTAAGCTGAAGGAACAGTGTCAAGCAGCACTCTCCCTTGTTGTATAAAAATGTGTGTGACTGAATCTGAGCGTTTTCCATGGCTTGCATTTTCTAGCACTGCTTGACTCTCCAGCTCTGCGTTGGAGAGATTCTATGAGGCTATTCATCAATCCAAATGCATTTATGGCATCCCTACTGTGTTGGGTACCATTAAACCAGTACAAATGTGGCACATACCCTTGAGGAATTGAGTCCATAGTAAAGACAGATATAGTATGAACTGTTCTGTTTCTGTGCCGTTAAACACTACATGAAATGCCAGAGGAGTCAGTCATGACTTACCAGATGTGAA
Organism: Bramus lutescens; assembly: GCA_001685075.1. Lineage (NCBI taxonomy): Eukaryota > Metazoa > Chordata > Mammalia > Rodentia > Cricetidae > Bramus > Bramus lutescens. The sequence continues at coordinate 196,350 of LOEQ01000540.1, read as the reverse complement.
AATATAAGCTACAAGTCTTTCATGATGAGAGGGTTGAGCTAGACAAAGCTAGAGACTGAGGGACATATGAGTCAAAGGACAACATGGAACATGTTCCAGAGTGGCTAATAACAAGGAACTAAATATTCCCTTCCTCTTACCTTACCTTTTCTTCATGCCCAAGTTCCAACCCCATTGTGCCACCTTCATTAGAATGCCATCTTTACCTTCTTCTTCCCATAAAAGGAATTATTAGGCTCAAGCTCCAATCACTGCCTTCTCATTTATGCTAAAACATACCATGCACCTTGGTTTCTGTCTTTGTAAATTTCCCTCTCTACTTTGTTCTTCTTAGCATTACTCCTTCTTCTGGAGGATATACGGCACCGTCATAATTCACTGTGTTGATGTTCAGGTCATATTGTTGCTTTCCTTGTTACCACAAATAGTCTCTTGCATCATCAGCCTACTCTCTTTGGAAGGATTGGGGAATGCACCCTCATTTCATCCTTTTCCATTATATTAAGAATGATTGAGTGGATGGCACAAGTTCATACAAGCAGGGAAGGGTAGACCTGGTATTTCAGTCCATATCTTTGCTTTTCCAAGCTTGGTTCACTTTTTACCACACCATAATATCCCTAACTGTTGTTTTCCATATATAAGTAATACTGAAGAGTCTCTAAGAACATTCTTCCTACCGCAGGGTCCTACACCAGAGCCTAATCATGGCAGGAGATGTTTAGACATGTTTTTTAAACCTCGAACTTTGTATCACTTTACATTCTGTTATTTTTATTTCCTGAAGTGGAAACAGCTGGCTCTACTAAACCCTTGGGTCATTTTACTTTCCTGTACTGTCTTCACCAAGTGTGGTTGGTCTCTCTTGAAGAAGTGTTGCAAGCATGAGTTATGTGCCTCTGGATGATGTCATCCGGGAGAGGAAATCTGGTGCCTTCATTCGGTTTGCTCTCTTACCAAGTAATTGCATGAAGTTCCTGGTCAAATGCATGCCTGTGCCCAAAGACACCTCCTAAGGAGGGGGCTTGTTAGCTGCCGTTCCTTCATCTGGTTGGCTGTCCTAACCTCTGCATGGAGGGTGGTTTCCACCTCCAGGTGAGTGGAATAAGGTGTAACTTCTATTTGCAGTGCTAGGAACTCAGGATTTGCTTGAACATGCTAGGGTTTATCTGTGGATTCTTCAGAGTGACTGGGCACACAGAAGGCTTCTTCAGACCCTGCAGAAATCGCAGCTTCAAACCGAGGTCTTTCCACTGGTGCTCTGCCTTTCGGGAAATGTCAGTTTTTAACTGCCAAATAGCCCCTCTTGCTATGTTCTGCAGCATTTTGTCTGCTCACAAACCTGTGAAATGACGAGGACATTGTAACCTTGGTTTCAAATCGATTCTCATGTGTAATCTCAAAAGCAACAGCAATGAGTGGTCTGAAACAGTTCCTCTTCATCTCATGTGGCTCAGAGGAGCCAAAAAGGAAATTTTTAAACTTTTATTTGCATTCGGCAAAAATTGTATTCATTTAATAACCATGTTATTTAGACCTACGTGTATACCAAGAAACAACGGTATAAATCTAATAATCATACCCACCACTTATGTTTGCATTTGATAGTGAAGCTATTTCAAATCAACTCCTTTAGTTGTTGTGTAATATGTATTATTATTGACTCAGGTTACCATGCTACAAATGAGGATATAAAAGATAATTTCTCCCGCCCAAATGAAACTTAGTACTATTTAAGTGGCATTTCTACTTTCTCCTTGCATTTCCAACCTCCAATCTTCTGGCAACCACCACTGTAATCTCTATTTGCCCATACTGAATTTGCTTTGATTCCACATCTAAAATCACATAGTATTTGGTACCTGGCACATTTTGCTCAGTTTGAGTCTTCCTGGCTCATCTATATTGTTATTAATATCAAGAGTTTTTAACTGAATAGGGATAAATATTCTCTCTCTCTCTCTCTCTCTCTCTCTCTCTCTCTCTCGTGTGTGTGTATTCTTTACCTCCTCTTCTCTTCTTGCAGGAGTCCAGGCAGAGACCCTGTTGCTGAAATGAACTTAGAGTCCTGGAGGAATGGCATGGAGATCAGAATGGCTGGCAGGCAGTGGTGTGTGGTCTAGAGTTAAGGAGTAGCCCTTTCTACTCTATCTTAGCTGCCTCTGATCTACTTAGAGGTGATGTAAGAAGCAGTAAGGAGAACAGTCATGCTCAACCTGACTTAAACAACACACAACTTACATGAGTATCAGTGACCACATGCTAACCCAGTAACATGAAGACTTTTCTGGTTTCATAAATCAGTCAAAAATGCTGAAAAGGATAACAATAACAAAGAAATAATAGGGGAAAATTCCATGACTTATGCCTCAGAGATATGTTTTGGGAAGCTATCATTCCAAATATATAGCTCCACAATTCTCTTCTACCTTGTATCTTCTTCCATGGGAAACTTACTACCCGGCAAGAGTGTTGCTTAACACCTCTGAGTTGATGTGTTGGAAGGGCCTTTCATCGTGTGGAAATGTCATTTGGTGTAGTTGTTATTTCTGGCCCATTAAGGCCAAGCTTGTATGGTTATGCTGCATAAAGCTGATTCTCCTTTCTCTCAAAAGTTTGTGAAACATTTGAAGTCAGTGACCTTCTCTCTCCTAGTCCCCTGCTTTCAGGAGCATATGCAGAGCTGCCAATGAAATCATGTATTTCTTTCTAAGGTCTGCAATAATCCAGAAGAAAGTTAGCTGCATTTTACAGTGGGTTTGTTGAAGTAGAAATTATAAACATTCACTCTCAAAAGAATCATAGTTTCAGGGGACAGTATATAGAGAGATTGGGGGATTTCTAATGACACAACTAATGTTCAAATTTGTGAAAATTTCTTTTTTTCTGTATGTAAATATAATCATTGCCAGATTTCTTCCGTGACTGCTTGCCTTGGGGGACAGGCAGACTGGTGAGACTGTATCTGTGCATTGTTTCTACTCCGGATTACATTTGAAAACAAGTTTGCTTGCTGCTCCCATTTTCCAGATGAAGAGTGAGAAGCAGAAGGCCCCAGACGTGAGTGCTATGATCCCCAACTTGCTTCAAGACACTGTTAACATCTCATTCATCAGCGCATACAATCCTGCCAGGGCCTGCTTCCTCTGGGAAATGAAAGATTGGAGTGACTTCATTTCCAATTTCTAATTTTTCCTCTTCTGTTTCTTTCCCCCTCCATTTCACCATTCAGAATAATGTTCCCAATCACATTTCCTCCCCAAATTTCCTCTTGGCTCAGGCATGGCTTCCTCTTCTGTGGTGGTTGCAAACAACCCTCATCATAACTGAGGAATGGAAAGAAATGCTACTCCATAAGGATAACTGTTCATTTTATATTTAGACAAGAATAGGAAGAGTCCTGGGTCAGCCTGTACAGGAATTGCAACAGTTCCCTTAATTTATCATATAGAATGGCCCCAAGTTCGTGCATGGGTTAAGAGTATTGTCCAAAATAGTTAGAAGATCCCAATCTCTTGAAATTTAAAAATATGAGATTAAGAACATTTCTAAGAATTTATTGTAATAGAAATAATAAGTGGCATTTGTGACATCCACACACATTATCTAGTATGTATTAGTTATCACTACATTAAGTTCACATTTGATCACAGATTCTTTTCCAAAGTCTCCACTCTACATGGACGAATCTTCAAGGAAAAGAAAATCTGAATCAGTTGCTTTTCTTTCTCAGGCATCTGTGGCACCAGGCAATCGTCTCTGCTTTGGCTGTGGACAGGGTTAATCAAGAGGCATTGGGCATCTATTATACGATGTGTGTCCATAAACACTACAGTGACATAGGCAGGGAGTACCACTTCCATGGCACATGCAGACTCTGGTATTAAGAGAGAGGCCATAACTAAATCCAATTAATATTGATAAGAATGAAATTATGACAATGATAGATAAGATATGTGCAGACAATGAAAACAGAGTCTGATGGGAGTTTGGGGACATGTCCCTTTAGCTTGGTCAATTAGAGAAGAAGGAATGATACAGAGATGGAAACTGTAGGCACAGACAAGGGCCAACCACTCAGAAGGACAGGAGTAAACAACATCCATTCCTCTTAAAGGAGATGTGTCCAGTTTCTAGGTGATCCCGGAAGGAGATGCCTGGTGGTACTTTTGTCTCAATCACAGCTCACCAGCTGCACAGGGAAGATTAGAGCGCTCCCAAATCTGCTTCCTGCCTTTGAGCGCTCTGACTCTTCTTGTGAGCCTGTTTCCTGTTTTCTCCATTTTACCATTTTTTTGCTTCTCTCTTTCTCTTGTAGTCATCTCCAGGGTCAAGCTCAATTTTCCTTTTTCCTACCCTGGACAATATCATCTGAATAAACAGACTGAACACGGCGGCCTTAGGCACGTTTATAGGCTGAGCTGGCAAATGTCAAAAGCAAAGCATGAAGGGGGCCCAGCTACCCTCAGCAGACAGACTTCGTATTGTTTCTGGGCAAGAAGGCAGGTCCTCCATCCTCTGCCTTGTGCCTGGATCTCTAATAGTGGAGTATTATCTAATTGGTGCTTCCTTTACATCAACGGGAATAGGAGTACAAGGCATGAAGACAAAGCCACACGGCAGGAGTTAAGTATAAGTGAGGGTTCAGACCCATCCTTCCAATGGCTTGGCAGGAATATTTAGAACATATCCTAATGAGAAGGCATGATATAAGGCATATATTTCTGGGTGGGACGGCTTCACATAAGAGACATCTGGCATGTATTTTCTGTTCTAAAATTGTATCACTAACCCCTTAAGCAATTTATGTTTTTAAGAAGATGGAAGAGCACAATGATGAGGTACCATCTGACATTTTGTCACTTAAATCTAAAACAAAAATGGAAAGTCCAGAACTGTTATATTGCCAGCGTGTGTGTGTGTGTGTGTGTATGTGTGTGTGTGTGTGTGTGTGTGCATGTATGTGTGTGTGCTGGGGGATCTTAAACACACAAATGAAGGAAGTTTGCCAAAATAATAACTAGAGGTTTATTTTGTTTGTCCTCCATTCCTAAAAACTGTGTGGGTCGTAAGTGCACCCCTGAAAGCATGCTTCAGCAAAGTGAGTCTGGAGTCAGGGGATGTCATCTGCTCCTTGAAAAGCTCTACACATCTCTTCCTCATTAGTCCTGCAAATGGCAATCAAGTCAGCTAATTCCTCTTCATATGTCTCTAAATTCTTAAAGGAAACAGTATAGAACCAAAGACAAAGGTGACAAGTCAAGTATAGGGTTTGCCCCAAGAACATTCCAAGGCTCTCAGAAGCTTCCAGTCAAACATGAGCTGTGAACAATTGTCAGAAAGAAATAGCTCTCTCCAAATGTCAGGAGTGGGAAGAGGGCATACCAGACTTCCCACCTGAAGACAAGGAAATGGGTACATTGTAATGAGGATTTTTTTTGACAATATCATAGCAGACATTGCTTACCATGATGGGTGCTACTTTCGAGTGGCTAATTGATTAAGGGGACCACTCTTGAGGGGATGCTGCCCTTCCTCAAAAGGGGACTGTCTGTAGTCAGGCTGCACCAGAGCCACCTCCCAGAGAATCCTGTTTTCCTTTCTTTTCGGTTTCTAAGTATCGGACCTTAAACTGGTTATTCAGAGGGAAGCAATCTATACTCCCCTTCAGAGAGCAATAGTTTAGTGGTTTTCAAGCACCATTTCCATCAGAATCCTTCTTCTGCATATGTCCTGGTACCTTCCCATTGTGCTGAGTTCTGCAGGAAAGGCTCAGCCTTCTGCCCTGCTGAGTTCTCCTAACCCTGACATGCCTTCTGAGGCCCCTGAGACTCCTTAGACTACTATGTAACCTTAGACAAAGTGCCTTGCCTCTCTTCGTGAACTTTTATTTTTGCTAGTTCAAGCCAATAAATAACTCCAGAGCATCATCTACCTGAATCACTGAATGAAGATCTATCTGTCTGTCTGTCTGTCTGTCTGTCTGTCTGTCT
>LOEQ01000540.1:177366-189945 GCA_001685075.1 Bramus lutescens | reverse complement strand
CAGTTTCTTTATTAACCAATGAAAGTAACACATAGACAAATGACCCTCCTACAACAATGCATCACACACTTGGTTCTCCTAGTTGTGAAGCCCCCTCTCTGGCAAGCCAGGCCCACATCATGGGAACCATTTGCCCAAGGGAGTATGTATAAGTGGGATGAAATCTCTTGCCATGCAAATCCCATGTATAGTCATCTTTCCCTGTATCGTTGTCTCCACTCCCTGTATCAGCCTGCTCTGTTTTCCCAGTTCTGTGGCATGGGTTTGGAATTCTGGAGCTCCTTCCCTTTGTCCTCTCTTGGTTGCGTTCGTGAACTCTTCAGACATTATACCATCAAATGGCCATCTCAGGACCTAGTTGCTGGCTTTCCTTTACAGATGGCCCAGAGATCAGCAATAACTGTGGCCATGCAGTTCTGTCCTCCTCCCCTTGGGATTTTTCCTGAGCTACAGTTTAATAAGCACTCTTACATTTATGTTACAGGTCTTCTGTTGGGGTGCAGGTATGATGCATTTTTATCTTATTTTGGGTTTGGATCTCTCAGTACTGTGCTCTTGAACCCAGCATAAACACAGACAAGATCTGTGCATTTTCAGAGAAACCCACCATATACAATGGGCAGCCTGCCAATCAAAATTCATATAGCTTTGTTCTTGTGGTATAACAGATGGAAGGAAGGAAGAAAACATAAATGGAGGGAGGTGGTGGAAATAGCAGAGGAAGCAGGGCTACTCTGGTTTAACAGCACATGTCCTTAGCAGCTTTTACCCCCTCCCTGCTCCTCTTTTGCTATAGAGTTGACCCATAACTGTAATTGGCACTAGAATATGTCAAAAATACATCACTGGATCCGTGATAGACAGCACATGCACCATAGGGTGATCACCATACTTCTCAGAAGAAAGATGAGATGAACCATAGTCAAACTAATGTTGAGTGTTTGAAGTAAGTCTGCTAAATATTAATACCAGCAACAACATGTTAAACCACAAGCGGCCTATAAGTCCATGAAATTTCCATGACTTTTCGATGGTCTGGCATCTGCCTATCTCTGCATCTTCTTATCATGTCATCCCTCATCTCCTAGTTTCTAGATCTTACTTACTTTGTTATCTGCCAGACACTAGAATATTCTGAGCTTGGTTCAACAAGGCCTTTGGTGGTTGTGTTTCTCCTTCTCTAGAGATATTCTTTTGATGATTTGACCTTTTTCCTTTTTCATTGAATTTCAATTTAACTTACTTGTCTTTGAGGCAGGGTCTCACTGTGTAGTCCTTGCTGACCTGGAACTCACTGCATAGAACTGGCTAACCTAGAACTCACAGAGATCTGCCTCCTTCTGCTTCAGAGGTGCTAGGATCAAAGGTGCTCACCACCATGTCCAGCAGCTGTCACATCTTTTGAGTGGTCTATGCAGGTAGATATTATTTTATAAATATACATATGAAAATTTGTTTACATATGTGTATAAAGTAAACTTGGATGTTTATAGTGTAGAAAACCTGTAAAGCATGAAATTATAGAGGACAGACTTCTAATATTGTTTCAAAATAGATAGTTGCTATTTTTGTTCATATTCTACCTCTGCAAAGATACTGTTCATAATAAACAATTCGAATACAGTTATTTGCGGATGCCCAGGGTCTGGCCAGTCACCTGGGAACGTATTGTGCTGAGGCCATGCTCGCATTGGGGCCATGGTTATCTAAATGGCTTGGAACCAAACTTGGGTCCAGCTAGTGCTCTTCCACTGAGTGATCTCTCCAACCTTGAATTCAATTACAATGCCCGGAACTCTGATCCTAATCATTATAGATTTCTTAATAGGGATAGATCATAAAGAAGAAAGATATGCTCTTTGTTTCATGGCATACAATCAGAAAGTCACATGTTGTGACTTTCATTAGAAGCCCAATTGGATCAATAAACACCTGAGGGATTAGCAAAGTACACCCTTGGATACGCCCATAAGAGTGTTCTGGAGAGGTTGAACTGGGGAGCACTGTCCTGCTCAGAATGGAATGGCAACCTTTCAAGGGCTTGGGGACCTCTGGGGGAGAGGAGACAATGAGAGGACACTGCCATTCACCTCTCTCTTCCGATCCACCCTAGATTTTAGCAGCCAGTCTCACTTTGCTGCCCCCCATACCATCACCACCAGGATGGACTGTAGTCTCTCAAACTGTAAGACAGAGTAAATCATCCTCCCACTCAACCTGCCTGTTCTCCAGCATTTCATCACAGCAAGGGGAAAAGTAATGCTGCGCATGTATACAAACCGGATCGTAAAGCTAGTGAAGGCTTGCAGGAGACATTGGAGATCACATTTCTATTTAAAACTATCACCGATTAAAACATGATTATAGCCTTAGGACTTGGAGAATGGTCTCTGGAGACAGACTGTCTGAGTTCAAATCTCAGTTTTACACTTGCCAACTGCCCATATTTCAGTGGATTCTCTGGTCTCTTGACACTACTTTCTTAATCTGTCAAATGAGACTATTTTACACAGCTCACCACAGTTAATTCTTTGACATAGCTTGCAATGGTAATACATGTAGTAGCTTAGCCCTTGGTCTCCATGGCCTTCCATTTATGGAAGCTTTGTTTGGGGTTGTATTAGATGGTGTCCTCTGCTATATGTGGAAGTTCAAGTCTGCACTTCCGTGTGCCACTGAAGCTTAGTAAGTGAAAGTCCTCTGAGGGTCAACTGCCCGAACTTACTCTTTGAGTCACTAAGTCATTCTTCAATTCTGTTTTGTATCCTCACCATGTTGTAGGTACTATGCTTGGTGCAAGATGCTTAGGAAACTAAAGACATAATTAGGCACCGCTGTGACTGAGCTTTAGGTCCTTTGAGTCCTGCCATATTACCTTTCAAAGCCTGGCTGAAATTTGTGCAAAATTTCTCTGTGTTCTTAGGATAAACATGAGGTGCAATTAAGTTGTTAAAAAATATTTAACAAGGGAAGCACAAGAGTTTGGAAGACAACAAGTTTAAGCATAGATCAGTTTGATCTGTTTTCAAGGAGCAGTTTGCTATATACACAATTTGAGCATCTTGGTGGTCAAGTCATTTGTCTCCTTCCTGGACTTAATTACCAGTTCAAGCCTCAAAGTTCCCAGGTTCCCTTTCATACCCCTGCCTTCCTTGCAATCAACTTTACCTTCCAAAGGGGTTTTCCCAGAGATGAAGAACAGTGTTGCAGGATGATGGGCTTTGAGACCCAGTGAGCCTCTCCATCTACATCATTAGTTTCTCCCCCCTTCACACCAAGCCATAGTGACCACTTTCTCCATTTGGATGTGTTCTACTTATTGATGAGACACACGAAACACGGCTCAGTGGAAGCATGACAGAAGATACACATGTAAACAATAGAGGCACCATAATCTTTCTAGTCATCAAATTTATATTTTTATGTAAAAGTGAAACTCCAATTACACAAATAAAGTTTAATTGTCATATCCTTGCATTTAATTAAATATATGATTGTTGATGATAATCTGGAATATAATCAGGTGAAAGCCATTGAGATTATTTTCTTTTCTTTTTTCTTTTTTTTTTTTACTTTACATTAAGTCTCTGTAACAAAGTCTGCATTTTCCTTTTAGAGACTTTTGTAATTCCAGCTAATAATGTTTCCAGTACTTGATGGACATATGGGACACAGCAGCAACCATGTTGGACAGTCCAGACCCAGGACGTCCCAAGCCCTTCACCACACAGCAAGGCTAACATACATTGCCAGGAATTCTCCCACCCACCACAAAAGCAGGGTTACTCTCTCATAACCCCTCACTTCCTGTTTCCCATGCACACCTCCAGGACTAATAAATCATCTCTTCATGTAAGTACTGTGCCCAAAGGATGTTTCTCACAAAGCTCTGAGGAAGCTTCCAGATATATACTACTCTACTACATCCCAACTTTCCCCATGTAAGTCACTTTTTCATGATTCTGTAGCTAATGTCTGAATCCATCATCTTCAGCAAACATCACTGGGTATATTGCTGTCCATAGTACTGGGCTAAATAAAATAAGTCAAACTGGCATCATCCCACTTGCTTTGGCCTTGACCGTGTCTCTAATTTCCACTATGTTAAAAGCATTGGCTGTATCTTAACTAATAGCATCATCTTACTGACTGAAAAAGTCTGTTTTGTGGAGACGGAGATTTTAAAGCTGAAGAAATGCACAGAAAGTTATCTTACTTGGTTGAACTAGCTGGTCTATAAGTCCAAGATCCGAGACAAAATGAAGTTCTAGTGAGATCTGAGCTGTGTGACAGATTTTTAACAGCAATAGCTATGTCCCCCCTCCATGTTCCACCTCATTCTTCTACTGGAAAAAATGCACTAAACAAGGCCATCTCAGTACTTGAATTCACTAAGTTCTTCATTCAAGCCTCACATTTTCTGAGCAGTGTTCCTTTGAACTGCCCAGGATATCACAGACATTACAAGGGCCCCTGATGTGTGAGAAGAGTTTTGTATGCTATCCAGATCCCTTTCAATAAAGTATAAAGGCCAAAAGTATAGACTTTGGATCCAAACTCTTGGATTAAAGTTTTCACTCATTCAATGATTAGCAGTGTGTCCTTGGATTGCTTGTTTAACTTCTTGCTGACCCAGTTTCTCTATTAGTAGTACCCACTTCTTAAAGTTATTATGATCTAATATGCAGAAATTATTGTGATTAAGTCTGGTCAGTTCTAAACATTGTTTATTATTGTCCTATGGTCGCTTTGGTATTTGATTTTCTTGATGGTGACTGTCACCTTCAAATATAATCTGAAATTTTAGTGAGTGCAAAATACAAGAGTTGTCATCAATATTCTACTGCTGTAGCTCACTGCGCATTTGAGGCTGTCTTGTACACTCTCGCTGCTTTCTTGCCCAGTCATCAGGAACTACTGCCATCATAACTGCTCCAAGAAGATCCTGAGATTTGGAATCCACAGAGAGGTTACAGTGTTCAAATTCAAAGGCTGTGTGAGCTGGAAGCATTCTTCACTCTGAGCTTGTTGTGAAGTATTACAGGGCCTGCTTCAACTCACAATTGCAGCCAATCCCCAAATATATGAGGAAGAGGTTTATCAAGATAAAGTACCACACCCACATTGCTAGCTGCTCTTCAGACGTTTCATATTTCATAAACGCAGGGCCAATTATGTCACTCTGCTAATACTTACAGAAAGAACATCTTTCTTTCCCTTTAAAAACTAAAATATTGGTATTTGGAATAAATACCCTTACTGTAATAGTTATATATAATAATCCTCTTGTCAAATGCACTCCTCTGAAAAAATTTCTCCCAATTGATTTGCCCATTCTCTGGCTAGAAACATTTGTCTACTCCGTTGAAGAGTTCTTTTCAATGAAAATTGCTTTTTTTATTTCAGTGAAAAATTTTCTAGAAATGTGTTACTTATTTATGAACTGATTCACATGACATCAGTCACTTCACATCGGTTTTCCTCAAGTGAAAATTTTATGTCTACCTGATGCTGCCTTTGAAAAATTTCAGAGATGTGTTTTTTTATTTAATGTGTATGAATGTTTTCTTGCATATATACATAGACATATATATGTATATACATCCACACATGTGTGCATCATATGTGTGCAGTGCTCTCTAAATCTCCTGGAATTGGAATTGCAGGTTGTTCTGAACCACCCTGTGGGTCCTGGGAACTGAACACACATCCTTTGCAAAGGCAGGAAGAGCTCTTAACTGCTGAGCCATCTCTCCAATCCCCACCTTCTGTCATCTTAATATCCCGTGAGTCAATCTTCTAATTGAAGGAAACATTATCTGCACTGAGTAATGTGAGCTGTGCCACGCAACGCAAGGGGCCTGAACAATCATTAGTTGGGGACAAATGCATGAACACTGAGCAGAACAGGTGGAGGTGATTTGGCCAATGTATTAGACTGCAATTTCTTTAGTGCCCAGTCAAGATATTTGTTCTTCAGAATTTATGAAAATGTTTTACTAAATGTGGCAAAGCTAAATGAGCTTTAGAAATATTGATGAGTTATTTCTTTTGCCCAGAGAAGATTAAAATACAGAAATTTCTTTCACCCAAATATCATTAAACTGTCAGACATTTTTCTCCTTTTCCTAGTAACTTATCAAGATATTTATGTGCATAGGCATGGGCCTATATATCTCGATAATCAGCTCTGATGGAGTGGAAATACAGGGAAAGTGTTTGGAATAATGAGAATTTTGACATCTGCTTTCCCAAGACTCCCCATGGATTACAGTGGCAGATTCAAAGTTTTATTCACCTGGGGGCATAATCCTTAGGTGTTTTGAATCCTTCCATCCTAGTAACCTGATTCTCAGATTCCCAGCTCTTCAAGACATTCTTCAGCCCTTTAACAGATGCCTTAATGTTTGGATACGAATGCTGTCTTTTAACAGTAATCTCCATTTTCAAGTTAAAGTACAGAACTGGGGTGCTAGAATCTCAGGTATGGGCTCATGGATTGCTCTACAGTTTTGTGGCCCTGGGTACTTATTCAGCTTCCTGTGATCTCCATCAGGTTTATGGCTTTCTGAGAATTTTCTATACCTTCTAAAAGTACTTGATTTCATTTGAGGTCTGAAATGATAACTTGAAAATCGTTTCTCAGGTTGGGTATAGATTAGAATGATTAGAATTAATGTTAGTGAAAGATGTGATGGTAGAAATCCATGAAGAACAGAAATTAGTAGGAGGAGATCCGACTTTATCAGGGTACCTGAAGACAAAAATAATGTCCTAATTGCTTGTTATGTCACTTGATCACAATGAATTCTTGGCAGGTGAGCATTACCACGTCCCCATCCTATAAACAAGAGGTATTAAATTACTTGTCTAAGTGGAAGAATTGCAATTTGGAAGCAGGCTTTTGTGTCTCTGTCTTACTGAGCTTTGGCCTGTTACTCAACCTCATCTTTGCAAAACCTTGAGAAACACTTAGCCTCTCCCAGGATCTTTGTTCCATGGCCAGTCTGTAACCCAAAGCAACCTGCAGCTCAGAAGAAGGAAGTCCTTTCTGTTCGACCTTCTGTTTGAATCCTCCACTGCGTTGGGGCTCCTCCAGGACTGCATGTCTGTGAAAGCTTTTCTAAGTTAACTGAAGTGGGAATACCCACCCTGACTGTGGGAGACACTGTTTCATGGGCTGGAGTCTAAAACTGAATAAAAGGAGAAAGCAGACCAAACAGCGGCATTTGTCTCTTGCTTTGATTGCAGATGCCGTGTGATCAACTGCCTCAAACTCCTACATCCTAAGTTTCCCATCTTAATAGACTCCACCTTCTAATTATGAGCCAAAACAACCGTTTCTTCCTTAAGCTGCTTTTGTTGAGTATTTTCTAAATAGGAAAAAAGTAATCAATACAGCAAATTTTCAAATTAGCTTGTTTGGAGGGACAGACATAAAAAAGCCATGCCTCATGATGTATTGTGTACGGACCCATTTTCTGTAGTTGTAAAGATATTAATAGCTACATCCAGGATGTACTGAAGCCTAATGAAATATTATATGAGTAACATACAGTGATGGCTTGGGAAGTAAACTGTATGCATTTCTGGTGACTCAGTTATGGTAAAAATGACAGTGTTTACTATTTATTTTTACGGCTCCTTATTCTCAGAATGTTATAAATATTAACCCAGCAACCTCCTAAATATCTCATGAAAAAAGTACTCATATTATCATCATTTTATGGTTTCAGAAACAACATAGATTCTGACCATTTGGTTTAAAGAGTTATAGACAGCAGCGAGTTGTAAATACCATGGATTTAGTACAAGTAACTATCCAATTTGTGATTATCACTGATTATATATTATTTGATACCATCCCATGGGTAGCAAACTACTATTCCTCCTCTATTCCACGTGATATTAATTTAAATCAATGTGACAGAAAGTGGGTGCTCTCTATCATGCTGCCCATACGGAAACTCTCTGCCACTTATTGGCAACTGATTGTCTGAACCTCACAGAATGATCTTTGCTGTTTGCCACCATGAATGCTCCCGATCCCTTTAGAATGACCCTTTTCATTTATACGTAGCAGAAAATTCTTCTACCCATCTAACTGAAACCTGTCTCTTTTTGATTTCCTGCTTGGGTCTCCTGGGATTCACCCTTCTCTTCAGCTACATTATTGCTATTTAATACGTTTCCCTGCTGCTGCCCCGTTAACTATTTTACGTGGGTGATCCCATCACTCCAGATCTCTTTCTCCTCTGGCCATGTGCTATCAGTCTCATCAGCTGTTTGTCATATGATGTGGTTGGTGAGCCACTGGTCTTTAAAACCACACCATGCTAGACACTTTCCAGTAAGGCTGACTTTCTCCAGGACACAAACAGAATAGAGGAAATCTGGGTGGGCCCACGGACTGTGTGGATTTAGAATTGGAAGGGGGCTAATGATACTCACCAGCCGTGTAGCAAAAAGGGAAAAAATGGTTGAATTTCTTTGAGGAGGAAGTTGCAGCTAAGGTTTTGGTGACCATGCAGTGAGATAAAGAGCTATGTAGGGTTCCTTAGGTTTAGCACTCACCGTGCAGAGTCACTAATTTTGTAACAAAGAAGACTAACTATACACAGTCTAATGAACCAATACCACCTGCCACTGGGAACACAAACTGAAGGAATCATCTATGAGCAAATGGAACTCATGAGCCAAGTTCTCACATACATATAGCAGATTAATTTGTCTTGTATCAATAAACCGTCTTTTAAATGTGATTATCTTAATGTTATTGAAATGATCTATTTATTCCATAGGCTTGCAATTACCCTTTTGAAACTGGATATTAAACTTTCTGCTTTCCCCTACTTTGTAGAACTTGGCTTCTGTGAAGATATCATGCGTATTACATCTCAGACACCAAGCTTTATGATCTAGACTGAGTTGTTTTGTTCTCCACTATAATTCAGACATAATAATCATTTTTCTCATAGTACTACTGAATAAACAAGAAAATATGTCCAAAGTATTTTGATCAATGTCTGTTATGGAATAAACAAACTCCTTTGTTCAAGCATTAATTACTGTGTGTCTTTCTTCATTTTTACTATTATTTATAATTATTATTATATTGGTTAATTACTTTGTACAATTGGCTTACTGTTTCCTTTTAATCCATTAGTTGGGCATTTATAAAACACCTTTTAGGAATATTGTTCTCATTCTGGCCAAAGAATTACTTTGTTCTTGACTTAATTTACTTATATTCTATTGTGGGAAGTACACATATAAACATATACACTAATACTCTTTCATGTATGAAGACAGTTAAAAGGGAAAAGAAATTAAGGAGAGGCTCATTTAACTTAACAGATAATAAAAAAATCTAAGTGGAAAATGTAATACTTGGTATAGGTTTTGAGGGATAAATTGGAGTTAGTTCAGTTGGGCTTTTTGAAAAATATATAAACATGTATTGAAATCTAAATAAATATTTTCAAAACACAGTCTTTATAGTCTGATTTTCTCTTGAGAGTGTTTCACTCCTCACTGTGAAAATGCCACTTTTACCTTGTAGGGACAGATCAAGTGGGTTTATTTTTACAACTATATCCCTTGGCTACTGACAGTCACTTCACATTTATAGAGGAGGTCAGCAAACTTGGACACCAGTCTTTTTGTAGAGAAGAAATATGAGACACACATTCACACGTACAGAAAACCCATAAAAAATTAAATCAGTAACAATAATATAAAAGCAAGTGTTTGTTTTTTCTTATTCTGGCTTGTTTTTATTTTCTTATTTTATTGCTGTTATTATTGTTTCAGATCACTGTTTGAATTCTAATGAGAAACAAAACAAAAGGTGTGGATTTGGGTGGATGAGGAAGTGGAAGGGTCTGGAAGGAGAAGGGAGAAGGGAAAATAATCTGAATGTATTGTATGCAGAAAAATCTTTTTTCGATAACAAATAAATAACTAAATAGACTCCCAAAAATAAGGGAAAAGGAAAGAAATGTGATATTTCTTTTTATTGTTCTGTGGTTCTTGAAACCTTTACCAGGATATCACCTGCATAAACTGCCTTATAAAAAAGACCTCTATGCCTGTTTCCCATCTTATGGAAAATACTGCAATTTTTTTTCCAGTTTGTCCTCCTTATTTTATATACAACCATACTAATCATATTTTATGTAGCATTTTGAATGCTGTCAGTTTTAACCTTAGTACAACAGTAATAAATAATCTTCAAGACTGACACTGTAAACCTAGGACACTTTTCCTTTAATTCTAATGAGAGAATCAGCTACCATTGTTGTGATCACTCATTTCTTCAGCAAGGTGTTGTTTCTATTAAGTTAACCACTGTTTGCTGCTGTTTCTTTGCTTTGTAGGTTTATGCTGTAAATTGCTATGTCACATAATCTAATCTCAAATGCAATTATAAAAATTTCTAAGAGAGAAATGGATTAGAAACTGTAGAATACACTTTATAACTGAGCAATTATTAGAGCATTTATTTATCTATTCATTTATTTTATGTCTTTAGTAATGTTGCCCATATGTAGCAGTGTAGTATATGATAATGAAATAGATGCATTTTAGCTTGTTGCTGTCTTCTTTTCCTTGTACCTTAAATGTACATAGTAGTATATGGCTTTTAGTTGACTGTGGGTTGCAAATCTTAAATATAAGCTTTGAAAGAATCATTAAGCTTACTGAATATAAGGTTTTAGGGTGCATAATGCATGATTTTAAACATTTCTGAGAAAAGACTGGTACACTCTCTCCCTCCTGTGTTCCTCAGACCCCCTCGTGGATGTTCTTGCTGACTGCAACAGCTTTGTCCTGTCCCTACATAATTCACCAGAAATGGGATGCACATGATTTGAGTTCCATAGGCAATGTCAGTGAGGGCAGACCCATACTGCAAGTGGAGCTCCTGAGCAGTCCAATCTTTGGGGCTAGCTTCCTGTGAGATCTTGCCAGATCAGCCCAGAGTTTCTCTAGTAACTCAGCCTCAAATGAAACCAAACAAAACCTTGATATAGTACTCTAGGCATCTGCTTCTTCATTTCTTGCAGTTTCTCTATTTACTATATTATTGGTGTTTTGTAGTTGCTTCCAGGAATATTTTTTAGCCACTGATCTACTTTATGTCTGCTATTTTATTTGAAACTCTAAGTTCCCTGAGTAGAGCCCATCCAGGCTGGGAAGCACGTGGGCCAGGAGGGAGGCCTGAAACAAAAGGAGAGGGAAGAAATCGCATTGTATGGAGTAGAGTATCATCTTACTGGGATGTGTCTTAGTGGAAATTTGATTATATGCAAATTAAGTCTCTCTATTTTTGGGGTGATAGTGGAAAATTTGGTTCTGGTAAACTCAAGTTTTGGGATAGCGATAATACCCAATTAGGAAAAAAACAGCCAGTGTGGGAAACAGACAAAATAATACAAAGGGTAGACAAAGGAATTTTCTTGGAAGACTTTAAGGAGACAATAAGGATAAGCAAAAATGGAATTTAATTATATATTCCCTTCTGGGTAGCCTTGGAGATTATAGGAAGTGTTATGGGGTAGGTCTTTGAAAGATGGTAGATCTGCTATTACGTATTTAAAATGTATCAGTGTCTTCAATTTAATTCTCTTATCCATGTAATATGTTTATTATTGTATATTAGTTCAGTGTTTACCTATCCTTTCATTTTTCAAATGCTGCTTGAATCCCTTAATGCTTGTCCTGTGACCCTCTTTCATCTGCCAAGCCATCCCAACCTCCCTTCTGCTCATACTTTACTGCTTTTATCAATTTTTAAAAGTCAAGGTTTTAGAGGTTTTCACTATAAAGCTCTAACTGACCTGGAGCACAATACATAGAGTGAGTTAGCCTTGAATGTAGGGCCATCTTCCCATCTTGGCCTCTCAAGCGTCAATAATATTGATTTAGCATTGCTTTCAGTTATAATGACTCCTGTTATAACATTTTACTTGAATTCTGGGCACTCTCTCCAACTTCACTCAAATCTGTGATATCTTTTTGGTCACAAAAATGAATATTCACAGGTCCAAGGATTAGGATGTAGACATCTTGTGTGTCATTAAAGAAATGAAGATTTGAGTGAAGATAGTGCTTACCAAACTTCTACTTTACATCAGTTAATTCATTTAATATATTTTACTTAAATCTACTTGCAATTCTATGTGCTAAGCCCTATAGATATAGGACTGAGAAAGACAGTTACTATCTCCATCATTTAAGTCTTTGATATTGTTGCATGGGGCCCTGCTTGTTGGGGTTTCTGTCCTGCCCAGTTCCCACAGCCGGTAAATCCCCAAAGAATCACAACAGAAGTCTACATTACTTATAAACTGATTGGCCCCTTAGCTCAGGCTTCTTACTAACTCTTATAACTTATATTAACCCATTATTCTTATCTATGTTAGTCACATGGCTCGGTACTTTTTTCAGTGGAGTAGATTACATCTTCCTTCTTCAGTGTCCGAATAGGACTGGGGAAAGATCTTCTTTCTTCCCAGAACACTCCTGTTCTCCTTGACCCACCTCTACTTCCTGTCTGGTTGTCCCACCTATACT
>LOEQ01000540.1:152742-165435 GCA_001685075.1 Bramus lutescens | reverse complement strand
CCCCCAGCATCCAGCCCTATGGGTGAACATTCTTTGTTTGTAGCCTCTAGCAACATCTTTGTCTCGTTCAATCAAACAGCTCATCTGCTGGTATGAGAGAGCTCCGGTGAGCAACAGCAGGCTGACATGCTGGAGGTAGACAAAGAACCTGACTCCCAGGGTCACTGCAGCAAGAGGAACTCTGGGAAGGTTTCACCCGCTGCCACAGAAGTAATCCGCTTATGTCTGTTCTCTCAGTCTGCCCTGGCAAATGTCACTCAACTTCAGAAACCATGGGAGAAAACTTCCTGTTGGCCAAGTATGGCCCAGATGCCTGGGCCAAGATTGGAGGCAGGGGGACTTGAGGAGCAGACCCGCAGAGCCTACCCAATGTGGGGGAATTCCTGAGGCAATTGTTCACCAAAACTCATCTGCCTCCTCCTCCCTGGCAAACAGTTTGCATTTCCCAGGCTCCTTTGCCATTCAATGCTAATTAGTTATGTTCCCAAGCCCTAGCCCTAAAAAAAGAGAGAGCAAAAGTCATCAGATCCAGTGGTCCTTGGACACAGATCTTGCCGTGCTCCCAACACCTTGTAGCTGGCCAGAATAGTGGCAGCCTGAGATGACCCAGGATGTACATGTCAAAGACAGGTGTCTCCATTAACACAGGTCGCCTTGTGACTTCAGGGATGGGGCCCTACTCTTTACAGGGCTGTAGCAAATTAAGAGTGAGGGGTTACCTGGGGTCAGAAAACCGGCACAGTCCGGTCAAAGAAAGGAAACAGAAGTGAACCTTAAAGGTGGCTCACATTAATGTTCATCTTGTACACTATTCAATTCATGAGCAAGAGTTTGGAGGATTCCAGCTTGGGTAGTTGGAACAGCAGCCTTGTAAAGATCAGTGTGACAGGTGACATGTGACTTGGCTAGAGAACCCTAAATGAAGGCATTTCTGGGCCTCCCCTCCACATCATCTCCTCATCCCTAGATGACCATGAATTCTAGAAAACCCCAACATGAGGGACCATGGCCACTGGGGAGGATGTTGACCTGCTCTGCCCCAGGCATGTCATTCTCCCCGAATCTGTGGCAGTATGTGTGCCTAGTTCCTTTCCTTCCAGGTCACCAAAGGCTATTACTCCAGAAACTTGGCTCCACCAGGGAACCGACAGAAACACACGGTCTTTCTGAGAGCCTGTGAGAACATGCGAGAGAGGGAAGAGACTGGCAGGCCTGTACAGGCAAACCTGGATGTAATCATGAAGTTTGCACCTACCAACCAGTGGACACTAATTCTGCTGCTCATTAATTCCCCATTCATTCTCGATGGGGATGGAGGAGGTCCATCTACTCTTCTCTCCAGAGACACAGCCCCTAGACAGCCCACAGCTGATTTCCTAGGCTTCCTCCAGAATTTTGCCCATTCTTTTTCCATTCCCTGTTGCTGGCTTTGTTTGCCCATAAAGAATGGCAGGAAATATCTTCACCCACCTCTGGTGTCAGAAGTACAAATCTGTGTACCAACTCCAGGGAATGCCTGAAAATAAAAATAACACGGCCACCCATAGCGTACATGGTTTTTCTGGGTTTGCTTTGTTTATGGATCTTGAAATAAGGCATTATGGACCCCAGATTGACCTCAAACTCCTTGAACTCCCTATTCTTCTGCCTCCAGCTCCTAAGCTCTGGAATGACAGGCATATACAGCCTTGTCCAGCTAGGTCCTTCTGCGTGGTATGAATTTAAAGGGAAGGCCTACAACATTAAGGAAAGGCCCTGAGGGATCACAAAAGTGAGCCATGCACTACCAGTTATACTATTGTTCAGAAGCAAACGGGAATGGGTTTTCTTTCTCCTTAAAAAAAGAAATCTATCCAAGGGATCATAAAATCAAAGCTATATTTTGAAATGCAAGTTTCTTGAGACTGGACAGGTGGCTCAGCAGTTAAAAACACTTGCTGCTCTTGCAGAAGACCCTTGTTCAGTTCCAGTACCCACACTGGGTAGCTCAGAACCACACGGAACTCCAGCTCCACAACATACATGACTCCCTCTTCTGGGCTTACTCCAGACACATGCACATACACACAGAAAAGTTCTAAAGAGTTTTAAAATGATCTTTAAAGATCCGGCTTAAGCATTAGGTCTGACCCGATGCTGATACCCCAGCTTTAACTGTGAGAGGCCTGGGGATCGCAGGAGAAACCCCTAGGCCACCCTAGGTCAGTCTCAAATTCTTCCTGTCCTTTTTTTTTTAACTCTTTATCCTGCACCAAGCATTGGCTGCCTGGGAGCCTCTGGAGCTGAGTCTGTAGGTTAGAGAAGAAAAGCTCTTGGGTTCTGAGAAGCCTCTGGCATACTTTAGGGCCAGTTGCCTGTCACTAGGTGGGAAATAAAACCAGGAGATGTGGGAGAGGGATAATGACTGTGGAATGTTGGGCACATAATGGCCACAAGGGCCCTTCTGTCCAAGAGTCCCTGAGGCATTGCCCCTGTTATCATCCAGAAACTCCTGGAGACTACCCCTGCCCTTCATATGCTCTGCGATGCAGGGACCACCCAGAGCCTCCTCTCACCCACCCAAGCAGAGAAAGAGCAGAAAGTTCAGTACAAGCCTGTGCTCCAAGCTCGGGACGGCTCCCCTGCTTTGGGTGGGTGGGAAGGTTTTGCCTCAGCCCCAAGGTTCTGTGACAATCTGAACACCTTGAAGGGCAGCCCAGGCCTCCTGTACTTGCCTGAGAATGTGCGTTTAGCAGAGAAAGGAGGATGCCTATGGACCAGAGTGGAATCTCCCACATGCCCACCAGCCTGAAACAGAAGTGAACACACAGAGGGACAGCAACTGCCAGACAAGAGAAACTCAAAGTGAGGTGAGGTGGGAGGTAAGATGCCAGGACTAAGGGGATCCAGACACTTCTCCTTCTTCCTCGTGTGGCCACGGGGGAGATAGGGACTGATCATCCAGACCCCACCCAAACCAACAGTCCAGATTCACGCATCTCCAGCTCAAAGGGGTGAGAACAGACTGTCTTCCTGGAAAGCAGATAAGGGCCAATGCACAGGGCAGCGCCAGGCCAGGAGCCCTTCAAAGTCACTGTTCCTGCCCCTCAACTTCCTGTTTCCTGCCCTGCTCACACTTCCCTCCCTTTGTCTCCCAGACCCCAACAGCAGAGCTTCAAGGAACCAGTGTGAAGTTCCCCAGCAATGAGATCAAAGGCCNGCCGCCCTCCACCCCACACTTGTGTATGACCCATTGACTTCCTCCCTATCTTGTCTGGCTGTGCCACAGGCAGACAGACAACTATCAGAGCCGTGCAGAAGTTGGGCGGCTTCCCTGGGGCCTGGATGTGACTATGGTTCCACAGAAAACCCTGGCATCCCAGAGACCTGCTGCTGATAAACGGATAAAGGGGCAGGGCTGTGCGTGTTTTCGCAGGTCTGGGACCCAAAGGCCTGGAGTTAATTGTGCTTTTGGATGGGGGTGGGTGGAAAGAGGGAGCTGGGATGGGGAGGGAGGGAGGACCGGAGGGAGAGAGAGAGGAGCCCAGCCTCTCTCACTGGCACCAGTGGTATGTTGTCTGTGTTTTCCTAACTCGTGGAAGCCTCTGGTTCCTGTTCTCTGCAGTCACATGACCGTCGTCCTGCATGTGCAGCCTGAAAGAACTCACACCGTGGGAAGACTGTGTAACCAGAACACAGAATACCGCCAGGCTCTCCTGTCACCTGTCCAAGCAGAGGAAGGGCAGTGTGTTGGCTAGTACCCTTTATCAACTTGACACAATCTAAGGTCATCCTGGAGGAGGGAATCTCAGCTGAAAAAAATGCCCCCATCAGATTGGCCTTTGGGCATGTCTGTGGGGCATTTTCTCAATGAATGATTGGCGGAGGAAGGCCAGCCCAGTGCGGGTGGTGCTACCTCTGGCCAGGTAGTCCTGCGTGCTAGAGAAAACAGGCTTGGGGGCTGGAGAGATGACTCAGCCGTTAAGACCACTGACTGCTTTTCCAGAGGACCAAGGTTCAATTCCCTACACCACATGGCAGCTCACAACTGTTTGTAATTCCAAGAGCTGGCACCCTCACAGAGTCATACGTGCAGGCAAAACACCAATTAAAAAAAATAAATTATAAGAAGGAAAGAAAGAAAGAAAGCTTTCTTTCTTTCTTTCTTTCTTTCTTTCTTTCAAAGAGAAAGCAGGCTGAGCAAGCAAGCCATGCTGATCAAGCCAATAAACAGCATTTTTCCATGGCCTCTGTATCAGCTCCTGCCTCCAGGTTCCTGCCTTGAGTTCCTCCTGGGAATTGCCTTTATAACGTAAGAGAAAATAACCCCTTTTCTTCCCAAGATGGCTTTGATCGGCACTTTGTTGGCACAACAGAAAGGACGCACAGACAGCTTCAAACACGATGAACCTGTACCTTGAGCATGGGACAGGACACCACCTGCTTTGAGGTGGGTGGGCAGGTTTAACCTGGGCCCAGGGCCTCTGTGACAGTTTGTCACAGAAGTCACATACTGGGTCAAGGAGGGTTCTCTGAATGTCCTCACCAATGTGCTTCGTTCATTTATAAAAGCCACCCACCTTGTGCTATTCCAAAGCATTGAGCCCATCCCCAGATCATATAGAATGCCCGGATAGTGATATTTGTTAGGAAAAGGGAACTAATTTTCCATGCTTTTAGGCCTGGGGATGCTCATGCCCAGGAGAAAACAGCTCCGGGGTTCCGGCAAAACCTATCCCTTTGTGTCCTTTGGAGAGGTTTGTGCTGCTGTTTTGATATTCTCTTCCCAACAGATGTCTGCACAGGATACTGAGCCTTCATTAGCACCTTCCTCTCCAGCAGCCTTTGTGTGTCTGTGAGCCCAAAATAACCACGACCAGTCTGTGATGGGGCAGGGGCTTTGGCCAGAACCAGAGAAACAATAGTGTGTAGAGTCAACCAGTTCAAGACCCCATCTCTGAGGAGGAACTGTCAGGAACTTCAGATTCCTACCATCTCAGGCCTTGAATAACCCCCAGCCTGGAGGGTGAAGATTCCAACTTTCAAAACTGCTCCCCTGGGCGTGGAAGACCTTGCAAATGCAGATTTCCCAGCAAGGCTCTGGGAAAGCAGGAACATCAGTGGCCTTGCCTGTCAGTCCGCCTGGCAGCTGGTCTGGTTAGCAGTGCCTTGTGCCATCTCCTCCGTGTCCATTTCCTCATTTACTCTCATGGTAACTCAGCAAGCCATACGGCCACCTATAGATAAAATAGAGAACCTTTCGACTCCAAGAGGCGAAGGTACCTGGGTGAGAAGGCACAGCACACAATTGGTCTAGGAGACCCCTGAGAAGTTCTTTGGGCCCGTTTGTCACTGGAAAAAGTCAACTTAGAATCACAGAGAGGCAATACTCTCCATAGTCCTCAAATGGAACCATCTCACGTCCACCAAGTGAGATCAGTCCAGCCAAGCGTGGTCTGGAACATGATGGAGTATAGCTCAGCTGTGAAGAGGGGTGCAGTAGTGGCTGACATCGTGTGGACGGACCACAGCAGCATGACATGGGTGAGGGAGGCTAACCACAAGGAGACCCTCAGAGTGTAACTCATACAAACAGAAAGTGCCTGAGGGATGTAGGACTCCGGATCCAGGAATGGGCGGTGGCTTCAGGGTGAATGGCTTGGGTTGGAGTGCCGCCTCCCACAGTGATGCTGATGTCCTGGTGGCCCTCACCAAGACAATATAGTAGAGCACTCTAGAGGACACACACACACACAGAGACACACAGACACACACACGCACGCACACACACACGCACACACACATGCACGCACACACGCACACATGATAATCAGGCCTGGTGCTACAGACAATAATCTCAGGTATTTGGGAAGCTGAGGCAGGAGAATTCCAAGTTCAAGAGCAGCCTGAGTGAATCGAGATCCTTTTACAAAGTAGAAAGTCAGAGAGATCTAGGGTGTAGCTCAACGGTAATGTATTTACCTGCTTACCTGGAAGGTGTGAGGCCAAGGTTCAGTCCTAGTACTGAAAAATCAGAAGCCCCTATCATCTACCTATCAACCACCTATCTGTCATCTACCTATCTTATATCTATCAATCATCTATTTTCTAATCTATCTACTATCATCTATCTATCTATCCATCCATCCATCCATCCATCTATCTACCTACCTACCTACCATCTAGCTAACTAAACACACACACACACACACACACACACACACACACACTAAAAGTAAAGAAAAAATCTAAGTACTCTGAGATGCTCCCTCACCCAGCAAGGCTAACGTGAACAGAAAAGCAGAAAATTCCAAACAGCAGCACTGAGACAGGGCAGCCAAAGCCCTCCCCTCAATAGGAATGAAATTCACTGCTGTGTGGCCAGCAAAGAGCCTGGCAAAGGTCCAAATGACAGTTATCTGTGTCTGGGGCCTGAAAGCAGGAGCCTGGCTTTGCACGCTTCCTCCAGAGTGCCTCCTGAGCCTGTAGAGGGTGTCTTTCCCCCTGAGTCCTCAGTGCCTGGCCCTCTGTGTGTGTCTGTGTTCTGGTCTCTTCTTTCAAGGACACCTGTCAGAGCCATGGGGGCCATTGTGATCATGTCATTTTACCTTACTCATCTCTACAAAGCTACTGCATCAAGTCCTTCACCTCCTGAATCAGTTAGAATTGGGGTTTCCACATAGGAATGGGGAGGGGGTGATTGAGCCTATAAAATTTACTGTGAGGATTCACCTACCAAACCCTAGGAGAGTATACCCCTGCCCCCATAAGCAACCATCGCTGTTCCTAGATGGAAATCGCAGCAGAGTAAGACAATTTATGTGGGCTAGAATTTACTCATGAGCTTGGCTCAAAGCAGTGTTCATCACAGTAGCCCCAAACTGTAGACTACCCATGTCTAGCAGGTGCTGGGTAGACATGGTTCTAAGTGCCTGTGAAGCAGGACAAAGGGAGGAATGCCAGCTCTTGCTACACATGGATGAATCTCAGAGACACTGATATAGGGGAATGGCCAGACAAGGTGATTCCCTTCTTAAATACTAAGACCAAGATTAGAGTGATCGCTGTCAAGGTTGAGGGGCACTGACTGGTAAAGAAAAAAATGGAACTTTCTGGGATGATAATGTCCCCCCTCTGATGGGATGGGAATGACAGAGATGCTTACATTTTCCAAACGTCACTGAATTTCCCTTTGAATAAAAACCACTTCATGTATAATATACATATATATTATATTTTGTATATATATGCATATATGTGTATATATATCACCACCATAAAACTGAGTTCTCTTCAAGTCAAATTCCTCCAAGTGAGTTGGAGTGTTCAGGCCCAAGTGGGACACATTTATAAACACTCCAAGAATTCACTAAAGAAGCAGAGAAAAGGATATAAGAGTTGTGGATAGGGAGAACTGTGAAGTGCTGGCCTCTGGACATGACACGGCCATTACACTTAGAAACTTGTAGAAGCTGTCCTTACCTGCACAAAATCAAGTCAGCCAAAACTCCAGCATAGATGGGGGAGGAACTT
Source organism: Bramus lutescens (assembly GCA_001685075.1). Taxonomy (NCBI): domain Eukaryota; kingdom Metazoa; phylum Chordata; class Mammalia; order Rodentia; family Cricetidae; genus Bramus; species Bramus lutescens. Next base: position 157,923 of record LOEQ01000540.1, on the reverse strand, counting down.
ACAAGCCCCCTCCCAATCTGGAAACTAGTGCCAATTAATGTCTTCTGGAAAGGGAAAATTATTCTTATTTAGATTGTGGATATTAACAGGTTGTCCATGCTTCAGCACTATTGGGACTCAGTGATTTATTTTTTTAAAAAAAGGACATGAAGTGGGGGAAGGAGTCAAGTTGGGGGTACCTTGGGGGAGTTGGAGGGCAAAATGGGCAGTAGATATGATTATAAAACATTGTAATCATATATGAAATCTCAAATAACAAATTAAACTAAATAAATACATACCACAATTAAAAAATAACCCTTAAAATATATAAAAATATATTTTAAAAAGCAAAAAATTACTATATTCTAATGAAAAAAAGTGAAGAAAAGGGAAAATAAGGACTGGAGTTCAAATTGTGAACTCCTGTGCCCACCAGCTCATTTTCCTGAAGGATCACTTTCTCAAGGTCATTCTTACCACCTGGCTGAACAAGCCATTCACTCACCCATGGGCTCGTTCTTTTCTGGTGCTTGTGTTGAGGGCATGGCAGGACAAGCATCCTTGACTCTAAGGTGAGAGAGATGTCTAGGCACTCACTCACAGATCTGACGTTCCCACAGTGCCACGGAGCAGCAGATGTCACCTCTGGGTGCCAACCAGCACTCTGACAGCTATGAAGGGTGACTGTGTGGAGTGGGGTGGAGTGGGGAGTGTCTCAGGTGTGGATGTCTGAAATAGAGATGAGTGCTTTGCATTGGTATGGATCTTGGTTTATTGATACAAATTTAATGTCAGTTTTGTTATATGTATATTTCTACTCTTGTTTAAGGTATTATGTTTAAACAGCTTATTTAAAATGTAATGTATAATTTTAAATTACAGATTAATAGATAACCATCTATAATAGTCAAACTTGTAGTCATGTTAGGTTTTCTAGATGTACAGAGATATATGTCTAATGGATAGATATTCTTCAGATCTTTCAAAGACCTACAGAATATGACATTTAAAATGTTTTAAGAACTTAGACTTTTCTCGACAGTGAGACATGTCTAATTCTGGTAGCACCAATTACTTCAGAGAGGCTGATGGGCATTGAAAAAACTCAATATGGAATTTGCCTTCAATGTGATAAAGCTAGCCATTTGGGCAAGAAACTACTTTTGCCTGGACTACTTGAAGGTATGCTGTATGAACTGCACATGCAGGACCCACAGAAAAAAATGACTGCTAATCTGGCCTAAAGAAGGTGAGACAGCCCTTCAGGGTTCCTGATTCACAGAAGAAACTGCCAGACATTCTTCAGAACACAGAAGAAAGCAACTGATGAACTTTGCCATTACAAGGCAGAACAGATCTTCAAATTTCCTGCTTCATGGNTACAGAATATGACATTTAAAATGTTTTAAGAACTTAGACTTTTCTCGACAGTGAGACATGTCTAATTCTGGTAGCACCAATTACTTCAGAGAGGCTGATGGGCATTGAAAAAACTCAATATGGAATTTGCCTTCAATGTGATAAAGCTAGCCATTTGGGCAAGAAACTACTTTTGCCTGGACTACTTGAAGGTATGCTGTATGAACTGCACATGCAGGACCCACAGAAAAAAATGACTGCTAATCTGGCCTAAAGAAGGTGAGACAGCCCTTCAGGGTTCCTGATTCACAGAAGAAACTGCCAGACATTCTTCAGAACACAGAAGAAAGCAACTGATGAACTTTGCCATTACAAGGCAGAACAGATCTTCAAATTTCCTGCTTCATGGAAAAGTCTGCTGGATACTATGGGCCTGCAGACTGAAGATGGATGCCCCAACATTACAGAAGAACTTTGGGTGACTGTCCAGAGAGCAAGATGTCTCTATCTAGAACCTTGGAAGTTGCCTACAATGCACTTCCTATTTACTAAGGTAATATCATATATTACCTAATATATCCTTCTAGGGTCTTTAAAGAGTTGAAGACAGATAATTATACTTTTCCTTAGTTATGATAAAAGATAAATTAAATATAATATTTTAGAAACACGAAGATAAAATAGATGACAGAATATTGTCTTTAATTTGCCAGATACAAATAGACTAAATATTCTAAGTGTAATTCTTGCTTGATAGCTCTTTTGTTATGTATAATTTTACTATGTTAAAGTTCAAACCTTCCTTTTTATTATTTAGACAGAAAAGGGGAGATGATGTGGGATTCCCCTGTGTATGCTATGAATATGTTTTATTATCATTGATTAATGAAGAAACTACTTTGGCCTATGGCAGGGCAGGATATAGCCAGGCTGAAAGAGACATAGAGAGAGAGAGTAGGTAGGGTCAAGAAAATGCCATGTAGCTGTCAAAGGAGAAAGATGCCAGAACATTACTGTTAAGTCACAGCCTCATGGTGCTACATTAATAGATTAGTAGAAATGGGGTAATTTAAGATATAAGTACTAGGTAGAAATATGCCTGAGCTGTTGGTCAAACAGTGTTGTAATTAATATAGTTTCTGTGTGATTATTAGGGTCTGGATGGTGGGGAAACTAACAAGCAGCTTCCACCTACAGATGTCATTTGTATGAGATAAGGTTACTGGCTCCAAGGGAGTACAGATCAGAGATCCAGCTCAATGTCCTACAGAACATAGGATATCCCCAGGGTAAAGTTTCACTGTCACTTTCCCCTGGCTGTCAATCTTCCTGAAGGTGGAGCTTGAGACAGTGAAGTTGAGAGATTTCTGAAACACCAGTCTTTGTAGTACTTGAGTGTGGAGAGTCACTTTAGTTACTAATGGGATGCCCAAGGACACTGCATGCTGAGGCCAGGTAAGAGCTCCCTGCCTGAAGTAGAACAGCCTTGTACCTATAATCAAGACATGGATTGCAACCTGGTTTCCTAGTTACCAGTGCAGACCTGGAGGCGATACCACTCTCAGAGTATGGGTAGAGCATGGGGCAGGAGTGGTGTGCACTCTTCTTAATGAGACAATGAAATTATGAAGCCATTTAGCTAGGGGATATGATGTAGCCATATGCTCAGGGTCACCCCCAGTTTTATACACCTCACCCAGATATTTCATAATATGCAAAGCCCACATGGCAGTCTCTCCACAGTGCACATAGTGTAACTGCTAGTACAGGGTCAATTTACACACGGCCATTCAGGGACACTCAGGGCTGGCCTGTTTTGTCCCATGGTCAGCCCTTTCTTGCTGTGGGAACTCCTTCAGCCTTTAAGATACTGGCTCACTCTGGGCGTGACCACATGTGCTATATATACAGATGTAGAAACTTGTGTAACCCCTTGGCTACTGGGTTCGGTTCCTGTTCCCTGCTCATACAGAGGACTGTTGATCTGTGAGTCTACCCCTAATTAAAGAGACCTTTATTATAATCTATCCTAAGCTAGTATGGGACTACTTTATTATAATCACTAACAGTTCAGGGGGATTGCTCACGCTAGTCACTTCTTCAGTTGTGACTGAAAAAAAAAAAAAGCAAGGAAGTCGTGAACCTGACACACAGAAGCAGTGAGCAGAGTCGAATTTTCTGTCGTCTGGCTATGTGGTGATTTACAGGGTGATTAAAAATGCCTGGGAGAATCTCTGACTGTCCAATTGAGTAAAAGTCTATAATTTTCTCTAATTACCCCAGAATATTAGTAACACCCACCCTGTACATCAGGTAGGCTCTGCATGCCCCCCCATGGCTCACTATAAAATATTCTAATGTTTTCTGCACCTCGTGTTGGCCAACCCATCTTCAAGCACTTGATTCAAGAGTCGGGGATTTGCAGGGCCCAAGGAAGAGTCTGTCATGCTCAACCTAGGTTTAAACTTGCCTCCTCCTGGCAGCAGGCTGTGGAGGTCACCAGACATTCTCTAACATGTCTCTCTGTCTTGCCACGTGGGGATAATTGTATCCAGGTGGTACCAGGATAAGACCCAAGCAGGGAAGAGCTGGCCAGTGACTGATCCATAGTCAGCAGCAGGAGAGTCTATGCTAGGGAGTAAGAGAATGCAGAGCCCTCACCAGAGGACAGCATGCTGTGTCACCTCTGACCTTCCCATACTGGGTGGCACTGGAATCCAATACAGGCTACTAGGGCAAGGTTCCATAGATGAAGCAGCTTACCAACAACGGGCATTTCTTCCTCTCAGTCGGGGAGCCTGAAGTCCAAGGTAAGGACTGGCTGGGTTCCAGTGAGCCTTTCCCCAACAAGGGCTTTGTCTGGGATCACACATGTAAGAAAATGTTGGAAGCACTAGATCCTCCGTCTTCTTACGAGAAAACGGATTTGGTTTCCACCCATATGAAGTCATCATGGTTAACGCTGATCATCAGCTTGAGGAGATCTAGACTCACCCAGAAGATACATCTCTGGCTGTGTCTGTGAGGGGCTTTCCTAGATTGGGATGGATGAGCTAAGGAAGACCCACACTGAATGTGGGCAGCACCATCCCATGGGCTGGGGTCTCAAACTGAATACAAAGGAGAAAGTGAGCTGAGCACCAGCCTCCATCTCTCTCTGCTTCCTGATTGTGGGTACGATGTCACCAGCCACCTCACACTCCTGCGACTGTGCCTTCCCCAGCATGAGGGGTTGTGCACCCTCAAACTGGGAGCCACAACAAACCCTTCCTTCCTTCAGTGGCTTTCAGGTATTCATTTTGTCACAATGAAGCAAAAAGTAGCTAAAGCAGATCCACCTCTTAATTCCTTTACCACAAGACAGTGGAGGCACAGCCTATGGTGATGTATTGTTGGAACCTGGCCGCCAGACAGCCATTAAGGTTGACCTCAGAAGCAACACTTTAAAAAAAAAAAACTATATTCCTTATGGCTTAAATATAAAATGGTTCCCATAGGCCTCTTGTTTGTAGTGGGAATAGCTCTGGGTAGTGAGGCTGTTTTGGAAGGTTCTAGAAATTGTAAAAAGTGGGGCTTAAGGGTTGCTTTAGGAGAAAACAACTGCTCTTCAATTTAATTTGAGGTCTGTTCTGTGGAAGGGAACCACACCCTGGTACTGTGGGGCTGGTTAACAACCCATGCCCAGAGAGGTTATGGGCCCAGGCAGGGCACTCACTACTGTTGTTTAACTAAACTTGTACAGTATCAAACTGTCTTCTAAATCTCTGTGCTTACACCCATAGCCAAATCTGCTCTTAGCATTAAGCTTCTCTTTGCTTTAAGAGGCAGTGTATAGGGCTG
>LOEQ01000540.1:126757-137880 GCA_001685075.1 Bramus lutescens | reverse complement strand
TGGTCCACGGGCAGCAGGGCAGACTTTCAACCCTTGGAGGCAGCTGACCCTGAGGCAGAGGCCCCGGGAGGCCTCGCTCTGAGGTCCCTGGGCCATTGTGCTTTTCTGTCTTGGGGCTTCTTGTCCTTTCTTGGAAACCAGCCAGAGCCCTGCATGCTCAGAGATTATTAGAAGACGACAAGTGGCCTGGAATGAAATGGTAACATATTTTATTTCTCACAACCTTTCCTGATGGTGGACACCATGTCCGTGTGTTGGGAACTTGAGAACTTCCTCAGGCAAAATGTGCTGGGATGACAGCTACTGGCTGCTCAAAAATGAGCTTTTGGAGCTTTTAATCCCGCCACAAGCCCCACCCCACGGGATTGCACTATTGGGAAGATGGAGAGAGATTTATTTTAAGACTCACCAAGGGGCTGAAGAGGTGGTTTAGTGATTAAGAGCCCTGGCTGCTTTTGCAGAGGACATGAATTCAGTTCCCAGCATCTGTCTAGTGTCTCATACCCGCCTGTAAATCCAGTGGATCCAGCACTCGACTCGCCTCTCACCGGGCTCATGGGTACAGTCTTCCTCTCCAACATGCACCGCCCACCCGACCCCACACCCCCAGCAAACAATCTAGAAGATGACACAGATGTCTGCAACTCCGTGAGAGAAAACAGAGGAAAGTCCCCTGGTCCTAGCTCCTCAAACTTCCCTTTGGTTGCTTATTTTTTGCCCCCCCCCTCAATTTCTTCAGTACAGGCTTCTGAAGTTTTCTCAGCCACTCACACAAGTTTTGACAAAAGTTTTTTATCTCCCTCCTGAGTTGGATGGAAGTGATCCTTCAGATTCTCAAAGGAATAAGAACATGTCCCCTGCCCTCCCTGGACAGCTAAGAAGGAGATGTGGAGATGAAACCTGTTCCAGGTCACTGGGAAGTTCTGACAGAAACACAAGACGGGACTTGTGGCCCCAAGGCTGAGGTATCCTGAGCTGGGGCAGGGCCCAGAACCTTTGCCTGATGGGATGAGGCTCTCCCAGGCCTGGGGTCAGCTCTACACTCAGGCCTTCCAAGTCAATCTTTGGAGGGACCGACCACCTTCCTCAGGCTCCCACAGAAGCCCTGCACAGCAACATCTGTGTGGTCGAGCAAGTTCCCAGCTGCTTCCACTGCAGATGTGGGCATGACAGAAGCATACTTTGGGGACAGAGGGCTGAAGGACGTGCTGGCCACCACTCTCTGTGCTTGCCACGTCTTCCCTGCAACATCCCCATTTCTGGTCCCCAGCAGTGGAAATAGGGACTTTCCTCCTCAAGCAGTCCATGGGGACAGCTAGCTGGCTGTGTTCAATGATGTGTTTCTCTGGGGTATGCTTGTCTGCAGGGGACCCTGATGTCTGCCTACGTGCAGAGGTCAAATAGCACCTATGGCTAAGAGCCTCCTCAGCCCTGAGAGTCTAATGGGGTAAGGGTGGGGGAGGCAGAGTTTAAACTTGCCTAGTTGGCTGGGTCTGAGTGCTCCCAGGATACAGTATTATTTTTCCCTCCCCTCCCCTCCCCTCCCCTGTGCTTCCTTCCCCATCTTTCCCTTCCCCTCCCCTTCTTCTTTCCCTTCCTTTCCGTTCCAAAGCAGAAATGATTCTGATGGTTAATATTGATCAGCAACTTGGCAAGATGGAAAATCGCCTAGAAGACACACCTCTGGGGATATCTGTGAGGAAGTTACCAGAGAAGGAAGGACCTTAACTGGCCCCATGATCTGGGGTCCAGAGAGAGAGGGAAAGAGCTGAGTACCAGCAAGAGATGTCCCTCTGCTTCTTGACTGTGGATTTCATGTTCCTGGGACTAAATGTACTCAAACTGAAAGGCAAATAGATTTCTCATGTTGCTTTTTATCATGGCCTTGGACACGAAACCAGTATCAGAGACCCCAGAGAGCCCCACGTCTCAAAGATGCCATCTCTGAAAGTGGGGACACAGAGATGTCTCGACCTTGCAGCCCCTGGAGCTGCCAGGGAACTTCTACGGATTGTGAGTTGCCCAGTCTGGGATTTCCATGCAGTGACCATCACAGACCCAGACAATGCCCATGGGCAGATCCTTCTCTGCTTGATCCCCTCCCTCCTGTGCCCTCCTCTCTGCACCTGCAAGAGATGAGAGTTCATGCTTTTATTCATGTTATAGAAAAATATTAGCATATATTGTACAGAATGATGAATTTCATAATTTTTGACTTTTTATTCAAGTGTATGCTGTGCTTGAACATACTGCTTTGTTTGCACCATATATATGTTTACTTATAGTATCGTCTAGATTCCTCATATGAGTCTTCCTTATTTTGCTCGACTTCTGAGCTCCGGTTCCATCCATTTCCCTGTGATGATGTCACTTCTTTCTTTATGACTAATACCCACTGTGTGTATCTACACTTCCTTGATTCCTTCACCTACTGGAGGCCATCCAGGGTGATTCTGTATCTTGGGCGCTGTCAGTGGTGCTACAATAAACATGGAGGTGGGGGCGCTTCTGCAGAAGACAATCCATCTCAGCCTGGAAGAGGATTCAGAAATGGCCTTCTTGGGACCCAAGTTCAATTAACAAAAGGAGTGTCTCATTCCGGGGATCCATCATTGTCTTTTGGTTTAGTTTGCTTATTTGTTTTCGTGACAGGGTTTCTCTGTGTAACAGGCATGGCTGTCCTGGAACTCACTTTGTAGTTAAACTCACTGCAATCCACCTGCCTCTGCCCTCCAAGTGCTGGGATTATAGGCGTGTGCCACCCCCGCCTGGCCCCTCATCATCTTGGTACTTCCTTGCTGCTGTGACAAAACAACTGGCCAAAGCAACTTAACAAAAGATGGGCTTATGGTGGTTCACTTCCAGGGCACAGTCCATCCTGATAGGGAAGACTTGGCGGTGGGAGCATGAGGCAGTTGGCCACATGGCATTCAGAGTCAGGAAGCAGAGAAAGATGGATGCTGGTGTCTGGCTCCTTTTCTCCGTTTTGTTCTGTCCAGGCCTCCAATCCACGGGACAGTGCTGCCCATATCCAAAGTGAGTCTTCCTACCTCAGTGGAGCCAATCCAGAAACTCCCTCACAGGCATGGCCAGAGGAGACTAGGGCTCACAGAGTTTAGTAGGCATTTGTGGGCCTGGGCACAGGGAAGTGGTTTCTCCTCCCTGCAGCAGGACCAGGAGTACCTGTCTATGCATGTCCTCTAAGCTCTTCCCAGACCCACGGCTCTTTCCTGGGCTTATCTGCCCTGGTCACACACCCACAGAGGACCTGTGCTTCCCAAGGCAGAAAACTAAATGCAGTGTAGACAGGTAAGGTACCCAGGCTCAGCCGGCTTGTGGAGAGCCAGGCAGAGGTCTGAGGGAGTCAGTCATGACAAAGTCCTCTCCCTAGGCACTGTCAACTGGCAAGGATTTCCTTGTCCCTGTGGCATTCGGCACTGGTCTTTTGTATAAATCAAAAACAAGAAAGAATAGCTCTAGCTTGCTTAGGCTGTCAAACAAGAGCCCGAAGGAGCAATTCAGTCACCCTTGGGATTCGAAACCATCAGACTTTCCAGTTAAATGATTGTGTGTGTGTGAGAGAGAGAGAGAGAGAGAGAGAGAGAGAGGACAGTACCCCTTGCTATCCCTAAGGTACTGTGCTGACAAATTTTGTGTCAACTTGACACAACCTAGAGCCGTCTAAGAGGAGGGAACCTCAGTCGAGAAAATTCTCCCACCAGACTGGCCTGTGGTGCATTTTCTTGACTGATGATTGAGCTCACCGTGGGCAGTGCCACTCCTACGCACCACAAGAAATCAGGCTGAGCAAGTCCTGGAGAACAAACCAATAAGCAGCCTTCCTCCATTGCCTCGGCTTCAGTTCCTGCTTCCAGGGTCCTACCTTTAGTGCCTGAGATTTCCTCCTGATTGACTGTAAGCTTTACGATGAAATAAACCTTTTCCTCCCAAGTTGGTGACGTGATGTTTATCTCAGCCATCACAGTTACTGTCTTTCTTGTCTTCTAAGGTGGAGACATTCACTGAACTGGAGCATACCAACTAGGCAGACTGGCTAGCAGGGAGCCCCAGGTATCCTCCCGTGTTAGGATGATAAGTGTTAACCACCACATACATGGCTTTTTAAATAAAATGTGTGCTAGGAACTGAACTCGGGTCCTTGTGTTTTCAAGGCAATTCTTTGCTAAATGAGTCACCTCCCAGTCGTTCAGTTTGTGACATTTTTGAAAATACTATGAACAGTCTTTGTTGTATGTTTTTAACTTTAAAAACAAGACAGCTTCTTTAAGCCCTGCACAACTATTAGAGTATACAATAGGCACATAATAAGTACCTGCTGATTTTGTGACTGGCAGACAGAACAATGCCATCCTCACCATATCTTCAGCCCTGGTTGCTATGGCCATGCCCCCTTCCTTGGCCTTTTGCTGAGCAAAGATGAGGACCCTGTGGGGAAGGGGACCTTGAGTGGCCCAAGGACCCAAGTGGTTCTGGTCTGACCACAGAAGTCTTTAAACTTGGCAAACCCCTCCCAGATGTGACCACGTGGAACTGAGACTAGGAATACTCCTATCCATGGCCACAGGGAGCCGAGGATAGAAACTATATACTCGTGACTTGGAAGACGAGGGGATGGAGCTAAGGACTGGTTGCTACTGGAGCCTGAAAGCAGGAGCCTCTTGCAGGATTGCAAAGCTGATTCATGCACATAGGACTCCAGCCCTCCTGAACCATCAGAGAGCAGCGCGAGAGTTTAAAGCCATGAGACTGTTGTGATTTAGCATGGTGACTATCACGTTCTCTCATGACCCTAACCCCATACTTATGCACTACTGGAGGGCACAAGGTTCATAACTCCTAAGACAGGATGGGTCCAGCAGGAGCTTTCCAGCCTCCAGTAATTAGGACCCAACTCAGAGGCCCAAAGACAAGTGAAAGAGGAATGGAGGGCCCGGGGAAGTAGCTCATGGATAAGGCAACTTGTCACCAAGACTGACAACCAGAGGTCCATCCCCAGGAACAACCTGGTGGAAGGAGAGAAGCAACTCCTGCAGGTTATCCTCAAATAACCATGTTGCACCATGTTGCATGCAAACACACACACACACACACATACACATATATATATGTAAAATAATTCAAGAAAAGAAGAGAAAGCCGTAGAGGTGGCTCAACAGTTAAGAGCTCTTGTTGCTTTCGTAGAGGACCTGAGTTTGTTTCCCAGCACCTATATTGAGAGTCTCACACACGAGCACTTAGAATTCCAGCTCCAGGAGATTGACTGCCCTTTTCTGGCTACCACGGGCACCTGGGTTCACAAGTGGCATACACACATATGCCACAAATGAGACTAAAAATAAATCCTAGTAAAATAATAATGAAGAGGTTGTCTTTCTGTGTTGCGGTTGGAATGACGTTGCCTTGGGATTTGAACATTTGGTGGCAGCTGGGGCTACCGTTTATGGAAACTTGGTGGCTGCAGGCACAGATGATGGAGGTGGGTCACTAAGTGTGGGTCTTTGAGGGCAATGGCCTGGCTTTGATTTGAGGCTTCTGGTCCAACTTTCTGTATTGTAATCTGCCAAAATACAAGAAGCACCATGCCCTAACACCATAAAGTCCACCCTCCCTTCCTTGCCATGATTTACAGGAGCTGTAGTCCCAAATAATCTCTTTCCTTACATTGGTTTTAAGCAACTTTTAATTAATCTGTCACATTATTTTTTTAAAAAGTAATAATTAAATTTTTAAAAAAGTAATAATAAAGTGAGGAGCTGGGTGGAGCTCGGTGCAAATACAGTCATCCGTATCATCTCTCCTCAGTGTACCCACATTCCCCAGTGTGGGCTGTCCCTATGATGTACCCTGTATAGTGGTCTCAGCTATGTATCTCTGCTTGAGCCTCCATAGGAAGTGACCACCCTTCTTTTCATGGGTATGAACCAAGTTCTAATCATGACTATTATTGACTAAAGTTTGGTCAGGTAGTCAGGTTGTGGTGACACACATCTTTAATCCCAGCACTTGGGAGGCAGAGGCAGGTGCTGATCTCTGAATTTGAGGCCAGCCTAGTCTACAGAATGACAGTCAGAGATACACAGAGAAATCTTGTCGTAAAAAACAAACAAACAAAAACAAAACAGAATTGGCCAGGTACCTACCTATGAACCAACCACCGTGGCTAAGAGATATGGCGATGTGATTAGCCATTCTTGCAGGCAGAAAGAGCGCATGAGAAGAACAGGAAGGAAGCTTTTTCAAGAAAGCATAGGGTCCTGTGGTAGAAGGTAGGAGGCAGAAGCTGGGTGTTTGAAGTAGGGTCTTCTGTGCTGGTTCTGCTGAAAGCCACCTGTTCTGTTGCCATGCACTGAGAGAGACAAGGGCCTGTGACACATCCTTCTGCTGAAAGGATGCTTTGAAGCGTGCTCTGGTCATAGTGCCAGTGTGAGCCATGGCCATCTGTAACAGTCCCTAGTTCCCACGGGAAAGTCATCAAGGGTCTGGCCCCAGAACCCAACCTCGGGTCACTCTTGTCCTTGGCTTCACCATGGACAGTTTCCACCCTGCAGCTGTCCCTTGGAATTCCTTCTGCCCTCCCTCCCCATGGACTGGAAACATTTGCCTTAGGGCTTGTTTTCACGGACTCTGCAAACTTGAGCCTTGGTCTTACCCATGGGAAATAAGCAGCCTTTTCCGTCCCCACTGACTTTGGCATCATCCTTAGAAGACCATGACAAAGGACCTCCAAGATGGGCCTCTCTAAACATCTTCAAAAGTAGCCATCCTAGTGGACTCAGAAGCAGGGACCAAGCCGTCCACTTCCTCATATGTCTCTGAGCCCCATCCCCTACCCCAAGTTAGAAGCTGTGGGACTGAGGGTCAAACGAAAGCCTCAAGGGACAGCAGTGCCCAGCAAGGCCAGAGAGAGTGGCTCATGGCTGATTCTGCTCAGACTGCCTGAAGTGGCATCACCAGACCCAAGAACTCCTGGCTGAGTGCTTTGGCAGGAGCTTCAAAGCCCTTTGGGGATCCAGGCCAAGTTTCCTTCTCTTTTAAAAACAGAATAAAATGGCAACATAAACAAACCCTGGCAGAGGGGAAAGCCACATGCCACTTTCACCTTCTGGGTTTGTTGGAGTGGAGGTGCCCAAGACCGCCACAACCCAGCCTGGTTCCACCATTGCATTCCTCCCTGTACCCAGCACACTGCAAGGTGCGCACAGTGGTTACCCCTGGGAATAATGACAGGAATAGGTTGCAATTCCCAAAACTACATAAGAAACTGTCCTTAGATTAAGGACATAAACACCACACTTACTACATCCTTGGCTTCCTGCAGGGCAAGGAGCCAGACAGAGCAGGGTCATTGTTGTCACTGTTATCGCAGCTGGAAGTTGATATGTCCACATCACTAGTGGCTTTCTGCAGGTCCCAGAGGCTTCTCGTGGTCTCCCTAGGGAGTGGCTCCACAGAGTGAGCAAGGGTTTCCTCACAGCATGGCGGCACCCTCTGAAGAAGCCAGAGAATGCTCCCTCACCACTCATGACTTATTCTCATGGCTGCTAATAGCCTTCATCTGTCATCACAAGTCCACTAGGATCCCACAAGGACTACACGACTCTTCTCTTGACAACAAAGGGGGCTACAGTCTGCCTCACACGGATGGGAGGCGCAGCTGTAGCTACTTTGTGCTGGGACCCAGATAGGATATTAAACCGCAAGCGTCTTTGAGGTCACCAGCTCCACTGAAGGTTTTTGTTTTCTTGAGTAGCCTTGTACACAAAGGACATCACTGAAATTAGAAACATTGACAGCAGATTCAAGTTAAGAAAAAAATGCATCGGCCTAGAAAGAAGTCAGATCTGGACACGAGGCTGTGAAACGGCTTTCTCAGATCACAAGGGACAGTAGTTAATGGTACATGGGATCGAACCACTGTGTTATTACATATGATCTTGAATGATCTCCAAAAGTTGGCTCAGTGGTAGAGAGCTCTCCTCGAAAGTGCAAGGCCCCAGTTCTATCCCCAGTACTGTCAAAATTATAGTAAAGCCATATGTGTGTGTGTGCGTGTGCATGTGCGTGTGTGTGTGTGTGTGTGTGTATATATAATGAAACTGTGATTCAGGTCTGCTCTGCCACAACCAGCGGGCCAAAGCATAGCTACTTTTGTGCCTCTGTTTCCCCATCTGTAAAGCGGAGCTAATAAGGATGATGTCATAAAACCCTGAGGAATCACATGGTTAGTATATGGAAAAGCTTAGGAAGAGTGACTGGGATTGAACTGAGAAATTTCTCTAAGGACAATGCCCACTAGGAAAGGTGACATAGTTCCCAAGTGCCCAGGATGCCCTCTGGTATTATTAATTTTGTCATCCAAACACACAAGCTGGGTTGGTTCCTTCCCAATCTGGCCTCCGAGGGAGAATGCCAGGCTCTGCCCCACTGATCTCTAAATTCTCAGCAGGTGCTGCCCAGCGTGTAGATCAGTGTTTCTCTACCTTCCTAATGTTGCGACCCTTTAACACACTTCCTCATGCTGTAGTGACCCCCAACCATAGAATTATTTTCATTACTACTTCATAACTGTAATTTTTACTACTGTAATATAAATATCTGTGTTTTCTGATGGTCTGGGAAAGGGTCGTGACCCACAGTTTGAGAACCACTGCTGTAGAGGCTATTCCTTGGTCCATTCTGGAGCCCCTTGTTTCTCTGTCCCTGATGACATGCCTCATTTATTTTCCTGCAATGTCTCCTTGGGGTGAAGTCAGAAGTATGAATGAGAAAAACTAGGCCACCTTAGCCCTGGCTCTCCCCCTCCCCTCCTCATGCTCCTTGGCATCAGGGCCTGAGACTCCATTGTCAGCTTTCCTCTTTCTTGCCAACCACTTCTGCGTTCTTTGTCTGGTTTGACAGTTGGCTAAGGAAACTAGTAATCATTATAAGTAAGAAATTAGCATGATCTAATGTCACAGGCCTGTCATTTCTAGCCCCTCAGAAGGCTGAGACAAAAGGACCGTGGGTTCACGGCCACCTACAGAGTGAGTTCAAGACTAGCCTGGGCAACTTAGTGAGGTCTGATCTCAAAATTATGGAAAGTACTAAGAGTTGACGAACAATCCCCAAAAGACACAGTCAAATCTGAAACTTAGACCCCCGGATGTGGCTCTTTAGAAATAGGAACATTTAGGTGAGCTGGCCCTGCCTGGAAGGAGAGATGTACCACAGAGATGCATGAGGAAGAGGCCTCCTAGAGACCAGACAGCCTTGAAGAACCATAAGTCAGAGATGCCTTAACCAGCAAACCGGAAGAGAGGTATAGGGCAGCTGTCTGGAACCTTCGGGGCAGTCTGGCTAAGCAAGTACTTCAGAGTGTGTCCCAAGGGCTGATTTTATTGTCTCATTCCTCTTCCCTGTTACTTCACCCCTTGTTTCCATGGCTCATGACTTCTAACACACTTGCCAAATAACCCCAAAGAAGATTCTCCACTCAGCCTAAAGAATAGTTATGGCTGAAGGGACAACACAGAATTCTTTTTTATTTCAGTGAAGCCTTTGGGCCATACTGAGCCACTAGAGAAGCTCATTGTTGGTGGGCAGGAATCTACCTGGGGGAAGGGCCCTGGATGCCTCATCTCCTGCATTGAGTCACACTGAAAGGTAAACACTTGGCCAGTCAGAAGAACACCTGCAAGGGAGACGCCAGGAGGCCAGGAGAACCTCGCTGACCTGCCAGTAGGTCAAGGGGCTGAATAGTAACAATTATGCAAACAGGGCTGTCCCGCATTTAAATGTAAGCCTACGCCTAAAAGAAACTGTTTGCTGTCTCTGCCTGACTTCCCTTGGGTGTGGAGCAAGCCAGCAAGTGCTCCTATGAGCCACTGGCACACCCTCTGCAGAACACAGCCCAAGCTGGCCAGGGGCCAGCCTTGGATGCATCAGCAGACCCCAGGAAAGAGGTGTGTTCTGTTGATGGTGGTGATTCCAGCAGCCGTGACTCACATGGCAGAGGAAAAGCAGGCTGGCTCTGGGACCTGGTGCTGAAAGCATGCCTGTGAAGGGCACGTGGGCCAGGGTGCTCTGATTCAGGTGTCTACTTGGAAAGGAAGATGGTACCCATAAGAGGGGCACCCAGCTCCAGGGTCTAAAGAGAGTGGGGAGAAGGGGAGATGGTCAGTGTGGAACCACACAGGGAGGACTCAGCTTTGCATTGCCACCACCCCAGGGTGGGCAGGAAGGCAGGAAGTGACAATGGAAGGGGGTGGCAAAGCAGCTGAGACAGTGGTGGCAACCTTCATAACCCTGTCAGATGGATGGGAGCCTCATCAAACCTTCCTTCCTGCTGGGGCTCAAGGGCTCAACTTCACATTCTAATGAGGCTGGTAAAGGAGCAAGCGGAAAAGCAGTGATTTCTAATCCAGCTGGGTTCCTGGCCCCAGCATTGCACCCCTATGCTGACCATGTATGTCTCAAGATGGCTTCTTAGGCCTTGTGTTTCTGACACCCCTGTGTTTCTGGCATTGACCTGCTCTGAATCGGGGCAAGAAGATCTCCCTCTCACTTTCACACTCGCACCCTCTCTGCCTAGGGGCAGAGTTCTTGGGAATGATGAGCAGGCTGCAATGGACGCTAATGGGTATCCAGCCAGCACAGGGCAGAGGCTCAGTGTGGACCCAATAGAGGGGCCAATGGGAGCAGATGTATTGTTCAACCTCTAAGGACTCACACCCCATCCCAGGCCTATGCTAGCCATCTAAACACAGAGAGTGCCATGGGGCAGAAGTAACCTGTCCATCCTTTACCAAAGCCTCCCCTGTACAGGAACAGCACTGGGCACTCAGGTAGAGAGAGTGACATATTCATGCCAGGCACTGGCTGCAGTGAAGGCAGGGCTGAGCAAGGGGTCAACTACCAGTAACTGGACAGAATGAAAGCTGGAGAGATGGACAGAGATGCAGGAATGGTGACAAATGATATAGACAGAAGCATGGCTAGTGATGAGCTGTGTGGAAAGATATGTAGATGATAGATTCATAGATACATGGATGGATAGATAGATATAATAGATAGATAGATAGATAGATAGATAGATAGATAGATAGATAGATAGATAGATAGAT
>LOEQ01000540.1:96998-107095 GCA_001685075.1 Bramus lutescens | reverse complement strand
GAGCCCAGCCGGGGCTCTGGCATGTTCCCTCCACTCTTCAGGCCCCAGAGGCCACACAGCGCGCAAGAACACCCGCTAAAGGACGGGGGTCCCGGGCGCGGAGGCTGTGACAACCCGGGCAAGTTCCACCACGTGGAGAAAAGCGAGTCCTGCGCGCCTCTGTGCACTCCGGGGGTGGATGTGTACTGGAGCCGCGAAGACAAGCGCTTTGCTGTGATCTGGCTGGCCATCTGGTCCGTGTTGTGCTTCTTCTCCAGCGCTTTCACCGTACTCACCTTCCTCATTGACCCATCGCGCTTCAAGTACCCCGAACGTCCCATCATCTTCCTCTCCATGTGCTACTGCGTCTATTCGGTGGGCTATATCATTCGACTCTTTGCTGGCGCTGAGAGCATCGCCTGCGACAGGGACAGTGGACAACTGTATGTTATCCAGGAGGGTCTAGAGAGCACTGGCTGTACCTTAGTCTTCTTGGTACTTTACTACTTCGGCATGGCCAGCTCCTTATGGTGGGTGGTTCTCACTCTCACTTGGTTCCTGGCAGCCGGCAAGAAGTGGGGCCACGAGGCCATTGAAGCCAACAGCAGCTACTTTCACCTGGCAGCCTGGGCCATCCCAGCTGTGAAGACCATCTTGATCCTGGTGATGCGCCGGGTGGCAGGGGATGAGCTCACTGGTGTGTGTTATGTGGGCAGCATGGATGTCAATGCTCTGACTGGCTTCGTGCTGGTCCCACTGGCTTGCTACCTGGTCATCGGCACTTCCTTCATCCTGTCCGGCTTTGTGGCTTTATTCCATATCCGGAGGGTGATGAAAACAGGTGGGGAGAACACAGACAAACTAGAGAAGCTCATGGTACGCATCGGGGTCTTTTCCCTCCTTTACACTGTGCCGGCCACCTGTGTGATTGCCTGCTACTTCTATGAACGTCTGAACATGGACTACTGGAAGATGCTGGCCACCCAGCACAAGTGTAAGATGAACAATCAGACCAAGACACCTGATTGTCTGATGACCACCTCCATCCCTGCCGTGGAGGTCTTCATGGTCAAAGTGTCCATGCTTCTGGTGGTAGGCATCACCAGTGGGGTGTGGGTCTGGACTTCCAAGACCCTGCAGTCCTGGCAACACGTGTGTAGCCGGGGGCTAAAGAGAAAGAGCCGGAGGAAACCAGCCAGTGTGGTCACTAGTGCCGGGATCTACAAAAAAGCACAGCACCCTCAAAAAACTCACCTTGGGAAGTATGAGCTTCCTGTCCAGCCTTCAGCCTGTGTGTAAAGGCCGCTGGTTGGGAGAACAGGACAGACAGAGCCCAATCGGGCTGCTCTTCTTGGCTGGGTGGTTGTTTAAATCAAAGTAAAAAGTATATATATGCGTATCTGTGTATATGTGTATATATATAAAGTCTACCTTGAAGTTCAGAACGATGTGATGCGCTGAAAGTAAAGGTTCTGTTCTGTTTGCTGCATCCTTGAAGGGTCACTCATTACAGAAGGAGCCTCTTGTGTAATTGACGTGTAGTAACGTAATTGATTCAAGCATCCTCTCAAGAAAACTTTTGTTTAGGCCTCAAACACACATCTGTGTATTCAGGCTTTGCTGCCTGCTTACAGACTTGAGGTCGAATAGCTCCTTTGTAAGCCAAAGAGCTTTGTGGGGGCTTGCAAATGAGCCCCCCAACTCTTCCCTCTCCCAGCAAGGCTGCTGTATAGGGGTGGGGTGAGGAAGGAGACCCTGAGCCGTCTCTACACGCCAAGGCCTTCAGGTCCCTTAAAGAGGGTCTCCCCCCCAGCCTTCATAGCCATCTCTCTCCAACATAGACTCCCCCAACCTAACACTGGAGAATTCAAATGGTGTGCAATACATTTTTTTTACATTTCCCCCCCTTTCCTCATGAAAATAAAAGAGAGAAAGTATTTTGTTGTAAATAAAAGACAACAAAAGAAATCATCTTTCAAAAGAATTAAGAGGCTCAAGCCTCAGAAAACCCTTCAGCCTGATACATTTTGTGGCTTTTTAATGGAAACCAAGCCAGTGTGTTCTACTCCTTGGGACTGATTTGTGGAGAGGAGAGGGGAGGGGGAATCGATGGAGAGCACCCGGAGGGCTTATTGACTCTCTCGGTTGTTAAACAGATGATTTCCATGAGTGGTCTCTAAGCACTTGGAAAGACAAACTTTTTGTCTCCAGCCGGGGAGGGCGATGCCTGCTTCTGTATATCTGTAATATATGATATTTTTCATGCTCCATTATTTTATTAAAAATAAAAGACATTCTTTAGTTTGCTGCTAGTCACTGTTCCTTGATGAGGGAAATGTTCTCTATTTCCAGGCGGGCAGATTGTGGGTGTGCAAGGCTGGCTGGACTTTGCTGGCTGTGCCTCGCCATGAACCTGGAGCCAGGCAAGTTCTAAGGCTGGGAGAATGAAGCACCCTGGAGTTCAGAGGTATATGTGCAGGCGGTGGGTAAAGTTGGGGGTGACTCCTGCCAGCAAGCCTTCATGGACATTGACTGCTGAGCCCATTATGCACCCAGGAAGCTTCACCCCTCCCCCTCTCCCTCCCCCTCCAGAAACCAGCAGAGGACAGCCTGCAGTATCTGCCTGACCCACTGTGTGCACCACAGCTCTGGGGCCATCAGGTGAGTTTTCAGAGCTGGCCAGGTTAAAGTGGCACTGAATGACGTCACCAGCAACAAGGTCAGAAGCTTGGCCCTCTCAAAGCTCCCAGCATTCTTTATGCTCATCATTCAGACAGCTACAGGGCCTAGTGCAGACTCGGTCTTCTATACTAAGGTTTGAACTCTGACCTCAGTGGCTCAGATGCACTTCGAACAATTGGAGTCCTTCTGAAGCAAAGACATCCACTCAGTTTCAGCTTTCTGAAGCAGGGGTCTTGAAGGAGTGTCCCCTTCCAGCAAGATCAGGCCAATAAAGGACCCAGAGGGTTGGGGAAGTTTCACAGGGTCGTATGTACAAGAAGGACAGGTGAGCTGAGTGGTTTGGGAGCAAGTTCTAGAAATCAGAATGCCAGGCAACTGGGCCATTTGTGAACATAAAACCCAGAATACAGACAGACTCTTAGAAATAAAACCTCTATGTTGACCCTTACTCCCAAAAGGTGACACTGAATTTGTGTGTGTGTGTGTGTGTGTGTGTGTGTGTGTGTGCCAGCTGGCCAAACTCAGACTTATCTGTCGCCCTGTGCTATTGTGGTTAGTTGTGCAGACTTTAAAAGTCCATCCAGAGGAAAGCCAAGGCAAGAGCATGAATTAGGCCTATTTTGTTCCGCTGTGAACCTGTTTCTCTGTGGTTCCAATCCCTACAGTGACAGGGATCTTGTGTGGCCAGGGCAAGTGTTCCTTTGCCACAGGTCATGGGAGAGCATCTGAGGCTTCTAGCATGCACGTTTCTTGCACTGTCTTGTCCTGTCTCTTTGTCCATCTCTATCAGCATCTATCTGCCTCTTGCAGATGAACACTGGACCGAGGCCAGACCAGATCATTGATTTAAAGAAAAACATAAGGTTTAAAAGTTAGAAAGCTGAAACTTGTGCCCATATACGGGCATACACATGCACATATGCACACACAAGCTTATCTTTGAGTCCCTCAGCTCTGTACAGACCCCAGAAGGGAACTGCAGGCTTCACTCCAGGACCACAACATGACAGATGGATCCGAGCAGTGACGCAGTTAGAAGTTGCCCAGAGAAGGTGAATGTCAAGGTCACACAGAACCCACTTAGATCTTGGCTCTCCTACCACCTGTGGTTGCTCACAGGTTATGCAGGGAGCAGTGACTTCTGGAAACTTCAGCCTGGTAGAGAAGACAGCAGCTCACATCTCCTGAGTTCCAAATACTGAGAAGGTGGTCTTGAGGCAACAGTGCCCACCAGACTTGAGAGAGCCAGCATTAATGACTGCAGGGCTCAGTGAGGTAGCTGGGTCATGCAGAGGTCTAAGGCAAAGTTACAGGTAGTGAATAGAAACCCCATTGAGAACGTGAAAGGCAGGGCCTGACTGGTGTCCCTCCTATACCCAGCACCAAACAGAGTATCTTGTTCAGGCAGTATGGGCCACAGTGAAAGAATTGGGATGGCAGCGGTGGCCACAGCCCAGGCAGTGTGGTAACTTCTCTGGCCCACTGGTTCAGGAAGTGACCCCTCCCTCAGCAGATGGGGATGGGGGGGAGTCAGTGGTGGGCGAGATACAAGAAACACTGGGTTTCCATGTGTTCAACCCTCTGACAAGCAAAGTCAAGGTTCAGAAACGTCAGGAGTCCAGCCCAAGGTCTCAGAGCCAAGGCCTCTAGAAGCTGCCGCTCCCAGCATAGCCTATGAGCAGCTGCAGCGAGAAGGGAAGGGAGGGTGGGTCCTCTAGAAGAGCCTACAGGTTCACATGACATCTTCCAGGTGGCATAAGAAGAGGTCAGTTGGAGATCAGAGGCTGAGACAGACCTCTCCGAAAACTCAGGAGGGAGGGGACATGGGTGTTGGGGGACATGAGGAGGGGCAGGTGGGTAGACACACAGAGTGTGCCAAAGAAATGGCCTTGGACTCCAGGCTGCTCTCTCTCTTGTAGTACAATAGAAGATGGCTTGCATAGATTCATCCCAGGTGAAAATTAGTGTCCCAGATGGGGACACGGAAGCTACCAGAGCCTCCCAATGGGGGATGAGCAGACTTTCCTCTGTTCAACTCTGGGCATCTAGAGGAAGACAGAATGAAATGGCAGGCTGGTGCTGGTCTACCCACCATGGAGCCCAATCTTGTTGCCTCCAGACCCACATCACCATAGGAAAACCAAGATGTCTTTTCTGAACAGTAGAAACACTCCTATTTCCCATATTCTTTTAGCTTAGGATGAAAAAGGTACACAGGCAAGAGCGACTGAACCCAGTGAGAGCTAGTATCTTACAGCTGAAGGTCGAGGAACGCTATCCAGGTCAGGGCTGAATAAGGCTTGCCTCTGCTGTGCCCTGGCTTCCAGGGTCAATCAACCAGGGACTGGTAAGACTGGCAAGTGTCCTACCTCAGTTTCTTAGTCTGGATGGTGGGCATGAGATGGTGCATTCTTCCAGGTACTTATACTCACTGAAACTCGTGTGTGTGTGTGTGTGTGTGTGTGTGTGTGTGTGTGTGCATACATGTTTGTGCGTGTGCAAGGGTACACATGGACGGGTTTACAGGTACATTTGGAGGCCAGAGGTGGACATCAGGCATCTTTCTCAATCATCGTTTTATTTGTTTCTTAAGATTTACTTACTTTTATCTTATACTTGTGGGTGTTTCTTTTATTTATTTTTATTTTATAAACAAAAACGTGTTTTGCCTGCATGTCTGTCTGTCTGTGTGAGATTGTCCAGTCCCCTGAAACTGAAATTACACAGTTGCGAGCTGCCATGTGAGTGCTGGGAATTGAACCCAAGTGGAAGAGCAGTCAGTGCCCTTAACCTCAGAGCCATCTCTCCAGCCCCACACATAGGTGTTTTGCCTGTATTCGCGCGCATGTGTACCACGAGCACGCACAGAGCCCCTGGAGGCAGTGCCCCTGGGAGCCAGAGGAAGGTGGCAGGTCCCTTGAAACTGAGATTATAGATGTTTTGTGAGCCGCCATGTGAGCGTGGGGAACTGAACCCAGGTCCTCTGGAAAAGCAGCCAATGTTCTTAATTGCTGACCCATCTCTCCTTATTGTTTGTTCTGGAGTTTCCTCACTAAACCAGGGGCTCACCAACTGGCTAGACTGCTCCGACAATCCTCCTGTCTCCGCCTCTTTAGCCCTAGAATTATGAACACATACTGCTACCCCCCCTCTCAGTATTGACAGAGAGCTAGGGGTTCGAATTCCTCTGAAAGCTCCAGGAGACAGGATATGAATTCGACACCACCCCCTGTGCAGCCCAGTGCCACAATGGAGCGGGCAGGGCTACTAATACGTTCATTGCCCCTCCCCCCATAGAGTCAGCCTTGCATTGCTAATGGTCTCCGAAGAGAAGGAGCTATCTGTACAGGAACACTTTCCTGATGCCAGGCCCAGGATTTCCGAGAGTACCCTCTGATCTTGCAAGTGTAAAAGGCAGCTTAACGGCTTCGCACGGTAAGGGGGACCCTAGCTCTGTGACTTTGAACACCCTCACATCACAGTCACCTCCTAGTGACAAGGGCTCTGTACTGACTCCTCCCAGCACAAATGGATGGCTCAGCAGCAGCTTGGAGATGAGAAATGCAGACAGGCTGCAGGCGAGCCCTGGGATGACATGGGGCCGGGGGTTTTCATGTTTTATTAAGAGTGCGAAGGCCAAGCTGGGGGGAGGAGGGACGGAGGCATTTGAAATCCAAAAAGAATGAGTTTCCATCAGGTAGGTGAGCTGTTGTAATTGGGGACACCCCTAGGAAAATGACACGGTTGAATCCCTGGCAGATCCTCAGCAGCCTGTGGGAACTTTCAGAAGTCATCATATCTTGCCTTTTATTAGGAGACATTTTTAATTAAAAAATGGGGATTCCCAGCCTCTCCTCCAGGGGCTTTAGTATCTATGAAGGGATACAAAGCCATTCCTCACTTGGCACGGGCCTCTGTCTAGAAGGCAGTTTCTTCTGGGAGTCTTTGGGGTAAAGTCCCCAGCCTGAGCACTAGACAGTATCTTAAAAACTCTTCTTCTTTTTTTTTTTTTGAAAGATTTTCAGATCTTTTAAAAGGACCCAAAAAAGCAAGGCAGTGCGTGACCATAATTCTAGCATTTGAAAAGTTGAGGTAGATGGATTGCCAGTTCAAAGTCAGTCTGGGCTCCATACGGAGACCCTGACTCAAAACAAGAAAAACACTCTCCCACGGTATCCCGAGAACCTGTGCATTTGTCCCCAATACACACATAGTTGGCTAGGTGCAGCACTTCCCCTGCCCTGCTGTGGTTCTTCCAAGACTATGGTCAACCCATCAAGATCCCCTCTGTCCACAGGGTCCCATGAAGGCTCGCTTGGACTAAACCCGGAGGCAGAACTCAGGTCATTTGCTTTTCCTTTTTGACGTGGAGTGAGTCTATGATTTGGTTTGCTCTTTTTGGGAGACACGTCTACACGAACAAGATGGATTGTTGACGGAGCAAAGGCTGTAAAAACTTGCTGTCCCCCCATAGTCGCCACTGAGAACCCACTGTTTTCCATCAGGGAAGTCCAGAGCCCTCCTGCATTTGGGCCTTTGCCCACTTCCCAGGTGAACAACAGACACTAAAGAAAATGGCCCCACTGGGAGCAAAGGGATGCATTGTTTATTCTGAATTGGCCTTCAGAGGGCTTTATTCTTTTCAATGAAAAAATGTCACAGGCCCTGGGGATATGGCTCAACGGGTGAAGTGCTTGCTTTGTAAGTATGAGGAGAGGACCTGAATTCAGATCCCACACCAAATGCCAAGAGTGGCTATACCTGTCTGTAATCCTGGTTCTGGGAGGTAGAGACAGGAAGATCCTAGAGTTTGCTGGGCAGCCAACCTAGTCCAATGGAGATCTCCAGGTTTAGTGAGAAACCGTCTCAAAAGAAAAGAAAGATAAAGATGCAAGTGAAGAATACATTATGCCAACCTCTCGCCTCTGCATGGACTCGCTCCAGCATGTGCATTACATACATATACACATGTGTACACACACACATATACACACAAGAAAAGAAAAAGTAAAGATAACACATATATCCCAGGTGTTAAACCAATGTCCAAGTAAGATGCCCCTACGGCTTAAGGAAAGCACATCTGAGTTATGAAGTGCATCCTTGGGGGACACAAGAAGGAGGCTGTGCTCATAGGGGAGAAGGGGGCTGTCTTATTTTTGTTTTCTGTTGCTGTGAAAAGAAGCCTTGACAAAAGCTACATGAGGGAGAAGGGTTTATTTTGCTCACACAGCCAGGTTACAGTAGTCCATCATGGCAGAGAAATCAAGGGAGGAACTCAAAGCATCTAGTCATAGACATCCAAGGTCAAGAGCAGAGAGACATGGATGCATCCATGCTCGGAGACAGAGGCATTATCATCACAGGAGTGGAAGCCATAGACATTTGGGCACTTTATGTAACTTCAAGACCTGCTGGGGCCTGATCCTATGTATACCACTTCCTTTGGATGAAAGATTGCTGGAGTGCACGTCCTACTTCATGGCTTGGCAGGTCAGATAACACCCAGTTCGTGATGCTCAGGATGCATGACAACCTGGCAGCCTATTTTCAAGTGTTTGGTTCCCACTAAGGCCCAGTAGCAGGCTAAGAGCTGTCTCTCAAAGGAATGCCAATCATCTGAAGATGATGGTAGACCTTTGCACAGGGGTCTTTCTGTGATTCATTTACCTGGGTTTGCCAAAGGCTCCCCAACAGCATCCCTGTCTGCCACTGATAGGTCAAGGACCTCAAATTTGCTGGATTGTATGATCCAGGTAGTGGAGCAGCCTACACAGCAGCCTGGACCTGTTGAAGAGCCTTCTCCTGTTCCAGGCCCCACTCAGAGCTAGCAGCTCGTCCAGTCATTTGGTGAATGGGCTGGAGTAACACACCCCGGTGAGGAATATGCTGTCTCCAGAATCCAACTAGGCCCACTAGGCATTGTGCTTCTCTCTTGAGCATGGGCAGGACCAGGCGCAAGCACTCTTCCTTCGCTTTAGAAGGAGCCTCTCTGCACGCCCACACCACTGAACTCCTCCACATTTCTCTGAGGTAGAAAGTGCTTGAATTTTGGTTGGATTTATTTCCCATCCCCTGATGCACATAGATGTTACTGGCAAGTTCAAGGTGGTTGCTGCTAACTCTTTCTCACTTGATCCAATGAGAACAGTGTCATCTCTGTAGTGGATCAGTGCCATGGTTTGTGGAAGAGGCGGGCAGTCAGATCCCTTCAGACTGCATGATGAACCAGGGCTGGAGTGTTAGCATACCCTTGAGGAAAACCTGCAAATGTATACTGCTGGCTTTGTCAGCTGAAAGCGAATAGCTTCTGGACAGGTATTGAGAAAGAGGCGTTTGCTGGATCAATAGCTGCCTACCATGTACCAGGAGATGTTACTCTGCGTACGTAAGGACACCACATCTGGTAGAGCAGTTGTAATCAGAGTCACTACCTAGTGAATTGTTTGATAACCAGCTGCCATTCGCCATGAGCCATCTGTCTTCTTCACAGGCCAGACAGGAGAGTTAAAGGGAGATGTGGTGAAAGTCACCACCCCTGCCTCTTTTCAAGCCCTTGAAACCAATGGCACTGATTTCTATGACCCCCCTCCCTTCTAGGAAAGAACTAAGACATGCTGAGATGCTTGCAGAGGATGGAGGAGGTACAGAATGTGTGGTAGAGGAGGGCAGTCATAAATACCAGCTAAGGTCACATGACCGGCTGCAGAAATGAGGATTGTAATTGACATGAGTGTTTCCGTCCTGTTTTGTTAAGAATATGCTTGGACATGCATCCACATATATTAATCCAATTTCTGTTTGCTTTATTTCTTTATTGTGTGATGGAACATTGATGGGGACAGTATCAGTGGTAAAGTGGTATAAATCTGTATTATCATTTTTAGGTTATGAGACACTGAAGGACCAAGCATTTCTCAGGGGACTTTGCCTCCTGTTCTGAGGGATACATCTGCATTGATACGTGGGACAGCTGTGGTATGTTTGGCAGAATTGTGATCTTGTTATCATTTTCATTTGGAAAGTAAGCCAGAGCTAAGGAGGCGTGATTAGATAACAAGTTGGCGAGAGAGGTCGGATAATTAATCTTGGTTATCACATTGACTAGATCTGGAATCACCCAACAGACAAGCTACTGGACACACCTGTGGGGAGTCTGCTTGATCAGTTTCATTGAAATCGGAAGAACTACCCTAAATATGAAATCTAGAAGCCCAGATAGAAGTCCAAGAAAGAAAAACCTTCGCTTTTTGCCTGTTCACCTTCAGGCAGTGTTGGCAAGTTGATCTACTCTGTTGGCATTTTGATGTTCCATCATTCAGTGCTGATAAAGGAAGCCTCTTCGACTTTCTAATATAGACTGATGACCCAATCAGGAATCCTACAGGCCTTCAGTGCCAGGTGGACATCCATCCTCTCTGGTGTGAAAGCAGCCA
>LOEQ01000540.1:76235-88257 GCA_001685075.1 Bramus lutescens | reverse complement strand
TTTTATTAAAATACATGATTGACAGAATACAGACAATTCTCCCACAACAATTGTTCTTCATTTAAATTCCCTCCAGGGAAATGTTCTGTCCTGTCCACTGAGGCAGCCATCACAAACAATCACAAGTACAAAGACAAAAGCAGCAGGCACTGATGTCCTCCCTTGAAGGCATAGAAGAGGAGGAGTCCTGGACCCAGCTGTGGCAATGGCAACTTCTGGTAGCCCTCTTCTCTCCTAGGCTCAGGTAGCCTTTCCTTGATACCAAAGGTGTGGAAGATCTTGGGTACCTTCCTCTTCATGTAAGGGCACTAACCCTGTCTGTGGGCCTCATCCAAACCAAGACACCCACCCCTCATCACCAATATAGCAGTACCCACCAACATAGTAATACCGCTGCTAGACCCCTGATTGACACGTTCATCTGATCCACCTACTCATGTTCTATCATCCAGCTCACCTGCCTAGGTATCGTGACCATCTGCTGCTAGGCAGGGGACAGAAAGACTGATAGTTGTCCAAGCTTACTTGGCATATGAGCTTGATCTTGTACTCTTCAGGCATCTACAGAAATAGACACTGTCCCCATCACATAGAAAACGGAAGTGAGAGCCAAAGAAAACAAAGGCAGGGTCCGGGAGATGGCTCAGCCGGCGCAGTGACTGCTATGCAGTCATGAGGACCTGAGTTATAGCTCTTGAACCCACATAAAACACACGAGGTGAGGATGCCCATTTGTAACCCCGGAATGGAGGAGGTGGAGTCGGGGAGATGGGTGGCCTTAGTGATTTGCCAGCCTAGTTGAAGCAGCAGGTCCCATGTCTTAATGAGAGACCCTAACAGGGCCGTTGGGTCCCGAGAAATGACACATTTATGTATATTGTGTCATCAGCCAGCACCAAAATGTTACTGACTTCCAAGTTGGCTAGTGCAGGGTCTAAAAACCACAGAGCTCAGTGAGCAAGCATTGTGGGTTTCTTTTTCCTTTTTTTTTTTGTCAGACATGGGGCCAAACGTTAAGAAATCTGCCAAGAAGTTCAGAAAGAATGAGGAGCAGGTGCAAGGGAGCCAGTGGGTCCCCTGGAATCACCTGAACACGGTACCTGCTACGGGCTTTCTTACATCTTTTCCCACCTGATTATTTCAAGGCTTTCACGGCAATGTGTTTCTGATCACTTGCCTGTCTTGGGACTGCAGTTTGATGGCTTTTGCTATATTTGTGGAATTATGCAATAGTAGCCACAATCCACTGTAAGACATGGTATCTATGTGTGAGTACACATGTTTTTATGTGTCCACATATGTCCTAGTGGTCTGCTATGGGTGTCTTCCTCAATTATTTCGATCCTGGGTTTGCTTTGATTTTTGATATAGGTCTCATTTTGTAGCCCTGGCTAGCCTGAAACTCTTTATGTGTGCAGACCAGGCTGGCTCTGAACTTACAGAGATCTGTCTGTCTCCGTTCCTAAATGCTGGACTTAAAGGTGTGTATCATCTTGTTTGTGGGACAGTCTCTCACTTGGCCTGGAGTCTACCAATTTGGCTAGACTGACTGGCCAGGAGGTCCCAGGGATCCACTAACCTGTCTTTGCCTCCAAAGCACTGGGATTACATACACACCTTTCCCTGCTTTTTAAAGTTTTATTAGTTTATTTTTCAATTATGTGTACGTGTTTGTGTGCAGTTATATGCGTATGAGTTCAAATGCTCTTGGGAGCTAGAAGAGAGCATCTATATCCCCTGGAGCTGGAGCTAGAAGGAGTTGCAAGTCACCTGATGTGGATGCTGGGAACCAAATTCAGGCCCTCTGAGAGAGCAGCAAATGCTTTTAACTGCTGAGCCATCTCTTCAACCCCAATCACATGGTTTTCCTCAAACTTGCATAGCAAGTACTTTTGAGCTATCCTCCTAACCCCCACTGTAGGACAGTTATAGTGTCAGAGAGAGGGAGAGAGAGAGACCCCCAAAATTTGGCATAACTGACCTCTAAGTCCCCTTCTCACGACTTGCTAGGCCCACCCTCCAATCCTCACTGCAACCACTAATCTTCCCTTCTTTGCAGATCTGCATTTTTGGGCTGCACTTTCTGTGCAGCTGGCTTTGTCCATGTAAGATGGCATTTCTACGAGTCATCCACAACGCAGTAGGTGTCAGAGTGCCACTGCTTTTTTTTTTTTAATGGCAAAGTCCCGCTGGATTGCGCAGAGGGGCCCCATTGTGTCTACTCAGCCACAGAGGCATTTAGCCATCTTCCTGTTTGGACCGTCAGAGCAGAGCTGCTGGGAACATCTGTGAGCATGTTTGCGTGCGGACATGTGTTTCCATTTCTCTCTAGGTTGATGCTTTAATCCACTCAGATGGTAGGTTCGTTTGATGTGGAGAATGGATTGTTCTAAGTAGGGAATTCCCCAAATATAACCAACAGGAGGGAAGAGTTCATTTTCTCCTGGGATAGACTGGCTGGGACAGAAAGCCGTGGACTTCCATCCATTTGAGACTCTTTTGGATTCTGTGACTCTTCCCAGCCCACTTGGTGGACAGTCTCATTTCTCTATCGGCCTGACTTCAGCGGCCCTGCCAGGCCCTTGACTCTCAAGAGGGTAAAACCTCACATGTCCCCTCAAAGCCTCGGACCACTTGGCCAGCTCTTCCACTTCCTGTGCCTAGAATATATCTTTTGGCTTTAAGTGGTATTTTGGGGGAATACATCCTTTAAACAATGAACCGAGCTTTGCTTTTGCTTTTTTTTTTTTTTTGTAAATGATACTAAGTTTTAAATCCCCCAGCCCCTAGATGTGAGGCAAGCACTGTTCTACTGACATGAGCCCTGGGCTTAATCTTGTTTTTCTCTCTCATCTTAATAAATGAATCACAGTGAATGGGTTTGAACCATGGGCACACATCCAAGTTCTTTACTCCGGCTTAACAGATGAAGACTTTCCTGTTCGGAAATAGGGTCCTTTTGGATTTTCACTGGCTATTTATACCTGTTATTTGAGAGCCAGGAATGTCATTGCGGCATTTGGGTTGAAAGCAAAATGGAACTTCACAGCCTTGGAGTGTGTATTGTCTTGGCCAGGCTGTTTTGTCTCCAGAAGGCGTACGCCAACACTGGCAAGTGTAACACACATACACAGCCCAGAAAGCAGACAGCTATCTCAGCTGCTGCAATTTTTGGAGGCAGGTAAGGAAGAGAGGTGTGTGACTATGCAGGTATTGATTGACAGGTCCATCTCCCCACTGTTTTGTCTTCCCTATTCCATTGGGTAGGTAAATGGCTGATGAGTTCAAGGGCCACAAAGTCACAGAATGACCGGTCATGGGCTGTGTCTCGGAGGGCTGGGTGAGGTTGGAACAGATACGGGAAAACACAGCATGGGCCTGGAGGGATGGCTCAGAGGTTAAGACCTAGTACTGCTCTTTCAAAGGACCCGAGTTTGGTCCCTAGCACCTTTGCTGGACATCTTACAACTGCTTGTAACTCTAGCTCCAAGGGATTGGAAACACTCTTTTGGCTTCTGCAGGCACCTGAACCAACTCTCTCTCTCTCTCTCTCTCTCTCTCTCTCTCTCTCTCTCTTCCCTGTTCCATTGGGTGTTGGTGAATGGCTCTCTGCCTCTTTAAAAAAAGATACTTGAAAAACGAAAGCAACCAACCAAACCCTACCCTTGAAGCCCCACACCTGTCCTCTCCCACTGTGCACTCCAGCAAGGGGGATGGGCACACAGAAGCAGCTGCTCACGGCCTGTAACAAAATATGGACTTCAAAAGTTTGCCAGCTGTTTCTGGAATGTGACTGCCACCAAGTCCCCTGAGCTTTGGTCCCCGCACCTTCACTACCCATGCCTGACAAGTTGGCTTCAGGACAAAGTGTCATCAGAGGGTGTTGATTGTGCAGTGTCCAGGCAATCAGAACCCAGGATGTCAAGACCAGTCCTGGGGTTTTTAGAAATCTCTTTTTCCATAACCATCCAAACAGAAATGGTTGCATGCCTTGTGCTTCCCCCTAGGCACAGTCCTTACCCTGGGACATCAGACAGGAATCATGGTGGCAAACAACAGATGCAGGCCAGTCATCCTCAACATAAGGGTGTGTGTGTGTGTGTGTGTGTGCATACATGTGTGTATGTATGTGCATGCCTCCTGCATATGGAATATGGAGGTCAGAGGACAACCTTGGGCATCATTCTTCAGGTACCTTTTACCTTTTGTTTAAGACAAGTTCACTCATTGGCCTGGCACTTGGCCAAGTAGGCTAGGCTGGCTGGTCATGGTGCTCCAGGGAGGGCTTATCTCCATTTGCTATCTTACCATCAATGGGATTATAGGATTACAAGTGTGTGTCCCACACCCAGCTCTTTGCGTGGGTTCTGGAGGCCAATAGGAGGCTAGAGCATAGCACTGGCGAGCAGGAACTCTGTGGCGGGCTGTTTGGTCCCTATACCCCAAGGAACTACACTCAGCATCAATTCAATTATGTTCAGGCTCTTCCTTCAGTTACTCAGAGCCTTAAGTGAGACAAACCAGTTAACCTAGGCAAACCAATGACAGCCTAGTCTGACCTTGGCCCCAGTCTTTGGAGGTTGGGTCTCTTTCCCCGAGCAAGTATAAAGGATGGCTCTCAAAGGCAGATTGGTATTTTCTTAGGAATACAAACACCTAATTGACTGCCACCACACTGGGAGCCCTAGAAAACTGTGTATGGTTGCGTCAGTTCAAACTGGCCCTGACCAATGAATGTCACATGCACCTCTGGGGCCCATGGGGAGGCAAGCCTCTGTGTTGTCTGCCATTGTCCCCTCCATTTCCCCTAGCTGCTCTGCACTCCTGGGGCTCTGCAGAGGGTGGGCAAGTTCAGGAAGCTGGAATGGAGAGCCGGGTGGACCTGGGGTACGTAGCCAGCTCCACAAAAGTCAGGTTAAAGAGTGTCCTTGGGATATCGGAGTCCAGGGAAGGCAGGCCCTCTGTTGTGGAGGCTGGGACAGGGGAGGCAGCCCCTCTGCTCTTGTGGATGGGTAGGAAGGGGGGGTGGGAGGGCGGCAGCCTTTAAGCTGCAGTAGATGGACCTTGAGGGTGGAGCATTCTCAGGGCCAATGTGCATTGCAACCAAGCTGGAGTTAGCCGAGGGCTTTGACCTTCAGGCCACGTTTACAAGTGCAGAGAGCAAGACTCCAGAAACTGGCTCCGGCTTCAGGCCAAGTGAAGGGCCCTCTGCGGAAAGCCTGGGCTTAGGTCTTGGGGTTTACAGCAGAAATCTCTCGACCGGAGCTGTGTTATCTAATAGCCAGCTAATAACGTGCTCAGGATGCCGGAAGGGCCCAGGTGCCAGAAATCTATTTTTAAGGAATGAGTCTTTGCGTATGAGCATCCAAGAGGAGTTAGCATAGCCCATGTCCCAACATCCAACGGACAACTGCACACTAAGTTTATACTGCAGGGTAAAGAATGCTCTTCCTTGGAATTCTTTGCAAGGGTAGGGGCGGGTGTGTGTCCTCATGATAGAGAGTGCTGTAAATGACTCTCCATACACCTTAGCATCAGGGCCAAGCTAGCTCTGCCCATTCATTAAAAGCTAAGATTTATTATTTGTGTGTATGAATGTTTTCTTGATTATGTGTATGTGCATCATGTATGTACAGTGAGTGCCTGTGGAGGTCAGAAGATGGCACTGGATCCCCTGGAAGTGGAGTTGCAGATGCTAGTGAGCTTGGGGTGGGAACTGAACCCAGGTCCTCTGCAAGAGCACCCAGTGCTCTTAACTGCTGAGCTGTCTCTCCCCACCCCCTCGACTCTATTCTCGAGGGTACTGATGAATTCACTTCTACTTCAGTTTGCGCAGCTTTGATGGGTTGTGTCACTGAGAGAAATAAATGCTAGCCAGGTTGTGGCCTGGATGCAGGAGCTACTTCTTTAATTATTTCCTGTTCCCGTGTCGCAAGGGTTCCTACTTTGGAGGGACCTAAACAAAGGCTACCTTCTCTCCCTCAGATCCCAACAACTCAAAATACTGTTCCCTCAAAGCTCATCCTGGGGGAATCTATGAGTTTATTGGGCTTACCTACAGAGAGAGCATGGGTGACCCCAAAGCAAGTCTCACTGGAAGGTTTCCCCCAGTTGGCCTGGTTGACAGTTTCTCCATAGTTGTGTAGTCAGACTTCTCCAACATATGTAGTCTAGCTCCTCCCCTAGACAGATGCTCAGGCCACATGCACTCAGGGCAGAGTTGCATTGTATGATGCTAAAGGGGGCGACTGGAATCTTCGGTGCCGTGTCCAGCCCCACCCACTCCATCTTTGTGAGATGTTAACAGATGGACTCTTGCAAGCAAGCAATGCTGATCTGATGAGGGTGGCAGCTGCTTTGCCAATAGGACTGAGTTCTCCAGCACACTGGTAAAGGCCGTGGGCTTTCCTTCAAATGGCATGGCTTCTGGACTTGAACCCATGGCTGCAGATGTAACACTGAGCCTGGGTCTGGGATCTGGTTACGGAATCAGACTCTCACCCCTATCCAGGCCTGCTCGGTGAGATCCATGGGGCCTAGCACCTACTTGAACAGCAGCTGCTCACGAACTTCAGAGGTGTACGCTTAGAATAAAAGAAGATATCAGGGGATCCAATGTACCCCAAAAGGTCAGGTCTCCTTCTTGTACACCCTGACTTGACCTTCCGAAGAACATCACAGGCCAAGTCCTGACACTTGAGAACAACTTTGATTCCCACACTCTGTGCCAGTATAAATTTGAACATCAGCAA
Organism: Bramus lutescens; assembly: GCA_001685075.1. Lineage (NCBI taxonomy): Eukaryota > Metazoa > Chordata > Mammalia > Rodentia > Cricetidae > Bramus > Bramus lutescens. The sequence continues at coordinate 81,505 of LOEQ01000540.1, read as the reverse complement.
TTCCACTCCCCCTGGTTCCTGTGTTCTACAGTGAGGGTTTGGGGGAGACACGTGAAAAGAGAACAGTGCAAACAAAGTACAGGACAGGCTCATCTGATAAAGTATTTTTTTAAACGGTCACAAATTTTTTCCTGTATAAAGCTATGCTCTATAAAATTAAGATATTTCTAAAATGTAGATAAGACAAAAGAAAAGAGTAAAAAACAAATCACACCATTTAAATGCCCAGACATGGGTGGTTTTGGAGAATTTGCATTTCTCTTATTTGACACGCAATCTGGAAAAAACAAAAATGAAAAACAAGTTGATACGTTTCATGCTTTTGTATGAAGTCTTGGTACAGAATACCTCCAGGCAAATTCCTGTAACAGGGTCTCCAGGTTGAAGGTTGCAGGGGCTTGTGAAAAAGCAGACTTGATCTTGAACAAGCCTTGTGTCACTGTGGGAGAAGCTGAGATCTAACACTTTGTCCCCCAGGATCCCAGGAGAGTTTTGTAGAGGAAAGCAAAGTCCCAGTGAGTAAATATTTGAAATGAAGCTCTCAGTAGGTCACCCAGCTCCAGCGGGTTACCTGCGGATTTTCTCAGAGCTGGAGCTTCTGAAAGCAAAGGGACAATGCAGCTCCAGCCTGGATGACCAGGGCATGGCTGGGTGCTGCCTGGGCATGGGTCCTGGGATCTCAGGGCCCCTCTCTGTGGGAGAGAGGGCTAAGAACCTCATCTATATCAGGAGCTGCTGTTCTCTGGAGCACCACCTCTTTCTAGGCCTCATGCCCAAGACAGCAGAGGCCGGAAGAAGGTATTGGTCCTCTGGAGCTGGAGATGCAGGCAGGTGTGAGTCTCTCAATGGAGATCTGAGCTCTGGTCCTCTGCGAGAGCAGCGAGCTCTCTTAAATGATGATCCATTTTTCCAGTCCCTCGCCAGGAGCTTAGGAATGACTTCGCTTTAGGAACTTACCACTTGATACTCTTCCGTGCCCATTACTGAGCATGAGTTTGAATGTTATTAGTTTAATTGGCTTTCGAGTCGGTAAGGCAGCTCAGCAGACTCTTGCCGCCAAGCCTGATGATCGGAGTTCAATCCCTGAGACCCACACAGTGAAAGGAGAGAGCTGACTCCTGCAGGTTGTCCTCTGATCTCCATATGTGCACTGTGGCATGTGTGTGTGTACATGTGCCTGTGTGTGTCTGCGTGTGTGTTTGTGTGAGTGCCTATGTATGTCTATGTGTGTGTGCCTGTATATGTCTATGTGTCTCTCTACGCACATGTGAATGCCTGTGTATATTTAAGTGCTTGTGTGTATGTGTGTTTATTTGTGCTGTGTGTGTGTGTGTGTGAGTGCTTATGTGTATGGGTGTATATGTGTTTATGCCTGTGTATGTGTGTGCCTCTGTGTGGGGGTGCGGGTGCCTGTGTGAGTCTGCGTGTGGATGTCTGTGTATGTGTGTATGAGTACCTGAATAAGCCTGTGTACGTGTTTACTACAAACACACAGAGTTTTGCTCTGCATGCAGCTGTCACAGGCTTTTGGGAATGCTCCCAAGTAGACTCTGGGGCCACAGGATCTGAGAGCTAATGCTCTGGATGCACCTGCTGAGTTGTCCTGCAGGAAGGTGATCCAGCCGACACCCTCCCCTGTGGAGCATGGGAACACCTCCTTCTGCAGCCTGCCAGCGACAGGAGTGAGCTAGCTGAGTCCCGTTCCTGCCAGCTTTAGTGGTACCCCACTTTTAATTCGGTTTGCAGGTTTCGTCAGAGCCAAGGACGAGCACCCCGGCCCAGCGTCACTCGTACTGTCTGCTGGAATTATCTTCGACTTCACTTTGTTTTCTTCTGAGGTGCTTGTCATATTAACTAAGAAAAGTGACACATAGCTACAATTTAGCTGGATGTGGCAGTGCACACCTGTAAAGTCAGCACTTGGGAGTGTGAGGCAGGAGGATTACTGAGAGTTTTAGACCAGCTTGGGCTACATGTGAGTCCCAGGCCAGCCTGACCTGAGAATGCGATCCTGTCTCAAACAAAACAAAAACAAGGCAGTGGGCAGTGAAACAGAGACCACAGTGTCTGGACTTCTGGTTTCTGCATTCTTTTATTTTATTCAGGGTCTGATTCCACTTGATTTGCTGTGCTAGAGGCCAAACCCAGGGCCTCACTACATCAATCCTAAGCAAGATATATTTCATTGAATGATTTTTAATCTTTGTGTCCTTAAGCGTGCCAGTTGGTTATCAACACTGGCACATATAAAACCCTGTAATGATGAAATATTTTCTCAATTCTTTAACACACACACACACACATACACGGGATTGAACCCAGACTCTGGTGTGTCCTAAGCAGACTTTCTACCACCGAGATATATCCCCAGCCCTTCACCTGTGTTTAAAATGTTGTTAAGGGACAACAATATGGCTCAGTGGGTAGAGGTGCTTGCCAAATAAGCCAGATAACCTGAATTCAATCCTGGAAACCCACAGTGGTAGGAGACCCAACTTCTGAATCTTATCCTCTGACTTTCATGTATGTGTTATTGAATATACATATGTACATACATATACACACACAATTTTTAAAAATTCAAAGTAAATTTTAAAACACTTTTTAAATCTTTTGTTGCACTTATAGAAAGCATAACTTGACTTCCCCCAATCCCATACTACTCTAGAATTTCTACATTGTTTTCTCTAGTGGTTTGAAATGTTTGTCAAATATATTTATTCTGTCTTTGGATTTTCTGTTTCATATCCATTATAATTTTATCCTTACATCAATAATGCAATTTTAGTGACCTCAGCTCCGTGGCCTCTGATTATTTTATAAGGCAGGTCTCACTTTAATTCACTCAGCAGACTTGACTTGTCAATTGCCTGTCCTCAGCCCTGTACACAGATGTCGGCTCCTCATTATTCCTTTTGATATCTTCTTATCTTCATGCATGACTTTTGAAACTGAACCTAGATCTCGTCTAATGACATATATGAAACACATACATCATGGGAAGCATATTTTAAAGTGTCTAATTTATGAATTTATTTGGGTAGTTCTGAGAGCTTTAGGTTTGATGATTCCTAAGGGAGATATCACTCAGGGCTGTCGAGATAGCTCAATGGGCTAAGGGGCTTGTCGCCAAGCCTGACTAACGGTTGCATTCCAGGTAGAATTCCGTGGTGGAAGTAGAGAACCAACTCTTGAATGTTGTCCTCTGACCTTCAAATGCTACCCAGGATGCACACACAAAAAACAAATCTTTAAAAAGACAAAAAAAAAAAAAACAGAACATGACAATCTAGTCAAGTCCTCTTTTTAAGTGCCTCAAAAACATGCTTGGGAATCCTCCCTAGTGGCTACTTTATTTTAAAAATGTACATGAATGTATTTGTCTAATACAGTTATGAACCCTTTTGTTCTTACTTCATTGATATTGATATGCTTGTTTACTTCAGTGTCAAATTTCACTTTTTAAAATTTTTTATTTTTTTATTTTGCAGGTTTTCTCTGTGTAGCCTTGGCTGTCCTGGAATTAGCTCTTGTCAACCAGGCTGGCCTTGAACTCACAGAGATCCACCTGCCTCTGCTTCCTGAGTGCTGTCCGGCTCATTTCACTTTTATCATCAATGTCATCATCTTCATTATTGAGACAGGGTCTTGTGTATCCCAATCTAGCCTTAGACCCACTATGTCACTGGCGTGACTTTGAACTCCTTCCTGATCCTCCTGCCTCTACTTACCAAGTGTCGAAGTTATAGGTGTGTGTACTACCATAGCTGGTTTATTCCTTGCTGGGGACTGAACTCAGGGTTTTGTGTACGCTAGGCAAGCACTTTACCTACTGAGCCTCATCTTCAGCCCTCACTTTAATTAACATCATTTCTCACTTATTTACAGTACGTCTCATAGTGTGTGTGTGTGTGTGTGTGTGTGTGTGTGTGTGCATGCCAGGTAAGTGCAGGTACCTGAGGAGAGGCCAGCAGAGGGCGTTGTATCTCCTGGAGCTGGAGTTACAAGTGGTTGTGACCCTTACCCCACCACATGGGTTCTGAAAACTGAACCCAGGTCCCCTGCAAGAGCAGCAAGCTCTCTTAACTGCTGAGCCTTCTCTCCAGCCCCATCGTGTGCCTAATTATTAATTTCAATGCATATCTCTTTCTCTTTTTTTAACTGTAATCTTGCTTTTCTTAAAATGCTCTTTAAAATAGTAACACTACCCTTGAAAGCAGCTTTGAACACAAACAACACATTTACTATGTAGTGTCTTCTATGATCATTGTTTTTGCAAGTATTGTTGAAATATCTGTGATTTCAGAATTGTGTAAAAGGTAGTTTTTATTACAAAATTCTGTAGCTCCATTAAACTTGTTTTTAAGATTGCGTGAGTGTGTGAGTGTGCGTGTGTGTGTGCGCGTGTGTGCGTGTGCGTATGTGTGTGTGTGTGTGCGCGGTGTTCCCGAAGGCCAGAAGAAGACATTAGATCCCCTAAAGCTGGAGTTACAGAGTGTTGTGGCTGCTAGGAACTGAACTCAGGTCCTCTGCAAGACCAGCAAGCACTCTTTAACCCCGAGTCACCTCTCCAGGGCTGCTCAGCTGAGCTTTTCAAGGGACTCTTATGCTGTGGTCGTGCTGTGGTTGGTGACCACAGCTCACGCTAGATGTCCTGACTTGGGATATCTCTGGCACTTATCTGCAGGTGGGGCCCACGTGACGGTGGCATTTTGTCTTTTCCTCCATTTCTTTGCTCCCATGGAACGTGTGGTTTAGTCACAAGGGTGGAAGGTATCCTAACAAGAATCTACAGAGGGAGCAGGAGGGCAGGGTGGCTCACAGCTCACCCTGTCCAGGAACTCAAGCCCCCCCCCCGCCCCGAGTGTCCACAGTCAAGGAAACACTTTTGCTGTGTGCTATTGTAAGGTGTGTGGTCACCTTACAGAATGAATCTCTCTCTAGCTGTCTGGACTGTGGGCACATACCGTGTGTGTTAGGTTCTCCCCACAAGAGATCCTTATTCTTTACAAAGGAGAAAGTCAGAAACAATCAGCGTACCACATGTGCATGTGGCATAGCTTGTATGTGTGTGTTCTGAGAATTTCTGCCCCGAGGACACAGAAGCAATGCCTACTCCTCCTTCGAAGGTCACAGCTACAACCAAAGAATGACAACCCCTAGTATGACTGTTCCACCCAAGCTCTGTAGTAGGAGGAACAAATAGGCTGAGTCTCGCTGCCCGGCTAGCTTAACCCCTGAAATAACCACACAGAAATTGTATTAATTAA
>LOEQ01000540.1:25180-38922 GCA_001685075.1 Bramus lutescens | reverse complement strand
GTGAGTTCAAGGCCACCCTGGGCTACACGAGATTGAATCAGTCTAAAAGAGAAAGAGAGCTCACATCCTTTGATCCTAGCACTAGGGAAGTGGAGACAGGAGTGGTATGGCTGGGCGGAGAGGAATATAAGGCAGGAGGAGAAAGGAGCTTGGAGCATTCAGTCTGAGGATTCGGTAGAGGTAAAAAGTCTCTCTTGTGCCTGGCTCCTTTTCTTCTCGGATCTTTCAGCTTTTACCCCACTACCTGATTCTGGGTCTTTATTATTAATACCAGTTAGAAATCACACTACAGACCTTCTTCATGTTCTCTGTGTAGTTCTATCCACAAGATTGCTTTCCAAATAAGGTCACAGTTTGAGGTCCCAAGGGGACGTGAATATTCAGCTCAATGCCAGCATCTCCCCATTTTACAGACAGAGAGAGTAAGAGGGACAGGAGGCTCAGCAGACCTCTGGGTTCATTTCATAAGGAATGGGAAGCCAGAGCTTCCAGATCAAGTCCAGCCATCCTCTTGCTTTGTCCTGCTCAGCAAGGGAACCAGAAGAAGGAGGAGGCCGCCAACGAGACACTAGCAATGCCCCAGCATCCAGAAGCCAGGAGATACATCTTCACAGGAGCCAGCAGGAACATGAATCAGACACCATCACTGCACTAGCACCTTCATCCAGTCACGTGAGTAAGGACCCTGCCTGGTGGTACCTCAGATTTCAGGACCAGTGGGTAGAGACTCTGAAATGCTGCCATGCTGTGAGAGAACCATCTCAGGCGAATATGGGCCATGTGGTCCAATCCCTAATCTCTCAGAGCAACTCCACAGAGCCCATTTCTAGAACCTCTTATCTTTGCAGAGAAGTACTAACAGGGCCTGATCCAGGGACCCACAGATGTCCACTTTGAGGAGTTGGTAATAATGTGGGCTAGAGTATCTCAGTACCCCCATTGTGCCTAAGACCTATCAGGGATAACGTCCCACTACAGACATCAGTTTGCATCCCTTACCTTCTGAATGGCGTCTCTGCCTAGCTCTACACAGAACCACACAATCTTCCTTCAAGCATGAAGCCCCTACATAGAACTGTAAGATGCCAAGAGCATTGAATGGGTAATTGATAATGTGATAACCAATGAGAAGCTGACCACCCCCACACTGTTCTAAGAGTTATGCATACAATATACATGACTTCATCCAATTTTCAGACATTCCTATGACTGACTTTCTTTCTTTTCTTTGGTCTCACTACATAGTCCTGGCTAGCCTTTTCTACAGACCAGGTTGGCCTTGAACTTCCAGAAAGTATCAGCCTTCCTCTGCCTCCCAGGTTCTGGGATTAAAGGCACATACCACCTGGGCCAACTCATTTCTATTTTTATTTCCAATCTTCATATAAGGAATATTAATTTCAGTCAGAATTATGATATATGTACACAGTCAGATGGCTAACAAGCGCTTCAGCCTTTCGGGCGATTTTTTTCTTAAAATTAATAGTCACATTTTAAAAGAAGCTGGAAAGGGCTGGAGAGATGGCTCAGTGGTTAAGAGAACTGGCTGCTCTTCTGGAGGTCCTGAGTTCAATTTCCAGCAACCACATGGTGGCACACAACCATGTGTAATGAGATCTGGCGCCCTCCTCTGGCATGTGGGCATACACAGACGTAGAATATTGTATACATAATAAATAAATCTTTTAAAAAAATAAATAAAAGAAGCTGGAAAATAACCATTTGGAAACTATCTCATTTCTAATTGAGATAAGAGTGCGTGCAAGTTTCATGTGAGCCAGTATATTTGCATGGCCTCAGAGCGCCTCAGACAGAGCCTGGAAAAACAGCATTACTCATGAGGGAGGGAACAGTCACTCTGCGGAAGATGAATCTGGCCCAGTCTACCTGGAGAGTCATTAGTTTTCCATGAACCAGCATTTACCACCTGCACTGCTAAATAAAACACTGTCCTTGACCCAAAATCATTTAGGCCGTCCATCCATCATCTCTACCTGTCGACTGTGCAAAGGATGTCTGAGGTCGAGCCAACTTCCCTGGCTGGGTGAAAAGATTAAAAAGGTAGGTGGGAAGGGTGGGGGCTCACCGAGGGAGAGGTTGCATAAGGTCCTTGTCAAACAACTCTACTCTCACCAGGCGCAACTAACAACATGAAGGAGAGGCCCCAGAGGCAGTATTTACACAAAGCCCTTTTCCTGTGAAGAATGGAGGGGGTGGAACTCCTAGGGCAGTGTCTGGTAGCCTAGGGAGACTCAGAGAACAGGGTTTGAATGGGATAATTACTGAAGGCATCAGAACTAACCTTAACTCAACTGTAAGCTCATGACAACTTCCACAAAGGTACTAAGGCATTTACCAGACATTATGTGGGACCAGTAAACGAGACGAGCTGTATTTTTTTTTTACTTAAAAACAATGCAAACAGGAAAGTTTCATTGGCACATGATGATGACTTCTGTCATCTACTGAATCTCAAGGTGATTTGGGAGAACATAGTCTTTCTGTGAACGTGTTACACTTCTGATTCCGCTTTCATTCCCCCTTCTTTATCTTCAATTATAGTCTCATATAGTGGTCATTTGAAAACAAGGATAGCCAGATGTGGCACTGGCCTATAATCCCAGCTACTGAAGGGCCTGAGGCAGGAGGATTGACAGCGCAAGGTTTGCCTATGCTGCAGCATGAACTCAAGGGCATCTCGGTGACTTAGTGAGACCACAGACCCATCTCAAAATAAAATGTGAAAAGGCTATGGATGTAGTTTGGTGCTAGGGCGCTTGCCTAGCATGGGTAATGCCCGATGTGAAAGGAATCACTGAAACAATTTATTCATTGAATGAGGAAAACACTGGTAAGCAGAACAGTTTGACTTTGGAAACTAAAAGTCTGGAACAGCGACAGACACTGAGTCAAAGTCAACAAATATGAGCATCAGTCCCGTGCTTAGGTGATGGGAAACTAGCCACTGCTTCCCAAGAGACTAAGAGGTTCTTTAGAGGCAAAGAAAGAAATGACCACAATGATAGTAATGATGTTAGTGGCAATGGTGGTGTTGATGTTGGGCATAATAATGATAGGAATTATAGGGATGGTGAGGATGCTTCTATTGATAATGGTCATGTTGATGATGGTGATGATGGTAGTGATGGTGGCAATGGGGACGATAATAATGGTAATGGTAATGGTCGTGATGATGATAGTGATTATAGTGATGGTGATGATTGATGATGGTGATGATGGTGGCAGTGGTGATGATGTTGATTGATGATGGTGATGACAGTGGCAATGGTGATGATGTTGACTGATGATGGCAATGATGGTGGCAATGGTGATGATGTTGATTGATGATGGTGATGATGGTGACAGTGGTGATGATGTTGATTGATGATGGTGATGATGGTGGCAATGGTGATGATGTTGATTGATGATGGTGATGATGGTGGTAGTAACAGTAATGGCAATCAGGATGTGGTGGTGATGGTGGTGGTGGTGATAATTATGTTGGTGGTAAAGGGGATGACAGAGATGATGAATAGTGGAGATTGTGGTAATGGTAATCACGGTAATGGCAGTGATGGTGTTGGTGGTGGCGGTGAGGATGGGGATGATGGTGGTGATGGTAAGGATGGTGATCGTGGTGGAGGTTGGTGGTGACAATGATAATGGTGGTGATTACAGGAGGAAGAGCCAAAACAAGAGAAAAAGAAAAAAGAGGAAGAAGAGGGAAGATTCTGGCATTACTTGTCAGAGAGGAAAACCTACAAGCTTAAATGCCCACCCTTAGCCTTCCTCCTAACCAAGGGGTGGACTTACACAAATTAGTTAATGTCTCCAGGTCTTAATTTCTTTATCTTCAAAACAGACATTAGAAGCCTATTTTAAGGCTACTGGTGAAAAATGAGCAGGGATATCATTTAAGTTTTTAAAGTCAGCAAAGTGCTTTCAAAGGGTGTTTGATCAAAGAGGCGTGTTAATACCTGCTTTGCCCCTCTCCCTCCAACTCTCCAGAGACTGCACAAAAATGTAATTACACATGCTTTTAAGTGTGAAGATCTTGGGGGAACTAAAATGCTGTTGTCAGTAGAAAATTCCAGAAACACCTGAAAGTAGGAAAACAGCTGGGGTTGGTGCTGGGTCAGATGGGGTCAGTAGCTGGTGTATGCCCAGCAGTCAGGACCGAGAGGGAACCAGTAGGGGCCATCCAGAGGACCTATGTGTGGGAGCTCAAAGGGGCAGGAGGGAGGCAAGTGCTCATTCTCATTTTTTTTGGTAGGGGTGAAACTTTTGCTCTTTGACACCAATAAAACTTAAGATTGAATATGACTGGAAACTTAATTTGCCTCTAGAAAAACATACCTGCTATACAGAACAGCCAAAGGCAAATGGGAATAGATACACAAGACTCAGTTCATTTATTTTTTACAAAAAAAAATACAGAGCAAAGACTAACAGAAAGTAACCTACTTATGCTACAACACAATGATACCAAAAAAAAAACATATTCAGGCAATCCTTCCCTCAAAATGTAATATCTGCTCAGATTCTGTCAGAAAATTCACTGTGTCAGCTTATGAAGGGCATATTTGTGATGCGCAAATCCTAAAATAAAGGAATATACAAAGAACGCAATGTTAGTATTAGACAAATTCAAAGTCCAAGGACAAAAAGAAGTTCAGACTCCCAAAGGCATAAAAATTATTTCTAAGAAACTTTTATTTTTAAAAATCATGTGTATGAGTGTGTATGTGCACCATGTGCGTGCAGGTGCTTGCAGAGGTCAGATGAGGGCGCTGGATCCCCTAGAACTGCAGTTAGAGGTGGGTGTGGATGGGGAGCTGAAAAATCCTGGAGTGAATGTGTGAAGGTGAAATGAAGTCCTGAGTCTGTGTGTATTGTTGACATGGGCAGTGGGCAAAGGTATGTCAAGGGCTAATGCTTTGGACTCATGGGAAATCGGCCAAGCCTTCACCCACACAAGTCAGGCAGGGAGCGTAGTGCTGGAGAAATAGCCAAGTGTCCTATATCTTGCAGGCAACAGGAAGTCGACTGACTCTTGGGCAGTATATTGAGTAGATGAAACCTCAAAACCCACAGGGACACACTTCCAACAGAAGGTGTGGCCCAGATTAGAGGTGTGCTCTCCAGCCTCTAGGTCTGGATTAAAGGTGTGTGTCATCCAGCTTCCTCCAACAAGAAGACCACACTTCCTCCAACAAGGCCACACCTCCTAATAGTGTCACTCCCTATGAGTTTATGAGGGTCAAATAAATTCAAACTACCACAAGGGGGTTGCCATTTCCTACCATGAGATCATTCCTGATGACATCAGTGTCTAGCAGAGCTGGAAGCTGGGATCATTCACAATTTAGCATATTCTACCTGCAAACAAACAAGATTCTGTCAGCCCAAGAGCATGTGGATCCCAGAACCACAACCAAGAGTAGATAGGAAGGGATATCCATGGTTGTTCCTCACCATCACACCAGAAGATGTTAGTTAATCTAGTTACTCTTGATTGACAATTTGGTGGGATTTAGAATCGCCAAGGAGACACATCGTTGGTTATATCTTTGAGGGAATTTCCAGGGAGGTTTAACTGGGGAGGGAAAAGCCCACCTTTAACTGTGAGTAATGTTCTTGTGTGATGTAGGCTCCTGGATTGAATAAAAAGGAGAAAGGGGATTGAGTATCAGCATCCATCTCTTTTTTTCTTCCTGACTGTGGATGTCACGTGACCAGCTGTCTCATGCTTCTGCTGCCATGCCTTCCCCACCATAATGGACTGTATTCTCAATCTGTGAGCTGAAATAAATCCTTTCTTCCTTAAGGTGCTCCTTATAGGCATTCTGCACCTCAAAGCCTAAAGTAAAAAGTACATACATTTTACATAATTGTAAACTTATATAAGTTAATTTTTATTAATGCATAGGCATTGTACATGATAGTTGGGTATATTTCTATCATGTATTGGGTCTTATTCAACCCTTACTTTTTCTTGTCCTTGTTCCTTACTTTAACTGGCTGCTCCTTTCTTTTTCCAAAATAGACTCCTTCTACTTCCATGTCTCACGCACGCCCCACCAAGAGCGCATGTGCATGCGTGTATATGTGTGTGCGTGTGTGTTCAGCACATTAGAAAGCATCATGATCTCTTCCCCAATTTTGCTTATTTCCCCAGATGACATACTTTCATTCTTCTTTACAACCAAATAAAATGCTATTGTATACACAACCATTTTTTTTTTTTAGCTGTTCATCTGGTAATGGGCACTGAGGCTGTTTCCATATCTTGGCTACTGTGGATAGCACCATAACATACCCAGATATGCTGACTTAGTGTTCTTAGGATACATATGTAGGAGGGCCACACCTAGGCCATATGATTAGGTCTAAGTTTAGATTTGTGAGGCCCCTTCACAGTGATCTCATCGGTAGCTATACTCATCACCACACCTATACCATTACCTGCCTAAGGATTCCTTTACACCACACCTATACCATTATCTGTATATAATGTAGTTTTTAATAATACCATGTTTAGCAAAAGGCTTAAGAAAATTCCTGAAAATGTAGCCATCAGCTCTTATTGGCAGGTACAAACAAACTGACTCCAGTTCCCTACTGTCCAAGGCTGAGAATTTGCCAGAATTTTAAGTGGAAGTCATGCAAATATTTGTCATATGATATTGTAGAGAGCTAGAAGTCTTGTCAGTTATTGTCCAGCACACAAAGACTAGGGGTATAGCTAACACATCGGCTGCAGGCGTGGTGCAAGCCAGGCAGCTTCTTCGTGTTAGACACAGCATCTCAGTATTGGAGAGCAATGGGCTCAATGCTATGAATTCCAGCTCAGTCTGTCATTTAATAGGGATGCAAACATTAATGGGAACTGAGGCCCCTGAAGTGTCTCTTCATTCTGTCACCCAAGGGGGGATGAATGAGAAAGAAAACTTGTGGATTGTAATTGCTTAAAATAGGATGTGATGTAAAAATCTAATCCCTTCTCCCTTTTCCCAATAAAGTTCTACAGACAGAGAAATTATGCTTACTGCCAGTGTATTGAAGGTAAAAAGAGAATTCTGCTCTTCCTTTGGGGGAAGAGGAAGGACATCTCTTTAGAGCTGTCGGCTTTCACAAGCCATGATAAATTATTCCTTTTCATTACTGATTTGCTAAGCAGGAGGCTTGGTGTAATGGCAGAAACTTTCATTTAATTTTCCCAGTCATAGATGACTGAGGTTCCTGATCTAAAATATACCCGAGTTATTAAAAGAAGTGAGGATATTGATCAATATGTATTAGGGTGTACCTTCAGAATATCACTGTTCATATAACATGGTCATCGTTTGGCTGGAGACATTGTTTGTTCTGAGGACAGTCTGTATCAGGTGCATATACCTCTTATGATTCTTTGGTTTTGGAGTGACTGGCAGGCAAAAATACCATAAATGGATCCAGAAATGTCATGCTTAGAACTCACAGTTTCCAAAAAATTCTTGAGCAAACATTTTCATTGGAATGGTGTGTGTGTGTGTGTGTGTGTGTGTGTGTGTGTTGTGACCTCAGAAGCCAGAAGAGACTGTTAAATCCCTAGAGCCAGAGTTGTAGGCAGTTGTGATTCACTCAGCGTGGGTGCTGGGAACTGACTCAGAGTCCTCTGAAATAGGTCTTATCTGCTGAGCCATCTCTCCAGCTTGTGTGTGTGTGTGTGTGTGTGTGTGTGTGTTTAAGAAAACAACTGACCCAAACATCAGAATCCTTTATGCACCTAGAACTTGGGTGAACTTACATTGTTTTGAAAGCCCTCAGTCACATACATGTAACACTGTAATTATCATTTATAAATTGCAATTATCACATATGGATCTAGTTATATAAAAACTGTAATTATGTGCCCAATATCCATGCACACAGAAGAGCAGAGCCTGCTACTTCCTGCTCGTCTGATGCTTTCGGCCCAAGCTACACAGCTCACTCCCATTCACAGCCCTTGCTGTCAGTCAGCACTTACAGAGGTCTTGCAGGAAACTTTCACATTCACTTAGGGCCCTGAAAGAGGTGCTTAAGCATCCTGGGGAACGACAATATCCTCTAACTGCCCAAAGTCAGGTCTGAAAAGTGTGGGGCGCTTGCTAAGCCGACAGCCTCGAAGTAGGGACTTTAGAAGTTGATGGGGTGGATCTGAAGTAGCAGTTACAAACTGATAAGATATCCAGGTATCTTCACTAATAAGAGAGGACTGTATTTTTCTTAGTACTTTGTTTTCATTTATTTATTTTTAAATCAAAGTCTTGCCATGTCACTTTAGCTAGTCTAGAACTCAGTCAGAAACTGGCACACACACCCCCGTCTGAGATTCCCAAGTGTTAGGTGTGGGTCACCATATCCCATTTACCATGTTTTAATGGATTAGCAGAGCTAGTGAGGAAATAGGGGTTACTTCGCTCTGGGTCATATGACTTCCACATTGTTCTAGTGGGGTTCATTTAATAATGCTAACCTCTGAATTGGCCAACTAAGTATATGGTTACATGAAATAAGAACTTTGACCATATTCTAAATATTCTCTTTGCATCTTTACCCGGATACCCAATTGCCTTCTTAGCTAGTCAAATAGTCAAAGCCATGTTGGGGTCTTCTCAGGATCTCTGCTACTGAAACCCAGTTTATGTGTGTTAATGTTTATGACTACAGCCACAGTGAAGGCCAGCACCACAGAGCAGTACAGTGGACACTCAATGACTATCATCTGGGTAAGGGATAGGTGGTATCAGTCTGGAACTTTCCCCCAGGGCTCATGTGCTGGAGGTCTGGTCTTAGCTAGCAGTGCTATTATGGGGTGTTTGGATGATGAAGGCTCTTCCCCAGGTATTGGCTTAACCACACATGGATTCATAATTGAACGGGCTATGGGGAGGTATTGAAGACCAGGGGATAGGTCTAAGTAGAGGAAGAGGGTCATTGGGGGTGCCTTTAGTGTATCTTGTCTTTGAACTCTTCTCTTTCCTTCTCATTGCTTCCTGTTTATCATCAGCTGAGGCTGCTCTGTTCCAGTACATAGTCCTGCCATGATGCTGTATTCTCTGGTTAGTTCTGTGTATATTGTCATCATCTCATCATCACCATAATCTCCACCATCATCCTCAACATAACCATGATCTTCATCACTGTTTCCACCGTCATCCTCACCAACATCATCATCACCACAATCATTATCACCTCCATTACTCTCACCATCACCACTGTCATCACTACCACCATCATCACCTGCACTCTGCTAGTTGGTTTTGTTTGGTTTTGTTTTGTTTTTGTCAACTTGATAAAAGTTAGGATCGTCTGGGAAGAGGGAACCTCACCTTAGAAAACGTCTTTGCCAGACTGGTCTCTGGGCCAATCCATGGTATATTTACTTGATCAATGATTGATGTGGGAAGGCCCACCATGGGTAGGTGGTCCTGGGATATATAAGAAAGCGGGTTAAACAAGCCACGGAGAGCAAGCCAATAAGCATCATTCCTCCACGTCCTCGGCTTCAATTCCTACTCCCAGGGTCCTGCTTCGAGTTCCTGCCCTGACTTCCCTCCATGAAAGGCCTTTCCTTAAGTTGCTTTCACAGCAACAGAAAATGAAGCCAATCGTGACCACCACCATTATACCATCATTACCACTTCCACTACCATCGACGTGGGGAAGTGGGTGCCACCACAGGAGGAAAGCTCTTGCCTGCCAAAAAACATCCGTGTGTTCTTCCTTTCCTACCCCTCCCGCCTTCAGTCACTGGGTCCTTCAGACTCAAAATCCTGTCATTCGGCCCGCAGCCAGCCTCTCAAGATGGTGCCAGAAAGCACCACAATACATCTTCAAGGAAGAGGAAAGAAAAGAAGTTTCTGCCAAGGTATTGCAGCCCTCTCAAGGGAGGTGGTATTGTTTGAATGTGATCCAGCTCCAGCCGCCACCCACCTGCTCACTGCCCCCAAACCCCTCCCTGGAAGACACCTGGGCATACAGGCTCTGGAGTAGTAGGTCCAGTTTGCAGAGGCTGGCAGAGGGGTTCGGGCTGTATTCACAAAACCCACTGATCCAGAAAACCATTACAGGGAGAGGATTTTTCAGTCTCAACGGAGGAAGGGAGGGGTAGAAATTAAAGGGGGAAAAGGAGCAGAAACAAAAATAACAAGGCCATTAATCTTTCATCAAGTTAAAGGGATGAAAAGGAATCGCTTAAAGTATCATTCTTCCCTCGCACCACAAGCATGTTGCCCCCTGCTAACTTCAAAGGCTCGGAAAAGAAGTTGGTTAATATTGTTGGCACAGTCTCAGGCCGCGGTTGACTATTGCTTCAGCGGGATCTTTCTCTGCTTTTAAACAAAGAAAGCATGAGGGTCGGGCATTCATTGAGGGGAGACACGCAACGTAAAAGTGCCTTTGCGTTCCGTGTGAGGCCTTCAGAAACCGGCTCTCTGCCAGCACACACTGGTGGCAGACCATTTGTCACAGATTCGAACCACCATCAAGCACAAGTAAAAATCCCGCCCCAAAGAGGGAGGGGAAGGGGGAGAGAAGGCTGTTTTCTTAGCTCTGCAAGCCCCCTCTGGGAGTCTGGCCAGGTCCTTCACTCAGCATCTGGCCCCCTGGTGGTCTCAGCTGAGATGCAGTTGGCCAGAAAGCAAGTGTGGCACTTTTGAGCCCAGTCAGTGTACCGGGAGCCCCTCGCCTATTTAAGCTTGAGTGATTGGATGTTCTTCAAGGTGGCTGCTATTTATACTGAAAACAAAGCTAATTGGTGGTGAGTGGAAGGGATTTGTGGTTGGGCCATGGCTGTGGGTAGACGCAGTAGAGTGGGGAAGGTGTACCACCTGTGCTGCTAAGGGTTCGGGACAGAGTGAGAGCAAGGACAGCTGCGGAAGACATGTTCGAGGAAGATGTTGCTAGAGTCCCCCAGAGGGCTCACAGAGGGCAACATCCCATGGTGGGTATCGTGACTCTTGTCCCCCATGGTGTTGGAAGATTGTCGTTACAAATGTCCCAGCACAGAAGCTGTATCTCACCTCAGTGGGTGTTGTCACCAACAGCCGTTCTCAGTAGAAAGTTGTAACGAGGTCTGCCATATTAGGTGTGGGTACTCAACTGTCTTTGGTAGGGTTTTTGTTGCTGTGAAGAGACACCATGACTATGGAAATTCTTATAAAGAAAATATTTAATTGGGGTGACTTGCTCACAGTTTCAGAGGTTAAGTTCATTATCAACATGGTGGGGATTAAGGTGGTGTGCTGGCACACATGATACTGGAGAGGTTGCTCAGAGTCCTACATTTTACAGGCTATAGGAAGGTTACTGAAACACTGGATGGTATCCTGAGCATAGGAAACCTTAAAGCCCGCCTCACGGTGACACACTTCCAACAAGGCCACACCCCTGCTCCAACAAAGCTTTACCTAATTGTGCCACTCTCTATGAGCTTAGGGGGTCAATTCCATTCAAACTACCACACCACTGATGGAAAGTGTAGCCAATTTCTTTGGGTAGTTGCTCTGAACTAGACAGGCAAGGAACAGGGGAAGCAGACAAAGAGAGCATTCAAGCTGATTTTGCAAAGCTGGAGGAGGTTTGGTCTTGCTTTGGGTCAAACCTCCCAGATCAAGACATAAGTTCCAGTTATCTTCAGCCACCCCAGAGTACCTTGGAACTTGGGATCTCCATCTTCCATGTCTCCTGGTTTTAGAAAGTGTCTTCTCTCAGCCTTAAGAGCTTTGTTGAGTCAGAGTGACTCGGGCTGACCTCTGGTACACTGGCTCTCTGAGATCCTGGGCAAGCTGCTTCTGACCTGAGGCCCCTGTTTCTACCTGATACGGACCACAGATGTACCCAGAGGAATGCTGAGAGATGCTCAAGACAGTAAAGAAGGAGGTAATGGATAGGCAGAGGGACTTAATAAGCGCAGCCTGGTTGGCATCATTCATGTCAAATAGCCATCCATCTGTTGAGAGCCATTGAGTGAGGTGGCTGTGAATGTGACCATTAATATTGATTGTCACCCCGAAAGGATCTAGCATCATCTTGAAGACAAACCTCTAGGTATATCTATGAAGAAATTTCTAGATTGGGTTAAATTAGGTAGGAAAAACCTACTTGAATGTGAGCGGTACCAATTCCATGGGCTGGGGCTCTGGATTGAATAAAAAGGAGAAAGGGAGTCACCCGCATTCATCTCTCTCTGTTTCATGGTTATAGATGCCATGTGCCCAGCTGCCTCGTGCTTCTGCTGTTGTGACTTCCCCACCACGATGGACTGTGTGCCCTTAAACTGTGAGCCACAATAAACCCTTCCTTCCTTCTGCCTTCCTTAAATGGCTTTTGTCAGGCATTTTGTCACCATAATGAGAAAAGAAGCTATGGATTTACTTGAGGAAAAAAAATGTGCAATGCTTATTTTTTTTAATATCCCCCAAAGATTTACTTTGGAAAAAAAGCAATGTTTTTTTTATTCTGCAGATATATAGTTAAATAAAACTTCATAAAAAGCTTAATTCTTCATAGATAACCACACACACACACAAAAAAAAAACAACAGAGAAACAGAAGTAAGTTTGAGGAGAATGGTGACCAAATGGCACCAAATGACCCACCTACAGAGGCATCTCAAGGCTGGAGGTGTAGATCTGGAGCCTTCCAGGACACTCTTCCCTAGATATCCCCCAACACTTGTTAACTGCTTTCTTCCTCGCAAATTTCAGTCCAATGATACAATCCTGGGCGTGTTAAATCTAGACACTCCAGCACAGCCTTCCACAAGCTACCACGATGCTTACAATAGAGGTCTAAGTTGGCTATGGGAGAGGAGACCCCATTACACTAGTCTTCCACTCCTTAATGCTGTCTCTTAGCTGATCCCCATCACCAGATCCACTGAGCCACACAGATTCTTAAACCTCCAGGCATTTCTTGTGTGGAGGCTCAACCTATACCCCTACCCTTGGCTATCTGCATACATCCCTCAACTGTTTCTGATGGTCACCAAATATATGACTGAATGAATAGCTTTATCTACTAGTAGTTAAAGCTTGGGGTGTGCAATTTACACTTTGAAAACATTTATTTGCTTTGTTTTTATGAGTGACCTGCGTGCATGTGGTACCTGAAGAGACCAGAAGAGGGCATCTGATCCCCATGAACTGGAGTTACTGATGAGTATCAGCCATTGTGTGGGTCCTGGGATTCGAACCTGGGTCTTCTGAAAAGCAACAAGTGCTTTTAATTGCTGAGCCATTGTTCCAGTCTGCAAGTTACAATTTTAAGAGTAAGGATTCAGATATTAAATCTTTTGAAAATCAATAAATATGTGTCAAAAAGAAGGCAGGTTGAGCTGGGCATGGTGACAAATGTCTATGAGTTCAACACACGTGGGAGGCTGAGGAAGGAGGATTGTGAGTTCCAAACTTGCCTGGACTACATCTTGAGCCTCAAACTCAAAGATATGTAGAGGAGACCAGGAGATTGCCACCCATCACAGCAGATTTGGTAGCGGGGAGTAGACTGTGTGGCACATGGGAGGGTAGACTGTGTGGCACACAGTGTGTGGGGGAGACGGTGTGGCACACGGTGTGTGTGTGGGAGACTGTGTGGCACATGGCACCAGTCACAGGTAGGAACAGAGCAGATGCATTCTGCCTACTAGACCTAATGTCCAGGTGATGTAGGAGGGTCATCTGTCTATGTGTTACTTTCATTGGTTAATAAAGAAA